>JAGFMF010011823.1:7756104-7900944 GCA_019455555.1 Galemys pyrenaicus
CCACCGGTGACGTTTCTTTTCAAGGTCATGCTACAGGGAACAGTAATCAAACTTCATGTGCCCCCCCCCCCCCGCTCCCCGCCACAGAAGAATTTGACAGAATTGACCAGTGCATTATGAGAGGCGGCCACACAGAGGCCTGGGTGATATAGATTTGTTCTTGTCTTATGGTTAATTTTACTGTTAGATTCTTCCCATAGCTTGGAAATTTTCCTAAGTTTAAATTTTGCCACAACCAGCAAAAAGCCTTTTTTTTAATGTTTACTACTTTATTTGGTGAATCATTCATTGAATCTCAGTGTATGACAGCTCTGTTTCTTCATGGTAGAAATAAGAAACAAATGGATTTCATGAACAAGAAAGAACAATTTCTATTAAAAAGAAAAGTAGACATCAAAAATATGGAAGAAGGACTCATCACACTGAAAGACCTTTTAAGGTATGTTTGTTACCTTCGGAATTTTGAAACTTCATTCTTCTCTGCATTCACTGTTTGATAAATGATAAAATAAATCAGAGCAGGGCCTCCCCTGGTGGCGCAGTGGGTTAAGCGGCACACTATGAAGCAAACCGCAGCCACTGCAGCACGAGTTCGATCCCTGCTGCCGGCCAGGGGTGGGGCACCCACATGGTGCAGCAGACCTCTCCTGTTGTGCCCGCTGCTCCCCTCAGCAGTGTACTTCTGTTGATCTGCCTGTTCTGCTCTCGCTCTCTGTGGTGAATCCTCTCACCCCCCCCCCCACACCTCTGGCCTGTACCCCAGTGCTTGTATGCATAAATAAAAATAAATCTTTAAAAAAAAAATCAGAGTTAATTTCTAATATATTCTAGAAAATGTGTTTTATAATGAACTGTTTTTCAGTTCTGGAAAAGTCATTATAATTGAATCTTTTATTAAAATGACAGACAAGTGCTATGTTCCAATACAAAAAACTGGGCACAAAAATTGATCAGTTAGGGGTTATTGACAAGAATGTTCCTGGATATTATCACAACACTGACCCCTTATGATGTTCATTTCTGCCATTCTAAATCATTTTCATTTTTCTAGCTAAAGAAGTAAAGGCTATACATGATTTTTAAATTTCAGTATAGAAATGTATAATTTACAGAGTAAAACTTATCCTAATCTCTCCTCTTCACAAACATATCACTGTTCAGTTTGTTCTTTCTGCCTTCAAATAAACTTGCATATGTATGTGTGTTCAATAATTAGACTGTACCTTCTAGAGCTGAATTTTTTCCACTTCAAATAATATCTTTGTAATTTATACAATGTTACATGTCAATTATATCCCAATAAAGCTGGAAAAATATAGTTATGGACTCAACAATGAAATGTAAAAATTAGTATAGTCGTATCATCATTACTCTGGTCACTAGGAAGTTCAGGGCCAATTTTGTGGCCCAGTATTGGTATTCATTTAGGACTTTTTATATTATTATAATATTTTATTTTAAATTAAATATTCAACTCCTTTGTGGATAAAATTCAATATGTAAATAATTAAAGCCAATAAGTCTGGGGCTAACTGTGAAGAAGTGTATAATTCCAGGGGAGATATTACATTTATTTACATAGGAAATTGAAAGTTTACACTGATTTCAAATAAAGGAAAGAGCATGAACACACTTGTGTTTCTAGTTTATTTAATAGTATTTCATATTTGGGCTTATTTATGAATATCTCTTTCAAAAGATGTAAAGTCGTATTTTTTAAAAGATTTATTTATTTATGCATACAAGCACTGGGGTACAGGCCAGAGTTGTGGGAGGTGAGAGGATTCACCAGAGACAGAGTGGGGAGCAGAATAGGCAGACTGACCAAAACACACTACTGAAGGGAGCAACGGGCGAAGCAGGACTGGTCTGCTGTGCCATGTGGTTCCCCTCCCTGGTCGGAGGCAGGGGTTGAACTCATGCTTCTGTAGCTGCGATTTGCTTTATAGTGCATTGCTTAACCCACAGCGCCACCAAGGAGGCCCCTGTAAAGTCATATTTTTAAAGTGACCTTCAATTTATTTTTGTTCACGAAGCCCTGAATAGGGAATATAAGGGAGTAAAATTAATAAAGACTTCTAGTACTTCTGTTAGGCTTCCTATTTCGATTCATCCTACCACAAAAAAGTCTTCAGTTCTTTTTTTTTTTAAAGATTTATTTATTTATGCATACTAGCACTGGGGTACAGGCTAGAGGTGTGGGGAGGTGAGAGAATCCACCAGACAGAGCAGGGGGCAGAACAGGCAGATGGACTGAAACACACTGCTGAGGGGAGCAGTGGGCCAGGCAGGAGAAGTCTGCCTGCTCCATGTGGGTCACCTCCCCAGCCGGCAGCAGGGATCGAACTCGTGCTTCAGTGGCTACGGTTTGCTTCATAATGTGTTGCTTAACCCACTGTGCAACCAGGGAGGGCCCAGTCTTCAGTTCTTAATACTTTTCTCTCAGTCCAAGAATTTATATGACTTTCTTAATATCACTGTATCAAATAAGACAGAGTTCCTCAGCCTTTTGTTGACTTTCCTCCTCCTCTCTCATTCCTGCATCTTTCCCACTTATGCCTTCTCTCTTCAGTCTGGCAATCCATCTTCTTCCTTCTATTATACATTAACCTCCAATAACCCTTCTTCAGTTACCTTCCCAGAAACTGTTCTTCTCTATCCTTAGATATTCATTTCAATACTTGAGAATTAATTTTCAGTTGCACAAAATTGTAGTTGTTTTTCTTTTAGACCGTAGCTAAACTTTTTAGTTGTATGACAAGGCTTATTTTGTCTCTCAATTAGATGGTAGAATTTTATGTATTGTAACAACACCCACGAAGGCAAAATCCAATATATTTTTCTTGTTTTTAGAGCAACACAGGAAATATACCGAAAGCAAATAAGAATCCTGAGTGATAACATGCAAAGAGAGTATCAGAGATGGTAAAGAAATAAGCTCCCTTGTATCAGTAATATGTTTCATCTTACGAACAGTGCTAACCCTAACCCCAGCTGGAAGGAAACCAGAGTAGTTGGTTACTGGAGTGCAAGGAAACAGTTTTCCTAAATCAAATTATGTGAGATTTTCGGCTCTAGCTGTGTTTGCTAGTTTGATTTTTTTGGCATTGAACAGAACCAGGCTTTCCTAGTTCAGTCACGTGAAATCACCAAGAGTAACACTGGTGAGATTTGTGCAGTGACTCTTCCTCATGATGTGTGGGAACAAAGGGGAGTGTTAAACCTACAGGATCGGCAGATGGTCTAGTCGCTCTGCCTTTTACTAATTCTGTGACCAGGGTTCAGTTTGTTTGTTTTTTATCTTATCTCCCATCTCTATAAAAGTGGGAAATGAAAGTAGCATCCACTACTCTTAATTTGAATCATAAATACATAACATACTGGATCAGTGCCCAGCACTTGTGGAAACTAAGTTGTATTTTATTGTTGGGGCTTTTGTCATTGTTGTTGACGTTATTTATATCAAGACTCCAATCGCACTATTTACCCTTCTCCAATTCTGCAGTCTTTTGAATGTGATGGTGGGCAGAAAAATTTGACAACCCAGAAGCTTGAAATCTCTTATTAGCACTTTGGGTAATTTAGGTAATTCTATTATTATTTCTACCTGGGCCTCTTCTTTTTCATGCCCCTGAGCCTTCCCCATTTCTACTTTAACCTAAAGGAGGCAAGCCACTGACTGGCTGATTTTCTGTCCCACTGAGCATAGCAACACTATGTCTTCCTCCAAAGCCACTTGCAAAGAATGTATTGTGGCACCAAATGTTTTTTCAGTTTTTTTTTTTTCCCCTGTTAACATGCATAGTCAGCATCACCAATAGCACAAACAGTTCTGTATAATCATGGTAGGACATGTTTTCTTTAGAATTCCCTCATCTTTCAGGTGCCATTACATCCATTTAATAGTAATCTTTTTGTTTTAATTGCTAGTATTTTCACTCAGTGGAAAATAGCTTGTCTGCGAAAACAACATGCACATTGGACAGAGAATGAACAGAAGTTATTAGAAGAAGTTAGAGGAAGAATTAATTTTTCAGAGCAAAGACAATATGATTTAATAAAACAGGTAAGGGAACACCAGAGATTTAGTATTACTTCCTTAGATTACTTCTGCAATAAAATAATATTTAAACCTTATTTTACTGAATGATATTTTTCTTTCTACCTATTTAATGTTGGTAGAGGACTTAAATTATTAATTTTTTTAAGATTTAATTTATACATAAACAAACTGGGGTACAGACCAGAGGTACGGGAGGTGAGAGGATTCACCAGAGACAGAGTGGGGAGTAGAACAGGCAGATCAACTGAAACACACTGCTGAGGGGAGCAGCTGGCAAGACAGGAGAGGTCTGCTGTGCCATGTGGGTCAGCTCCCTGGCCAGGGATTGAACTCATGCCATAGTGGCTGTAATAACTTGATAGCACTGAGACTTTAACCCCTATGCCACCAAGGAGGTCCTATTTACTTTTCTTAAGAAATATATCCATTTGATGTGTGTTAACAATGTTACTGTCTCTTCAGAATATGCTTTTGAAGCATGTAACCAGAAACTTAATTTGAGGTCAGTTTATAAAGAAACTTTACAGACCATTTGTATAACTGTAACTATACAGATAGACAAAATATCATTTATTTGGCTTTATTATATGTCCTCTGCCTACCCTCCATCCCTGGCCCCCTGCTCCCATTCTTCATTTCATCTGTAGATATTGCTTGGTGAAGAAATTAATCTCTGGAGAGGTGGAAAAGTGGGCTAGTTAGAAACAATATGACCTGAAGTCAGAGTTAAGTTTTATGGAAGGAGGAGTTAATTTAGCTGGGTGTTTGAAAATATATGTAAGACCGATTGCTGTAAGAGAAATCACAGATCTTCATTTTTCTCTATTTAGGTCAGTTTTAGAGAAAGACATATCAATGAATTTCTGGCAGAGATTGAAGGCCTTACAGTAAAATTGAAACAAGAGGAGGAGCTATCTGTTGTCAAAGAAAAAAAGTTAATGAATGAGTTGAGCAAGTATCAGGTGACATCTGTTTTACATCTAAGAATAACTTTAGGTGACTGTATATGGGAGGGGACATAGTTCATGCTATTCTAATCAGTTTAACGTGAAATGACACGGCTACAATTTCATTCCGAATCTTTCCTCTTCTGAAAAAGAAAGAGCAATAAGAATTTTTTTTCAGTTAAGAAAAAAATCACACAGTACAGCTTATGTACAAAAGCTGACAAAATTGGGGTGGGAGTTGGGCAAATGGGTGTGGGAAGTCGCCAAAATTGTCATGGGAGTGCTGGGGAGCGTGACCCAGGGTCAAGAGACCAGTTAGATAACCCATGAAACACACACACACACACACACACACACCTACTTAAAAGGAGAGCATTACTGACTCAGAATAGCCAAGAGCAGACTTAGGATGGCGTGGCTTGGACAGCAGGGGAGGAGACGAGAAAAGGCACTGAAAGAACCCTGGGGGTTCACAGCTGGCAAGTCTCTGGAAAAACAGTATAAAACATACCTTCTCAAGATGATGGGGTTACTAGAAAGGCTCAGGCATGTTCCTTGGAGGCCCCCATTGGTAGAGGAGCTGAGAAAAAAGGGTTGTGGTCAAAGTTTTCCTAAACTTGATTCTGTCCAAAGAGGAAAAAGAGGTCCCACTGCACGAAAGGGACTTTTTTTCCGAAAGCAACCATCTCTTGCTGTAGCAAGGGAGTAGGAAGTCTTTACATTTCCAGGTTTAGGATCTTAACTCTTCTCCAAGCCCACTCCCCTTCTATGCCCAACACACACCCTGCCAGAAACCCTCTGAGATAACTGGGTATCTGTGGTTATAAAGTCAAGTCAAAAGACAACATCATACTTCTCCTAATTGTCTCTACATGTTTCTCCTCCAAGCATCTCCTTCCATGCATCTGCTCCTTCTCCTTCATTCCTCTTCCATCTATACATTCACCTCACTCCTTCGCACGGCCTTTTGGGAAATCTGTCTCATAACCTGCTGGGTATAAGTGGAGTGGGAAAAATGGCACTCGTTCAGTGTTCCTCCCCCTCTGCAGAGATGCAGTGGCTGGAGCAGAAGTGGGGGAGAGTGCTAGGGATGCTTGGGTCTCATCTTCTGGAAGTAGAGACTGAGCTGGAATCAGGTGTACAGGGGTTCTGAGGAAGGCTTACCTGTGGAAGGAGGGCACAGGAAGCCCCAGGCCATTATGTAACCTAAAACACTCTGGGACTCAAGCAAGAATTGTCCATTGAAGAGTCACACCTTGGGCAGAAATGCCAACACCCTTGCATGACCTCTTTGCACAGTCCATGGGCAGAGGGCCGCTCCTTGGAGAACCCAACAGAGGTGAGCGGCCTCTGAGAGAGCCACCACCGGAGACTGAGTGCTTCTCATGCTCCTTACGGCAGGAAGCACATGCCTCGTGGCGGGGACCCACAGGGGCATCCCCAAGTCTGCCACACTTTGGTGGTGCTTTTCCTCTGTTCACCCTGGGCTGGGATGCCACCCCAGCTCCTAAGCAGAGGGCTGAAATAATCTGATGCTCATTTATTAGGAGCTGTCAAGTGGCTGTAAGTAGCATTTAGGGAATCAGGGGTGAGGACAAGACCAGTTATACTGAATAATTCAAGCAAGGGCAATACATTGAATAATTGAAGTAGCTTAACCCAAAACAGTCACTGAGGAGGTGGCAAGAAGGGGTCACATTGCAGATATTTTTGAGATAGAGCTATCAGAGTTCACCCTTATACTCAGTGGTAAAACAATGAAGGCAATTACCTTAGCGGCAGGAATGAGATAAGGACGGCACTTAACACAGTATTCAAGATCGCAAGGTTCAGGTGGCTGAGACAATGAGGGGTGTAAGACTGTGTTGATGAGATGATTACTATGGACACCCTGCCAAAGGTTGCCAGGCTGCGTGCCCCCTGCAGGCTACCTGTGTGTACCTGTGTCTTATTGGCACAGCGGCATGGCTGATGGTAGCCTGTGGCCCATTAATATTAAGCAGCAATGCCATTCCCCCTATAATCATCACAGTCCCCTCACCCTACCCTCTAACAAGCCCCACTTCTGCCCCTGGCTCAGTTACATGAGGCATCCCAAGTAAAGAGGACTCACCCGCGGCATTTGGTTCATGGAATCATTCGTTGTTGCCTTCTTGGTGGAACCCTTCTTGCTGTCAGCAGTAGGGTCTCTAGACCAACAGAGCCCAACAGGGAAGGAAAGCAAAATCTATTGGTTTAGTAGGAGGCCCACTGCCCCTTGGGTCCTTGATCCGTCTATTCTCTCCATGGAAAACAGCCCCAGACCCCCAGCTCAGAAGATGAATTTCCAAGCCCTGAGAGGTGCTGCCTTGAAAGTTCTGTGCTGTGTAGACCTGGCTCAGACACTGGGGGCCTCCCCTGAAATTCCCCAGTGGGAGCTGCCCCAGGCTTCCTCAGCGCTCCACCCAGCTCTGACACGGGTGCTGCACGGCTGGCTTCCACAGCCCTGCTTCAGACAGGCTGTGAGGAGCTGTGCCTCCAGGAAGCAGGGCTGGTAGAGGATTTGACCTTCTGTTGTGGGAGCTGGTTACGCAGCCCTCGTGAGGCTGTCAGCTTTACATCTGGAGCTGGAGCTGGAGGCAGCAGGAAAAGGTTGGAGAAGGAAAGATGAATGGGAAGTGAAGGAAAGCAAAGGCAAACTGGATCTCGCAGAATGAGCTGGAACTCATGGGCCTGGGTCTCTTCTGTCTAAGACCCCGCCCCCGAGGGTTGCAGCAGAAGCCAGAGGCCTCACCACTGAGCTCCATATGACGTATGACAGAACTGGGGAATGAGATGCTGAGGGGAGATTTGATGGGGCTGGAGAAGCTACGAGCTGCCTGCTGCCCATTGCAACAAGCTGAGCAAGGAGAGGAGCGCCAACTGCCTGAGCTGCGGCAGCGCCTAGCACCTAGCCCGTCTCAAAGCAAAAACCCAGAGTGTGAATGGGAATGAATGGAGGCCTCATGTATGTTCTTGTAGTGCTCTGGTCCTATTTTAGAGAACTTAAGGTGGATAATGCACAACTGAGTTTCTTAAAACTTCAGTTTGGAGAAATTTACTGTGATTCTGCACTGTAATATTCTGAAGTTATGATGTTCTTGTGTATGTTTTTTTTCTATATTTATTCATAAGAATTAATGGCAAGTTGGTGCCTCTTGAGGGGATCCGAAAGGTATGCCCCAGAGGCGCTGGTTTCTATTTGAACATGGGGCTTCTTGGCCAGAAGCGCTAGTTTGCGCCCCTCTGAGTCTCATTCTCTTGTTTCTGAGTTATGACTCTGGTGGGGTCAAGGACATTTGGTTCCGGGTTGCTGTGCACTGAGGGCTTCTCCTGTCGGGAAGCAGGCCTAGCGTTGCCCCGCTGGTGTGTGCAGTTTCTTTCAACCTATGTACATAGACAATTTGGATAAACTTGAAACATAAAAGTTTTTAAGAGCAAAGAGCATCTTGAGAGTGTGAGTATCTATTCAAGAAATCCTCTGGTTGCTCACAACAGCAAGAGAGACACAATTCTCTCTCCCTTGTACAGGCCAAAAGTGAGGGACCCACCTCTGCCGTCCTCAGCGTGGGTCTCTCATCTGTGGGGGCTCCCATGCTCATCCTCTCTGAGGCAGGGCATGAGGGCAGGGCTAAGGGAGCACAAACCTCTTCGTGTCACAAGGGCAGGACCCAGAAGTGGTACACGCCACTTTTGCAGGTAAAGTCATTGGCCACTCCCACCCATGAGGGAAACTAAGAAATAGCTCGAGCTGACAGTTGCATGCTCAGCCGAAACTCAGGAGTCCTATTATGAAGAGACAGGAGAATGGCCAGAAACTGTTATCTGGTGGGCTTTCCCGTAGCCATTTTCTCAAATATGCTTCTGGACTGTGTTTAGGCAACATTAGAGGACCCGAGCAGCTGAGACCTAGAACCAAAAGGCTCTTTGGAGAACCAGTACGATGTAACCACCTTACTGTGTAGATGGTGTAAGAGCCTGTGGCAGCCAACACAGATTCCTTAAGTGTCTAGTTCATGCCAGATACCTTTTCTTGTACCTCAGAGAGGCAGGGGTCAAGACAGATAAAACTTACCCTAGATTTGTACAAATTCTCCAAAACCAGACCTCACCGTTGGTTTCACTCTCTTTAAAGAAAAGAATTGAGAAGGAACACCAAACTACTAAAGTAAAAGAAGAAGAACTTGGCGAGTGTCTTCCATTTCTTCAAGTAGCAGAAGAAAATTTTACAAGCAGAAACAAAGTACTGGAAGAGCTCCGTACTCTTCTCCCAGGTGCGTGTGAAACACTCTGTAACTGACCTGAAGCCCAGGTAAATATCACTGGTGTCTTCTCACGCCGGCAAGGCATTCATCTCAAGCCAATGGGGGAAATTCTCCCGCTTTTCTCCATTACCTTTAATTGTTCTAGTGTTCGCCCTGTCTACTAATTTCCTCTCATCCACACCAGGGTCTCACTGGTACTGTTATCAAATGCTTGCTTTGCTCTTTTAAAGACTACTTAAAATAAGAATTAGTAGCAACTATACTAGGTGGTTTCTCTATCAGTCAACTGTGAATATAGAATAGAGATATTTTTAGATAAATAGGACTTCAAAATATCGCATTTACTCTTGCTTAGGAAGCTAGTACAGAATTCACTGTAAGTAGAGGGAATAAGTCAAGGAAAACATGAGATTCAGGAAACCACGGGCCCAACATAAAAGAGATACAAAGTCCCAGGTCTGCTGTGCGTCAGGCACTGGGCAGGAGGATAGAGGGGTGGAGAGGAGTGGATCCCATGATTATCCAGTGTGTTTGACCAGGAGCTAAGCAATATTTATATGAATGAATGGAGAGCTAATATTTATATATAGATGGAGAGCTAAGCAGATTGCACCGCCTGTCTCATAAGTGAATAATAGTCATGCTGTCATGAGAACCTAAATAGTTGACATTTACTTATGCAAAAACCATAACTTCATGGGGAGGTTAGAGGGAGGAAATGTGGACATTGTAGGTATGAGCAGGGGATCTAGGGTTGAGAATAAACTTACGATTAATATATCCTCCTCTAACATATTAGGAAAAGAAAATGCTTTAAAAAGACAAAATAAAAAATGTAAGCTTTTTTTTAAAGAAAATTAAAGGAGAAAAGGCTAATATGACTAAAATGATTGATTCTGAGACATAAAACACAGAGATGACCGCGGTCTTCCTGGTGGTGGGGGTGGGGGGCAGGGGGGAAGGCCCCTGACTGCTTGTTCTTGTTATAAACTTTATTATTAAAAAACAAAAAACAACCTGGCATGTGTCTTATTTTGACTAAAGTTTTTAAACTAAAGAATTTTGTGAGTACTTATTTTTCCTCTTTCTCTTTTTTTAATAGAACTAAAGCAGGAGCAGTATTTACTGGACAATTCCATTTATCAGTACTCAAGGGACTTTTCAGGCTACTGGATCAGTATGGTAAAGAATCCATGTGTTCATTCTTCTTTCTCTTATTAGAATATCCAGTATACAGTATTTTGCAAAGTTACACAGACAGTAATGCTTACCTGGCATTGTTGGAGTTTTCAGGAAATACACATTTATTAAACATACCTTTGAGTACCAGTGTTTTGAAACTGGGGTTAGATAGAAAGGCAGAGGGAGGGAGCAGGGAGAGAGAGTGAGAAAAACTCCAAAGACAACTAACATGTAATTGGGAAAATCATTGGTGGGTTCAGTTTTCTTATTTGTGAGAGAGAATTTGGATTATGCTCCCTAAGTTTCTTTTCAGATCTGTTATCCTGATCACTGCCTATGAAGTGGATAGAGGATGGGAGTTGGGCTAGGGGAGTAGATAAAATGGGAGCAGGTAGAGAAACTATTTACTGCCTCTTTAATAATTAATAATCAATGATAAAAGTGTGTGGATCTGGTTAATTAAAGATGGAAACATTCTTTTCTTTGAGATGCACTCATATCAAAAGTGATTTTTACTTGTTATAGGTGTAGAAAAATATAAAGGGGAAGCTTACCAGTATGTATTATATATATAATATACACACACACAGAGAGAATTCTATTTTCTTAGGCTCCTGCTAGTGATAATATATAATGAATGAAAACAGTGTTCTCATAACAGTTAATAATTAAAACCTGAACAAAGAATTCAGTAGGGAAAATAGTAGAGAATACTGAAAAATCTATGAAGTATTCTTTCTTTAAAAAATATTAAATCCTACTTGAAATGACCCACACCTCCCCACTTTTGCCAGACAGTTGTTCATGTATCCAGTATATGGTATTTTGCAAAGTTATATCAACTATTAAACTTTGGGTCCATGGACCTGTTTCCCAGAGTCCATGAATAAATCTCTATGAATCAGCTTTGGACTTCAATAAGGGAAGTCTAAGGGAAGGTATCCATTACCTCTGCTCACAGTCCAGGAATTAGAACCCCTCTCTGAATGTGATCTAAGATGTTTAATTCACAGATTCCATGCTTGTTGAACTATGTAAGATACCTGTGTTTTATGTTTGCACAGGACAAACTGAAGGAAGAATTGAAACAGTTGCGAGAGCAAGAAAGCCGTAAAGTCAAAAATCATCTTGAAATTCTAAAGAAGTTAGAAAATGAAATCTACGTATATGACCTAAAAGCAGATGCTTTGCTCCTGGAAAATAAAAGATTAAAAAAAGTAAGTTCAACCAGCTAGTCAAACCCTATTGCTGCCTCGTAGTGCTCAGGGCACACTCATTTTGTGTGAGGACCATTGTGTGTGTGTGGACACAATGCATTTAAGCAGAATACCTTTTATTTTCTTTTTGTGACAAATTATACTCAGGCCATGTTGATTTGGTTGCTGAAATGCTTATTAGGAAGCAGAATCCTTCATGTCCCCCACCAGAACGTGAGCTTGGTCAAGTCTCTGTTCACCAGGGTTAGCTTTGCACCCAGAACAGCAGGCAGCACAGAGGAGAGACCAGTAAGTGTTTGCTGAATGATGCCACGTATAATTACTCCATCTAAAATAATTAAATTGCTTCAAGCAGTCACATGCCTTTACTTTCCAGTACATTGCCTACATGAAGAAGATCACAGCACAATACAAGGCGGGAAAAGAGTACCTCCTCCACCAGTCGAGTGACCTGTCTTGGCAACTGATATCTCATCACAGTAAGTAATGGGTTGTAGGTGTGCTTACTCGTGAGTGTCAAAATTTTTGTTTCATTAAACCGACTTTACTGATTTGCATACATTAAAATGCACACATTTTAAGATGGTAGAACCTATTTACAGCAAACAGGTTTGGGGGTTCTGGGGTGCCCCTCTCCCTATCCTGTACAGTTCCCTCCTCGCATGAGCAGTGCCTTCAGTAACCGATCTGATGGGTCGTTTGCTGGCGCCAGTAACTGGTCTTTTCACCCCCTTGGTTGGTGCCCTAACACCTTAGTGGACTGGGCTTAGTTGTTTTGTTTTATTCAGTTGCATTCTGCTTGCTTTTGCGGGTCATGGCTACAGTCTTCCACATTTGCCAAGGGATACTTGCAGGAATATGATAGGTAGAGTGTATGTGAAAACCCCCGGAGAGCGGAATATAGGATAAGTGACTTAATCAGGCTTTTTGAGACACTAGCCTCTGTGGCTATCACCTGAGGCCTTGATTGTGTTGATGCAGAAGGTGCTTGGGTATGTGGGTGTGGGGAATGGGTGTCTGATTGTGGACACCTGGAGTATGGATGTGCACGCATGCCTAAGTGTGCACACCTTAGAGGTGAAGATAAAAGGAGCAGCAGTGAAAGGAGGAGGAGCCAGGTGACTACAGAAGAGGCAAGACCATGAGTCACAGAGAGAGAGAGAGAATGCCAGAGAGAGTGTAAAGAGTCATGGGGGGCTGAGGGGCTGTAGGGTCAGAGAATGATCAGGTCTTTCCACCCTCCCACCACTGTGATGATGGACACCTGTGGTGCTGCGAGCATTCCAGGGTGGGCATGCGCAAGTGGGCGCACCTGAGTTGGACATGGGCTTAAATGGGCGGTGTCATGAGGACGCCAGGATCAAGAGGACTGACAGGACCAACAGGACCGACAGTACTGACAAGCAGCAGCAGTAGAAAGCAGCCGAGAGGGTGAGATGTGCCGGGGGCATGAAAACCACCGAGGGCTCCAAGACTCTCCTTCCTTGACCCATCTGCCCAGAACCATCCCAAACCTGCCCAGTGCTGCCTTCCTGCCGCTACAGGGGCTCAGTTGCCTGCCTGCCTGCCTCCCCGGCCCACTGCCCAGCCCATGTCTGCTTCCTTGCGTGCCAGCCTCCCTACCTGGTGTGCCTGGGTACCTGATTCCCTGAGAGTATTAAAGCCTGAACAATCCATCGAGGGCTCTGTACGCTCCTTTATCCATCTGCCCAAATCCTCAGTGAACCTGCCCCGTGCCTGCTGGCACTACAAGTGGATACAAGGTGCACTTGGGCAAGACGAAAGACGTAGAGGTATAGTGCTGGTTACACAATAGTGTGAGTGTAGTTAATGCAATTGAATTATGCTAAAAATGATAAGACAGTGAATTTTATGTGTATTTTAAAATAATTTTTAAAAATTAAAAAACTGGGAGACCCTGACAGAATTTTTTTTTTTAAAGAAAGTAGCCATTACTTCATTTAGATGGTCAAATTGTTTCAGTAACCTTTGCATTTTATCACCCTTCATTTTAGCACAATATTTGAGTTTGTGGCATGAATATCACATCACAGTTAAGGTGAGTTTTCTTTGTATCCAATTTTTAAATTGTAGGTAAAAATACCTACTTAACAAGTGGTGTGTGTGTGTGTGTGTGTGTGCATTACAGGAGTAGGGTGCACAGGCACGCATGGCATCCTAAAACGTGTCCTTTGTGTCAAATGTCACCATAAAATCTTAACCCTCCAGGAGACTGTCCTCCCACTCTAGCTCAGGTAAAGTAGGAACGACTTTTTTTTTTTTTTTGCAGCACAAATTGAATACGTCATGTTAATCCTGAATCCCATCTATCCTCCTTGTTTTACCAGCCCGGCAGCATCTGTACCCTTTAGAGCTAGTAACCTGCAGTGAAATCCTGGCTCTGCCCCTTTTAAGTACTTCAGGTTTATATGTGGTTCTTGTTTAAACTTCAACACTGCAGAAAAGGAAATTGTTAGTAATGACTTTTTCAGTTGAAGCTGCTAAGAATCAGAGTATGAGTAACTTGTCCAAGACCAAACAATAAACCATGTATGAGGAGTCAAATTCAGAACCGTTGGATCCCAAAGTTCTTTGTCATACGTTTGTGCCGTGCTGCATTTTCTCTGTAGTTCTGTGCCGCTCTGAGGGTACTGCCAAAGCCACCATCCTACCTGGTTAAAAATCTGACTCCAGTAAGATTTTCATTAAACATTCTCACTTGCTAATCTGTTTCCTTTGAGGTCTTTTACAGAACTTAGTGAATTTGCAGTGAACAGACGCTTCTGTTACCTTGACTAACACCAATTTTGCATATAGTTTTATCTTGTATCCGAGTCTATCAGACAGGATATATTTTGATTTATCCTGTTGCAATTTGTAATCACACATTGCAAAATGCTATTTTTTTAAGGAATTGGTCAACGACGGTGATGAGATCTGGAAAGAAATAAAAACTCTCATAGACAAACTACATATAAGAGATGACAAAATTGAGACGATCAGAATTTGGTTACAAGGGAGTCTTCACGAGCTGTGTTTTCTTATGGATGAGGAATCACAAACAAAGCTTATTAGTAAGTACATTTCAAGGGGTTTACATGGCAAAGAACTTCCTAGATTTTACTGTAGCTGGTATCTTTTTTAAAAAAATGGAAAAAATGCAAACAAAATAATTTGTTATCCCCAATAACACACCACGAGTCATGTCACAAACATTCAACTAACACAGTTTCTCACCTATGGGCTTGAATCTAGTGTTGCATATCTAGACCTAAGTTTTCTGAATAACTGAATCTCCTTTCTTATGGTTTTGAATTCTTATTTTAAATGTTTTCCCAAAAGCCTTTTGAACTTTCATATACTTTCTTGTCTTCAGAAACTGTTGAACATCATTTTACCTTATCTACCTAAGCAGAGCTTAACGTTAAAAATAGTAACTGTTGTCTTCTCTGAAACTCTGGTGGTGCCTCCTGGGGCTTCTAAGGTGTTAACATCTCCTGTATAATGTGACAGCCTCGTAAGCAAGCAGCCCGCTCTTCCGGAAGACTATTACCTTCTCTCCCATCGCCCATCCAGTGCCATGTTTGATATGAGTGCCACAGAACTCGGTCCATATTTGGGCCACAGTGAGAAACAGAGGGAACCCTTGCATAGCACAGCCCAGAGACCCCAGGCAAAATCACACAGGAATATGGAAAGGCGTGAGGGAAGAGGTAGAGGGAGCTTTAGAGAAGGATGGAGAATAGAGCGTAGGGGGGCAATTCAAGGCAAAATAAAAATGTTACCTGGCAAGTGTATGGATCTATTAGAGGCTATTAAGTTTTTTTTTAAAGATTTATTTATTTATGCATACAAGCACTGGGGTACAGTGCCAGAGGTGTGGGGGGGGGTGTGTGTGAGAGGATTCACCACAGAGAGCTGGGAGCAGAACAGGCAGGTCAACAGAAGTACGCTGCTGATGGGAGCAGCGGGCACAGCAGGAGAGGTCAGCCGTGCCATGTGGGTCCCCCTCCCTGGTCGGCAGCAGGGATCGAACTCGTGCTGCAGTGGCTGCAGTTTGCTCCATAGTGCGTTGCTTAACCCACTGTGCCACCGGGGAGGCCCTTAAGTTTTAGTTTTAAAGAGCATTATCATTAGATAAGCAATTTTAAAGGTAGGCTTTAGAATGTAAAATAGGATAATATAAAAGTAAAATGGAAAGGAAGTGGTAGGAATAAAAATATTCTGATATTTGGGGAAACTGATATTCTTAAGGCATTACTTGCCAAAAGAAATGTTTCCTTAGCTAGTGAAGAATTTTGTGGATAAACCTCTTCCTCAGCTAAAAAGCTGGTGGAGTGTTCTGCTGGCGCCGGGCGATAGCATGTGTATGTGCACAATGGGTCCCAGTGGGCCTTGCTTTGCTTTGCATGTTCTGCTGGCCCAGGCCATCCCCAGAACTGCACATCAAGCAGAACGTTAAGGCTAAATCATCTCTAGTCATGTCAATTGCACTTACTTTCACGTGAGGTAAATCTGTTTTTGTCTCAAAACTGATGGAATCTTTGCATTGGAGCAAATTTAGAGAGGTTATGTTGAAAAGCTAAGCCCACTAAATAATATATTTCCTTCTTCACTTATTTTAAGGACTGTACATTGATAATCTATGGAAAGTAGAGAATTGCAGGGACATAGAGCTTGGCACAGCAAGGGAGTCAGAATTGCCATTGTTTGCTTTTGAAAGTGATTCAAAGGTAGACAGGAGAATGGGAAAGGGTTAGTGTGGGAGAAAAATATATAAGTTGAGGTTGCTAGCTTGGGGAAGTTGATGCTGTTATAGGAAAACCCCAGGGGGAATCAGGGTGACCTGGGTATGTCTTCACCCTCACACTTGAGAACTTCAGACAAGACCAAAAGCAGGCACACAGAGGGAAAAAATTAAAGATTTGCAAGGGGAATGGGGGAGGGTTGCTACAGAGAAAGACACAGAGAGATGGAGAGGGAGAGAAATGGAGAGACAGAGAGAGAGGGTAATAGAGGGAGAGAGATGGAGGGAGAGAGAGACAGGGAGAGACACATAGTGGGAGAGATGGAGACAGAAAATTAATTGGTCAACATGTCCTAGCAGTGACGCCTTCTGAGCTGAGACACCAGTGTACAAGTCAGACACTGGAAAAGCAAGAGCACATTATAAGTTACAGGCCAAGCATAGCTGCTTTACTTCACCTTAGTTTCCAGGGACACCAGCCCCATTCAGGAAGTCAGGTTCATTGAATGCTGGGATTTGTAGTCTGGGAGCTCCCTTTGGCATGGAAATGGAGGTGGAGTCTGAAAACATCCAGTGGGTAAAGTTCACTTAGGATGTTATTCCTGGTTCAGAGTTTGCTCCTTACTACTTCTTAACCATTGGCACATGAGCTAAAAGCAGGACAGCCTCTGGTCAGTTGGTGGACCTGAACTCACAGTGGCTATAAAACAACTATCTCTGACCACACTGGAGTACTCCCACCCCTTCTCTCTGAACTTGATGACTGGTCTGTGGAGAATTGCCTTTGATGTACTCTAGATCACACATTTTAGATTTTAGCACAATCTAGATCCTTCAGCATGGAGTGTGGTGATAGATCCACACATGGGAAGCAAACATTAAAAGTTCTATTTAAGCTTATTTTTTATTTTTTTTAAAGATTTATTTATGCACACAAGAGCTGGGGTACAGGCCAGAGTTGTGGGAGGTGAGAGGATTCACCACAGACAGAGCAAAGAATAGAACAGGTAGCTTGACTGAAATACACTGCTGAGAGGAGCAGTGGGTAAGGCAGGAGAGGTCTGCTGCATCATGTGGGTCCCTTCCCTGGCCAGGGATTGAACTTGTGCTGTTGTGTGGCACTCAACCCACTGAGCCACCAGGGAGACCCTATAGTAAGCTTATTTTTAAAATTTCCCATTGTCTTTGTTTAATATTGCACACATTATATCATGTCTATAAATAATTGGGCACATGCTGTAAGTTTGGAGATCACGTATCTAGAACTCCCACCATCACCATTTCTGCTCAAGCTTTCTTTAATGTAATGACACTGCAGACCCAGAGCAAGGCACAGCCCAAACAGGACTCCATGTTGGAGTCCTGAGTGAACTTTACCCACTGGAACTCACGACACTCCATGTTGGAGGACTGTGGGGCCCTCTGAACTCTTTTTCCATAGTCTCTGTTGCTGCCTATTTTCTCAAGCATTAAGAAGGTTGTGGTTGTTTTCTTATTTTTTTTCCCTTTGATCCCCTATAATCCACCTATAAGTGAGACCATCTGGTATTTTTCTTTTTCCCTTGACTTATTTCACTTAGCATAATCCCTTCAAGCTCCATCCATTTTTCTGCAACTGGCTCAAGTTTATCTTTTTTGATTGCTGAATAATATTCCATTGTGTATATAGACCATATTTTCTTGATCCAGTCATCTATTTTTGGGCATTTGGGTTGATTCCATGTCTTTCTTGTTATAAAAAATGCTGCGATAAACATGGTGGTGCATGTATTCTTTTGAAGTTTTTGTGTCCTTTGGGTAAATCCCTAGGAGTGGGGTTGTTGGTTCATATGGTAGCTCCATTTTTAGCAGACTGAAGGGAGGAGGGACAGAGTGGGATCAAGGCCTGGATGGAAAGAGCACAAGGGACTTTGGTGATGGTGCACGGGTGAATTGGTGGTGGAAAGTCTATGGGTAGTATGCCTAGAAAAGAAAGCAAACATTGTAAAAAAAAAAAAAAAAAAAGAATGTGTGATCCCTGGGGAAGTAGTTTATTGTCTACAATAGGGGTTGGTAAACTACAGCCTAGAGGTTGAGTCACCCCCTTTTATTGTAGGGCCTGGAACTAAGAATATTTTTTTACTATAAATCACTAGGGGGATGGGGGGGGAGAAATAATATTTTCTGACTTCAGAAAACTACATGTGCCTATTTCTACATCCATAAACCAGGTTTTATTAACCCCTGGGCATGCACATTTCTTCTCAAGGCTGCCCCTGTGCTGCAGGGCAGAGCTGCTGTGACACAAACTGTCAGCTGCCAAGCCTAGACTACTTCAGTACTATTTATGTACTAAAATAGTTGCTAGTTTGCCAACCCCTGGACTAGAGCATTAACACTAGCATCTTCTCCTTTTGGTCACTCAGAGCGGGTGAGCTTTGTTGGCAACATGGCAAAGTCAAGCAGTCATGCAGGCTGGGATGAATGAGATTAAGGGGTGAATTTCTTGCTCAAGGCCATACAATGATGACCTAACTCTGACACAGTGACCAACATGGGGAAAAGAAAAATGTTTTGAGAATGAAAAGAATAGCACTTGGTTTTATTAAAAAACATGTTATCACTGAAAATATATTTTTCAGTCAACGGACTGTTGGTTGGAAATTTTTCATTTAAAAATACCAGTGCTATTTGCAGTCATTACACCAGGAATCACTCCTGCATTTGCGGTTCCTTTCACATTTCACTATTAGCTCTAAACTGTATTCCACTGGTACTGACCGAATGTCTATTTTGTACCAAGCTATCATGTTAGGCTCTGGGGTTACAATGGTGATTAAAAAGCTATAGTTCCTGCCCAAGTAGAAGTGCAGTCTAGTACAGAGATCCATAAACTTTAGAGGGTCAGGTATTATTTTTTGGCATTGCCAGCCGTAAGATTTTTGTAGCCTTTCCAGATGTAGTTTGCCCATGTTGGAATAGTGGAGGAAAAGATTTTGTGGAAATGTATGTAAAATCCCTATAAACGCAATGAAGGTAGAGCATAGGCCTGTAAGAACCTAAGGGAGGAGTGAGTCTTGACCTAGTAAGGGAATCAGGGAGAGGCCAGTGAAAAACTGGAAATGGAGCTGAGACCTGATGGAAGGTTCCTGGCTTCCCTAGTCCTTCTGGAACACAGGCACCCAGTGGGCTTTGGAGAAAGGTAGACCTGGGTTCAAATCTCAGCTTTGCTTCTTACGTGTTACTGAACTTCCACTCCTAGTTTCTCTGCTTATAAAATATGGATAACTAACAGGAGTTTTAAAGCCTCAGTCCCTATTAGGCCCTCATCAGGTCCCCAAAATGAATCACCCCCCTGATAATAAACAATCTTGTCTCCTTGAATTCCTCGATTTTCTCTGTGAAGCTTAGCATCTCTGGCTTTGGGATGTTCCCTGCTGAATGTCTTTTCTCCCATGTCCTTGATCTTGTCCTTCTCAGCGGCCTTCTGTCCTCTGCAAGTCCTGGCCTTCCCTTTCAGGACCTCTGCACTAGCTTTTATTAACATTTTGGGCACCATTGAGCACTAGAACAAATAACTAAGTTGAATAAGACTGTGTACCCGAACTGCAAAATGCACACTGAAAAACAATGATTAGAAATGGTGGGTTTCATTTAATGAGACTATGGGCCCTTTAAGTCTTTGTGGGAGCTGGGAATAGACCGGGATATCTTCTTGAAGGATCCACACACTTGAGCTGGTCAAGAACTGAAGTAACATGACTAATCTGCTAGGAATAGCAACTGGTAAGATGGGGGACAGGCTTGTCAGAACTGAAATGCCAGACTTTATCTTGAAAACAAGTTTATTACTTTTTGTCTTGAAATTTTTTCTTGCAAACAGAAGGTAACTAATTTTTAGTGTATTGTAAAATCAAATGGCATCTGAATAGAGGTAATTTTTAAAAAAATAGAGGTAATTTTCAAAAATTTTGTTTTGAAATTTCCAAAGTCCTCTAATATTATGCCATATGCTATAACTTAGGTTACAGAAAAACAATGTACTAACCAAATATCGTAATTCAATGTGTATTCTACAGAAGACATCAGGTGAAAAGTATTTTAAAAGAAAAAAATTCTTACCTGCATTGAAGTTATCTTTCTCATTATTGTGTTAAAAAGAAACTTGATACAATTACCTTTCAATTTGTTCATTAACATTTAAAAAAAACCTAGTAAAGCAGAATCAAAGCTTCAGTAAAAAATAATTTTGTTCAGAAATTACAGTTCTCTTGGGGAAAACAAAATTGTTCAGAACTGGGAAGACCGCTTACAGCATGATTCTCAAACACTGGAATCACCTGGAGGCTTTTAAAACCCCTCTGCTTGGTTTGCACTTCAGACTTACTTTTGGAAATCTTTCCAGATGGCTCCAGTGTACAGTCAATTCTTTCAAATCAATGGTTTTAGACAAATACGTAACTACATAACTTAAATTTATCAACTGATCCAAATAAAACAAAATATTTTGACTTTTAAATTACCTATATCCAGCACTGGTTAGCAAAATAATTACCGTGTACTGTATCAGTTAGTTGTGAAGCACTACAAAGACATGTCATAATTTAACAAAGCCAAGCTATTATAGGATTACAATTGTTTTCTTATATATTTAGTGACCAATTTTAACAAATTATTTGGTAACATTAGCAACCACAGTTGTGAATATTTTCAGTCTTGTTCTTAAGAAGGCAAATTTAAAATGCGGATATATATCCAGTATTCATGAAATTCTTTGAGAAATTATAATTACTGCATGATTTGTCTTTTTGTAAACCCATTTTTTTCTGCAAGAATAGAACATCTGGGAAGGTAATTGCTAAAATGGCTCCAAATATAGTTGGAAGATAAGTTTGGTAAACTCAGAACCTCCTGTCCCCCTGCCCCCAGCCCCAGTTACCCCTCCCATTATACAGATACACAATGGTAGGTTCTTTGGACAATTTAGGATTTTAATGGACACTAATAACCACCCAAACCTGTGTGAGATATATAATTTTGCATTTTCTTTTTACTCCTATAGAAAAAGAAAAGAAGAAAAAGAGCCATATAAAAAAACCCCACTTTTCAGAGCCTGAATGTACTATGAAGAACATATCAACAAAGAAAAACTAATAAAATAACTTCAAAGTGAATTCAAAAGGCAGAAACAAAATGACAGAAAACGTAAGTGGATTTACTTATTTCGTGACGGTCAAAATGACACCTATCCAAAATCAACCACAGGAAAACTTAATATGCTGTATATATATCCAACTGTATTTTGTTAAATCTAAGCAGCCATCAATTTTTTTCCTTAATTTTTTTACACTGCTTTTCATTTTTGTAGTTGATTGTGTAGTCCCTCAGGTGTAGTCCCTGTAAATGTCCCATCACCACATCACCTATGAACCATCACCATGGTCCCTTATGCTCTTCCCATCCATTTTGATAACTTTTCCTCCCTTTTCCCTGCTTTAAGCCTCAGAGCTAGTTGTCTACACATTTTGGTGGGGTTTTTATTTTTTGACCTTCTGTTCAGTTTCCCTATATTCCTCCTGTAAGCGATATTATCCAATATTTTTTTTCCTCCTGACTTATTTTACTGAGCATAATCCCTTCCAGCTCTATCCATATTGCTGCAGATGGCATGAGTTTATCTTTTTTGATTGCTGAGTAGTATTCCATTGTGTATATATACCACATCTTCTTGATTCAGTCATCTGTTTTTAGGCAGCCAATTTTTTTTTTTTAAAGATTTATTTATGCATACAAGCACAGGGGTACAGGTCAGAAGTGTGGGGGGTGAGAGGATTCACCACAGAGAGCGGGGAGCAGAACAGGCAGATCAACTGAAGTACACTGCTGAGGGGAGCAGCGGGCACAGCACGAGAGGTCTGCTGCACCATGTGGGTCCCCCTCCTGGCCGGCGGCAGGGATCGAACTCATGCTGCAGCGGCTGCGGTTTGCTTCATAGTGTGTTGCTTAACCCACTGCGCCACCAGGGAGGCCCTAGGCAGCCAATTTTTAGCATCAAAACTTTAGCTATTGTAAGTAGTGCTGCAATAAACATAGGCGTGCGGTTTCCTTTTGAATTAATATTTTTGTATCCTTTGGGGAAAGTCCTAGGAGTGGAATTGCTAGGTCATGTGGTAGATCAATTTTAATAATTTGAGGCTCCTCCACACAGCTTTCCATAGTGGTTGGACCAGTTTGCATTCCCACCAGCAATGTAAAAGGGTTCCTTTTTTTCTACATCCTCGCCAGCATTTGTTGTGTTTTCTTAAATGTGGGCCATCTTTACTGGTGCGAAATGGTATCTCATTGTGGTTGATTTCTATTTCCCTGATTATAAGTGCAGTTGAGCATTTTCTCTTTGAAGAAGTGTCTTTTTAACTCTTCTGGAGATTTTTAACTGGATTGTTTTTGCTGAGTTAAGAAAGTTCTTCGTAGATCTTTGATTTAAATCCCTTATTAATTGTATGCAGTGCAAATATTTTCTCCCAATCTGTAGGGTGTCTCTGTTTTGGTTATATCGCTTTGCTTTATAGAAGCTTTTTAGTTTGATGTAGCCCCAGCTGTTTATCTTTTTCTTCATTTTCTTTGCTTCAGGGGATGAGTCTTTAAAGATGTTTCTGAGATATATGTCATGGAGTGTTTTGCCTATGTTCAATATATTTTATGGTTTCAGGTCTTACACTTAGGACTTTTATCCATTTTGACTTGATTTTTGTGTGGGGTATGAGGTGGTAGTGTAGTTTCAGTCTCTCGTACAGTGGTCCAATTTTCTCAGTACCATTTGTTGAAGAGATTATCCTTGTTCCAGTGCATATTCTTTGCTCTTTTGTCATAGATTAACCATATATGTGTGACTTTATGTCTGAGTTTTCAATCTGAGTCCACTGGTTTGTCTTTTTGTCCCAGTACCATTATAGTTTGAAGCCTGAGCGAACAATGCCTCCATTCCTTTTTTTATTCAGGAGACCTTTGATAAGCTATCAATTTTAAAAGTGCATCCTAAATCAGAGATGTTACAATGTGGGGGGGGGGGCAGGGAGAAGTGTCCTGGGATCAATAAAAAATAGGGTACGTGCCTTAAAAATGCAATATAGAGGAAATATTTGAGTACATAAATTTATTCATTTGGGAAAGAGGCATTAATTTGCCACTTAATATCTTACATTATTTTTGCAATTACAATGGTATGGATTTCTAGTGAATCCTGGACCTGGGATGCACTTGTGAAGGATTAACCAAATAGGGAACTGCAATGGCCAGCATGCAGTGAAAGTTTATTTTTTGTCTCCCGTTTATATAACCCATTTTCTCATAAGTGGACAATAACATCTTGATTATTCTCTACAGTTGTGTCTGCTCTTATGTCATCTCCCACGCACGGGCATTTCTGGATAAGTCCTGGCATGCACCCAAATCTCCTTTTTCAGTCTCAATCTCACAGTTTTCTGCTGCAGATGTGACTTTTCTCCTGCACAGCCCAAGGTCTTACGCTCCCAGAAACCTTGCCCTGGATCTAGAGGGTGTTCCCTCAGTACACAGGCACTTTTGCCTGCCATCGGCACAAAGTTCAGGAGCCTGAGCCAGGAAGCGCAGGGCCATTGCCAACACTATGGCAAAACACAAATGTCAGACACTTGCAATTTCTTGTGATTAAATTTTTTATTTTTCTTTACAGAAAAGAATTTGAAGATGTCTTCTATCAAACTACCCTTTGAACAGAAAGCTGTTAAATAAGTTATGCTCTATTTTTCTAATAGCCCAAAATACTGTGTTGGTGAAAATAAATAGGTAACAAAAAACAACATACTTTACTTTCACGTTTGCTATCAGACCCCACAAATGTCTGTCCTTAAAATACATTAAAACTGAAATACAAGGGCATGCACAACTATGCCAATGCAAGGGATTTCAGGTTATATGCTTACGTTTTTCTTAATAGAAATGGAAACCACACATCGCTGGGTACACAAGAATATGATTTTGCCCTAAAGAAAACTGAACTGTTGCAGAGGTAAGTGCTTCCTAACAGGTGTCTAGTATAACAATGCTTGCTAAGTGTACAGTGTATTATACTATGTAATTTCAGACTTAGAGAAATGTCTGAAATTCCTGTTATTTTTATTGACAGTTAAAACATAGTCTGTTAAGTCAAAAAGCAAAACATTAAGATACACTATTATTCCCATGTATTACAGAAGAGTACTAATAAACTTATAATTTCTCTACCTTTTTCTTTTTAGTTAGAACACTTCTGAGGGGCTTTTTTTGGGCATTTTACATTCAGTGTCCATTGGCTCCTTCTGAGAGTATCCGTGAAGGTTCAGTAAATTTTGCAGTGAATAAGTAAAAAAGTGCTGGTGTGGGTACCAAAGCCAAAAGTGGTAAATCTTGCTCGAGTTTATCCACTCTGGAAATGGAGACTATTCCATAGGCATGGAGTAGCCAGTGGCTAAAGAGAACAATAAGTCTTTTCTTTCTGACCAGAAGATCATAGCAGTTCTATACGATTTTATGAAAGAAAGAAAAGATAAACAGATTATTGTAACAAATCAGGTTATGTTACATTTTAATTTGAAATATTTTCACAAAATTATAACCTCAGAATCATAGCTAAAAAGAACCTAGTAAACTCACTCAGTTTGGCCACTGATAGATGCGCAAACAGACTTCCTACAGACTTGGGTGTACTCAGCAGCAGCTGAGTCTATAGGAAGCACAAACAACTTTCTTAATTATTACTGGAGCCTATGGCCTCAATAATTACAAGGAAGCAGAAGTCACATGTGACTTGCAACAGGTGAACTACCAACTATCTCTTATTAGATGCTTTATCAATTCAATTAGAGCTAGACTGTCTCTTCCTGATTCAGGTCTCCATTTCTGATTCATATATCGTATGCTAACTGACATATATGAACATTTTATACAGGAGAAATTCCCAGGAGCAGAGTAACAAGTAACTCAAGTTATTCAAGTTATTTTATGTAGCCACAAAATATGGATAGCCATAGTACCCATGAGAGTTAATGGATAATGAAACTTTAAAAAGATTTTATTCACTCTCACCCCTCAAATCTTTCTTCTTTAAGTATGTTACATTGTTAATGAATGATTACAGAAAAATGGGGACAGTATACAAATTAAAACATTGGAGAAAAAAAAATATTCTGTGTTGTTCCTTTACTGAAAGTCATTAGGATTTTTATCCTCTCATTCTTTCACTAATATAATAGAAAAGGACCATTAATAGTAACCATACCAAAATAGTTAACAACTTACCTTCTCTGGATTGAACTTATATTAAAAATTTTGGGAAAGCACATTATCTTTAACTGTCGTGAGCTAAGTCAATGCATGGACACTAGATTAGCAATCCTAAGACACTTTACACTATTATTTCTTTGGAGTTTAGTCTCAAAGGAAAGGTTTAACTAACAGTGGCCTTCCATGGAAGTTCTAAAATGTTAAGTTAGAGGCACAGAAAGGATATTTCAACCCCCTAACACATACACAGTATTATAAACTAGCATTACCTCAATAAACAGTTTTTTAAAAATGCATTTCAAAACAGTATCACCTCTGATGTGACTATTAATGTTACTTCTAAATCACCAAACTATACATATTAGATGTTAAAATATCTAAGTCATGAAAATAAAATTGGGAACAAAATATAGTTGGATATGGAATACAGATAAAATTACAAAGTATAAGCTTCTCAAAATAGGGTTAGTCTCATTATTTCAATAATTATGTGGAAAAATATGTAAGATGACTTTTTCTACAACATGCTGGACAGTTAAGCCCAACATTAATTTCCAAAGAAAATAGAGTCCCATACATAATCTCTCATAAACTTGAGCTAAAAGCTAAGTGATTTCATTTAGCCAAGGATTACTGAAATAATCAGTATCACAACACTGTACTACTGTATTCAATTCCTAAAATTATTCTAAAAAAATCTTTAACAAAGGAAAAAATATTTCCTACCTCTATTTCAGAAGCCGACATGTACACAGCCAGAGTAACCAAAGACAATACTAATATAATGTAGGGAAAGGCATAATCTGAAAAAGCAAACATTGAAATTAAGTTTTCTGAATTAAACAAAAAAAAGAAATTCAAACAATATAATTTCCCAGTCAGTTCTATGAGAGACTTCAGCCCTAATACCTATGGCAGGGCTGGCAAACTTTTCTGTGAAGGGCCAGAAAGTCGATTGTTTTAAAGGCTTGGTAGCCCATACTGTCTCTGCCTCAATCGCCAACTCCACAAGTGAAGTGAGAATACTAGGCAAACACATAAATGAATGAGCACATCTGTGTTCCAATAAAACTTCATGGGCAATAAAACATTATGGGCGATAAAATTAAATTTTATATAATTTCCACATGTCAAAAAATAGTATTTTCTGATCTTCCCTCCAACCATTTGAAAATGTGAACCCATTCTTGACCCAGCTTTAAAGACCTCCTGATTATGACATCCACTGAATAGAAACAATTTAAACCTTTATCCTGTAGCTAGAATACCAGCTATGTACCAGACTTGCGAGAAATGAGAAAATAAACACATAATTTTCTGATCCAGATGGGGAACTTTGGTTAAGAAAAGTAATCAGCTTTAATTATTATTTAGGAAAGTTCATATATCATAGGATAAATGGATCATTCAGTGCTCTTAATTTCAAAATTTCAAATATGTCTACTTCAAATACAGTAATATTTTAAACAAAAAAAATTAGAATACCCACACCTTTCTCAAAATGTTTTATATTCACTCACTAAATAAACTGAGAACAAACATCTCAGACTTCTATATTCCCTTGCTATGAATTGAACGCTTGTGTTCCCCCTATAATTTTTTTTTAAGATTTTATTTATGCATATAAGAGCTGGGGTACAGGCCAGAGTCCAAGGAGATGAGAGGACTCACCAGAGACAGAGCCGGGAACAGAATAGGCAGATGGACTGAAACACACTGCTGAGGGGAGCAGTGGGTGAGGCAGGAGAGGTCTGCTGTGCCATGTGGGTCCCCTCCCTGGCCAGCGGCAGGGATCGAACTGTGCTGCAGTGGCTGCAGTTTGCTTCATAATGCATTGCTTAACCCACAGCGCCACCAGGGAGGCCCTATAATTTCATTTTAAAATCATAACCTCCGGCGTGATGATATCTGAGGTGAATAGGTCATGAGGACAAAGTCCACACGAATAGGATCAGTGCCTTTAAAGAGACCCTAGCAAGCTCTCTTCCCTTCTGCCCTGGGAAGAATATCTATGAACTCAGCAGGCCCTTGCAAGTCCCCAAATCCCCTGGTATATTGCTCTTGGACTTCCCAGCTTCTAGAACTGTGAGAAATGTATTTCTGATATTTGTAAACCACCCAATTATGATACTGTTACAGCAGACTAAGGCATCCCTACAAATCAAAAAATTTTTTTCCAGTATCATTAAATTGAGTTGATATGATGTCTTCTGTGATTAATTTCAGCAGACTGCCTAAGCTGACACTTTGTGACAACTCCATGATCCTCTACAAATGTGATCTAAGTGGAGTTATTAACACGATCTTAAAGACATTAAGGGTAGAAAGGTATTTTTCAGTGCAAGCAGCTACAATATAAGAGGCAGTGCTGTCTAGGGTCCTTTCAAGTCCTTCCCTGCTTTTCATAGTTGTTCCCTTTCATCCATTTCATAACCAAGAAGATTCCATATAGTAACACTATCTACATTCGGAACATATGGATTTGAGAGCTGACAATTCTTTCCAGCCTACACAGCCCTCCCTAGTTCTAGACTAGCATAAATACCTGTACTCTTGGATAGTCCATGAATACCTAAAACTGAACTGACCAAACTATTTGCTGTTTCTAATGTTCAGTGAAATCACTCCCCAGCTACAAAGTCAGTAAGTTACTTTATCATATCTTATTCCTATTCCCTCAATCCCTGACTTAATTAGTTACCCAGATTATTAATTAGCTACTTATATCTTCAAGATAGTACTTCATTTCCAGAGCTTTTCACTTTGGGTCAGTTAGACTTGGTTTATTACTATAATAATCTCATTATTGCTGCTCCAGGTTCTCCTTTTCCTGACCAAAACTATCTACTACACTGCTACCAAGTTATGTTCCTAAAACATAAAGCTGATTATGTCACTCTTCTGCCTCAGATCCCTTTGAGAGTATGTCTCTACTCCCTAGAGCAAGAACTGCAATGTCAAACGCCTATAAAAACCAGCCAAGCAGGTAGCTAACTGGTTGACAAATCTAAGAAAGCAGAGAATGATAGGAGATAGACTAGATTTTCAAGTACCATACAGGCCAAAGCAGCAATATGTCTAAGCAGGAAGCAATACATCTAACATTAATCCAGAACATGAGGGAATAACACACTGGTCTCCAATTACTTTGCCCTTGGCTTTCCCCTCAACTTTGCCCTTACACTGAACCAAATGTATTATTAAACTACATTACTTGCATGGTATTGCTGAATTTTGACCAGTACCTTTAGGCCAGAAGGCCTGCCCTCCATAGTCTGGTAGGTGCCACTTAAAAGACGGTACAAATACCCTTCCACTGTTCAATACCCCATATTCAAATAAATACTATACTATGCTCTTTCGACTACTTATAGCTTTCCTATGTTTTTCCTTTTAAAAAAAAAAGCTTAATTTTTTTTAGTTCTTTTGCATTGCAGTTCAATCTAAATGGTTTCTGATTAATAGATACATTAAATAAAAATTATATTGAGGATTTTGTTTTTGTCTTTACTGTACCCAAAAGGTGTTCATAAAGGAACTTGGAAATGTAAGGTCTAATAGGAAAAAGTACATACTATCAAGAAAAAATTCCATATACTATATGAAAAACCAGTTTTTGTTTTAAAATTTATGTTTAGGCTTTTAAGATCTTCCTATTTAGATTAAAAGCTGCAAATACAAGGTATTCTAGAAAAAGAAATCAGTTTTGTTAAGTTGCTACTGATTTCTCGGGAATTATATTTCATATCAGGAAAGCTGTATTTCTAAAAATAAGACTAGGCCCTCCCTGGTGGCCTAGGGATTATAAGTCTCAGCGCTAATACCACTGTGGCCTGAGTTCAATCCCCGGCCAGGAAACTAACCCACGTATGGCGCAGCAGACCTCTCCTATCTCGCCCACTGTTTCTCTTTGCGGTAATGTTTCAGTAAATCCACCTATTTTGCTCCCCACTCTGTCTCTTGTGAATCCTCTCACCCCCACACACCTATGGCTTACACCCTAGTTCTTGTATGCAAAAAAATAAAGACTGTTTTAGCAAATATTTATACAAGAATCTACTTTCAAGGACTGAAAAACTATCTTAAAAGTTCTAAAATTATACCAAAAAAACATGTAATTGTAACTGTATTTCACCCATTTTATCCCTTAAACTTACATAAAAGTCCTCCGCCAACTGCCTGAAGTACAGTTAAAATTGGAAAGAAGTAAAGTGCAGCATAAATACTTTTAAATCGATCAGACTTCCCTAGCCCACAGGCAATCTTCTTTACCAGAAGAGGTCGAAGCAGCATCATTAATACCAAGCAGAATGCATAATAGATAAATACAATGGTGTACCTATAAAATAAGAAATTTGAACATAAAAATATGCTTTAAAATAACTGACTGATCACTTTTAAATCAAATATATTAAAAAGTCTAAAAAGTATATTAGGTTTATTGAGTACGCAGACTGGTGGATGGTTGGTCATACACTAATGGAAAGGACATGCTGGTTCTTTTCTGGTAGGAAGTTGGAAACAGGTATCAAAAATCCAAAAAATTTCCTACCCTTTGATCCAGCAAGTTTAGTTCTTGAAATTTATCAAAGCAAGCTAATCTGGGATACACAATAAACTTTACACACAAGGACTTTTGTTGATCACGCAATAAAGAAAATAATCAGAAGTCTAAACAAACACTTACAGTGGGTAGACAGCTTCATGAGTACAGTGCACTGTAGTGATGTAATCTGGACTTGGGTTGTAAAGCATTGTGTACCAATCAGAAAGCATCAATACTCGACATGAATGGATGTAGAGAACACCAACCGGATCACTCACAAGTAAGGTGATAATAGCTGCCATACTGCATTCAAATAATGCTGTGATGTGCTGGAAAAGTGCACTGGAACTAGTAAAACAAAGGAAGCATAATTACCACCGATTTCAATATTTAAATGGCTTTCAAGATGCAGATTCTAAAAAGAAATTTTAACTGAAATTAAAAAATCTTCTAAATTGGTAAAAGCCAAATAGGAAGATAATTAGAGTTTAACCTAGTTTACTAAAAAGGGATACTTATCCCTAGTAACACTGCCATTTCTGCTATGTTTCCTTAGACAACTGGCCTGCCTTTAGGTACTCAATTTCCTCCTGGGTTCCTTTTATCTATCCCTGACCCAACAGACTGTGACATAACTCCGGACAGTTCATGCATTCTTCTACATCTTCAGTGGTATTGGTTTCAATGGTGATGACCTTTCCAATTCCACATAAACTTTACAGTTACTTTGTCAAATTCCAAAATATAAATCCACCTTAGTTACTTCGGTGTTAGTTACCTCATATTATTTACGATGCTATAAATGGAATATAGGAAGGTAAATGAGATTGTATATTAATCTTACAGTCACCATCTTTACTAAGCTTTTGTATTATTTCTAATATAGCCTTCAATGTTTTTGAGTTCTTTAACAATGTTTCAGTTATCTATCACTATACAACAAATTATCCCCAAACTTAGCAGCTTGACTGTTTTTATTTTGTGGTTTGACTGGGCTCAACTGGGTAGTCTGTCCTGCTCCCTAGGTTTTGATTTGGGAGATACTTATCTAGAGGCTACAGTATTGAAAAGGATTAACTCATACAGCTATGAGCTGAGACTACTGACCAGAGCACCATGTGGCTTCTGTTTTGTCTTTGGTGTTCTGCAGTTTAATTGTAATGAGTGTGTGCATCAATTTCTTTTCATTTATTCTGCTTGGAATGTGTTTTACTTACCCCCATAAAACAATGTGGTAAATCTATTTTTTATACTTCTGTAAAATCTGAAACCAGCATTTCTTTAAATACTGGCTCTCCTTCATTTTGTCTATTTTTTCCAGGACTCTGATCAAATACTTTGGATAAAGAGCTAACAAAATCTTTCCCCGTGAGAATCTGACCTTCAGTTAACTCTCTAGTTTTGCTCCTCTGAAAGCCCGACAAAAGTAGAATGTCAATTTTATTGCTAGCTAACATTGCTTGTGATACAAATAATCCCTTAATTCGTAAATTGCAGGTAAACCAGCAGGAATTATAAATTAACCATAAACACCCGATGGGGAGGCCATGGATTGGCTTTTCGTTCAGCTGGATCCTGGAAGCTAAGCCTATGCAGTAGAAACGGGCTCCTTTTGCTTAAGACTTTGGCCTGGATGACTCCCACACTCAAGCGTGAATCTCCTGCCCTTACCCCTGAGCGGATGTGCTTCAATAGCGACTGCTGACAAGGAAAGTTTCATGCCACCTTGCTGGCAAACTGCATTCCTTCTGAACAGACTGATGCTTAGGCTACAGAGCCTTATCATCTCACTGAACCTGGGAGGGCTCCCAGTAGATATTACAGAAACGTATTGCAACTTCTCCTGCCATGTTTCCTGTCTCTTAACATATTTCGTATTTCCTATCTTCTTTTCTGTGTTAGTTATTTATGTATTTTTTTCTAACTCATGAATTCTATTTTCAATTGTTTATCTGATGACTTACTATTTTTATTTTAGCAAGCATGAATTCATTTTCTAGGAAGTTCCTTTTTTTCCTGATCACATCTGTTATTCATTGCTATTAACCTTATCGAGTTGAGATCTTGTGACTGCATCCTTTATATCTTTAAGTTTTACATAAGTAGCAGTTATATATTCTATAGCTGTATTCTATAGCTGAACACCCATTATCTTTAGTTCTATAGGAATAGATATACACTGCTGTGTAATCGTGTTTATCAACTCTCAGTTATAATGCTTATTTTTATTTGGTAATCAAGGATCATGAGGTCCTTAACACCTCATAATGCACAAATTGACAACAGGAAAAGTTTTTCAGCAAAGAGAATTTGCTTCTTTTACCAATAGTCATCAACCACCATTTCCCTAGGCTTCCACAGGAACTTGAGGTAGTGTTCAGCCCTGGGTGCCCATTCCAGACTGCAACACTGCTATTAGCAACTAACCTCAGGAAACTCTCCACCCCTACTGCCTGCTTTGTTATTTGGGTGAATGTGGAATTTTCTGAAAGAGGAGAAATCTAGATTTCCTCTACTGCCAGAGAGACCAGCAATATCTTAATTAGTGTGTCTTTTTCAGATGTTAATTGTTTCATGCAGGAGGGTCATTTAGGACAAATTAGCCCATATTGTTTGAAGCAGAACTCCTGTAGCATTTTATACAGATGAAAACACTGAATACATAAACACACATTCATATTATGTAATCTGATCTTTTACTTCCCTATAGATTTTTATTTTTTAGGTACAAAATGCCACCTCATCATTTATTGCCATTACTTTATTAACCTCACTACTGGACACTTCTTGTCACTATGCTTCCTTTTAATTCACTTGAAGCCAACCATGTGATCTCTACAAGTGAAATATGATTTCTAAAAGTTCCATATTAAACCACTTCAGTGAGTGCATTCTGCCTTTCAGGAAAAAAATCACTATTATCTTCTATACCTCCTGGTCATGCTAAATTACCTGGTTTCCAAATGCTTCCACGTATCTGGGCATGCTTCATAATCAATCTCAAAACGTATGTCACCTGTCTGGTTAACTGCCTCTTCAGATAACAGCTCTGAGGTTACCAGCAGATTTTATGAATATTCCCTAAGACTCTCCCAGCCCCCACTCTCTATATTGTAGTCTCATTTAATCCCTCTCTCAGCCCTCATTTCTTGTTTATAACTGAGTAATTTTCCGCCTTATTCTTTTGCACATCTTATTCCTAATGTTTAACACTTTTCCAATTCTATAAAAAACTACTCATTTTTCAAAGTCCAACTTAGTTTTTTAAACTTCTGTGAGAAGGGAAAATTAGTTTCTTCATGCCAGTATTAAAACTCTGTACATGCCTCTATTTCTATTTGGTAAGGATTATGGAGTCCTTGCCTCATAATGCCTCTACTATAGAACCTGACGTATAGTGTGAGGATTTGTCTATCTCATCCATCAGACTGTGAGCATCCATATTTTACTTCTCTCTGAACTACAGCACCTGGAACACTGCAAATATCCCTAAAGATGACTGAGTAAACATACTGAAAAGTTATAAATTACATAAAGGCAAGTTACATATGAAGTAAAGTCTCTGATCACATTATATAAAACTGCAATTTTTGCTTGTCTCTGACTTGGCCTTAAAGAAGAACAAACTTAGTAAGTTCTAGGGAAAGTAAGGGTGACAGAAATGAAAGTCATGACCAGTGTCTACGCCATACAATCCTGATGGGTGATAGCATTCCAGGGGGACAGCATTGTTTCTGTATATGTACCTGCATATACAGAGTTGGCTGTATATGTATCTATCAGTAGGTGTAAGTTAAACTAAAATCTAAAAGACAAAAGGCAGCTAGGTAAAAAATTCCACTCAGGGGTTCCACTTCTTCAGAGGAAGAAGAGAGTTATTAGGGTAGAGAAAAGAGTTAAGGGAAAGGACCTAATGCAAGAAATATTCTGAGGAGTTAAGAGGCCCTGTAAGACAGGATCACTGCATGTATAAAGGTAGAATTTGGTTCCTTGTTTCCCACAGAATAAAGGTCACATCCTTATAAGGAACCTTCATATTTGGCCTCAGTCTACCTTTTTGCACTTCTTTTGTTCCCTTTCTTTCATATGTAGTCCTTACCTGGACTACCCAGACTGTCCTACCACTCACTGCAGACATATCTCACCTCTGTGACACTGTTCATGCTATTTTTTGTCTAAAATTTTCTTTTTGTTTAAGAAGTCTCTTAAATCCCAACTGGCACAACTGATCCATTCTATTTTTTTATGATGCCCAAGCATATTGTTTATAACACTTCTATACACTTACTGTTTATATACGTTTAAGGCTGATTTATATTATGATTAGTTGTGTGTACATTTGTCATCTCTACAAGATTATGACTATAAACCACAATGGTTATTTTTATATCTTCAGATCTTCTAAACATAAAACATGGTGCTCAGTGAGTGTTGATTTAATGTTGAAGTAGTGTGTGTTTTCATAATTAGGACACAGCTTTGCCACTTTAATTAAACTATTCTGGATTACTAATACAGAATCAAACCACAAAGTATTTGTTCTAGAATGAACAAACAGCTTGTAAGCATAGCCAATTCTTTATTAAAAACCCAACAATGATTATAACTGAGAAATTTTTAAAAATTCCTTCAAGATCACTTAGCGTAAAAAAAGGATACTTCCCTTAACAATTAACTGAGATATGACCCACCATTAAGTTTTCTTGCCACAGTCAAAATAAAAAGCAAAAATAGATTAACTACTTTTAACACATTAAAAGTAGTATAATTGTTAAGTTCTTCTAAATAATAATTACTTCACCAACAGTCCAGCGAGATTCATTCATAGAAAATGCTAACCTCTTTTTCCCGGAGTACCATTCAATGAAGAACCAATGTAAAACAAGAGGAAGCATAGCCATAAATCCAAGATAGAGCCAATCATAAAGTTCGGGATACTCTGTACAAGGCTGACAATATTTCTGTGCATCTGTTCTCTGTCCTCTTGGACACACCTAAATATATATATATTAAAAAAAACAGTATTTCTATTGTTTATATGCACACATTTGAGAACATTAACATCCCCCAATTATTCTGTAAGACACCAGATTTTAGTTCAAATGTCTGTTTACAGGTGCATCTTTCAGAAATAAAAAGAAAATCTAAGTAAAATAAAATAAATCTACAACATATCTGTCTAGATCTGTAGAGTGCTCTTAAAGAATTCCTTTTACTAAGTTATTAAAATGACTAACATTAAATGAAAAACCTACTTATTAACACTGTATAAAAAACTGCAACACTGTATAAAAAAAAACTGCAGAGAAACATTCAGGAGTTGTAATGTCAATTTACTTGATGTCCAAGTCATTGTGATATAGCATTAAAAAATAATTATGAAATTGTAAAATGTTTTTAGAAAATAACTATCAAAAAAGATGTTTATTATAGACAATACATTACAGAGACCTTATTAATGTCTCTATTTTTTAATAAATTAATGAGTTTGAGGGGGAAAAATACACCTGTGAAACTATCTCAAAAGCAAAAAGATTCTGCAAATGAAATAACAAAGAAACAAAGACTTACCCCACACTCTCCATATATTTTAGTTGAGCCATTTTTAGATAACAGGGTCTTCCCACAATAAAGTCCAAGGCATGCTGGTTGAATATCGACAGCTTTTTAAAAACAAATGTCAGTATAGTAACATCTTTTATAATAATAAGAAATAACAATAATAGCTGAAGCATATTTTAACACAGTTCAATGAAAAAATATTACATATTAAAGGCTTGATCCATTTATTTTAAAATTTAAGTTTCTCCTTTTATACTGTGAAACTGCAGAGTTATACTGGAATCTTGTTAATACTGCTCCTCAACCAGCAAAGTGGGACTAGCTCCAGAACTCTATGCTGGTAGACACCAAAGACTCTAGCCAGTCACTCCTGATCAGCTAATCCAAACCTCTGAATTTCCATTTTCTAAAATTAAAAAATGAATAGAGAATGGCTACCTTTTATTATGCCCAATCAGGACATTAAGGAAACACACACAATCGATTATCACTTCATTTTAACAGAATACATTATAATGCCAGGAAAGCAGACAGGGCATAGTTTCAAAAAGGGCAGTTTTTAACTTTAAATAAGTTCACCTTTATGAAAAGCTTGCCACATTTTCCTAATTTTGTCAGACAGATGAAAATTTCATGAAGCTGTCACTGCATGACCAGTAATTAGGTAACACTGTGTTAGAATCAATCCCCTGAGCTCAAGGCATAGGAAAATAAAAGGTCGGCGGTTCTTTACCATGACTGCCTTTGACTTCATCAACAAAACAAGTCATTAAACGAGGTCGGGTTTTTTTGTTTTGTTTTGAATTAGTGGCATCTAGTTGACTCATTCATTCAAAAAACATGTACTGAGCAGATCTGGTAAGGAACCGCTACAGGATGGTTTCTGCCCTCAAAGAACCTACAGCCTGGTGTGGTTAAAGCCACAATAATATGGAATATTAAGGATTTTACAGTTATTCTTGAACAATCACTTCCCAAATTCTTCATGAATTCACAATTTAGACTGGTCCACATTGCCCTTTCACCTTTCAAACTTGAGCAGATTTTTTTCTTTCTCTTTGTGCTGTTGAGGAAAAAAAGAAATAGCCCTAACTGTCTCAAATATGTTCACTTTTATCAGATTTCTGACCTATTTTTAAATTCATGGGCTTCTTAATTTGGCACTCATTTTAACCAACTGTATTCACAAGAATTACTTCAGGTTTTTCTGAGAAGGCAGAAGAATCGGAAGCTTCTACCATATGGGCTTTGCATCTAGTAGATGCTTAATAAATACACCCGAATGTAAGTAAAGTTTCTTAAAATCTAAGGCCCGAAAACCATTATGATAAACGTAAACCTAACAAAAGCGTGACTGCCAGAGTCGCTTCACTTTTCCCTCCCACTTCCTTTAATGACCGAAAGCCAAAACCGTCAGCGCGCTCTTTCCGCAAGGGTTTGCCCCTTAGCCAGGGGTCCTACAAACTCGCTCGAGGGCTGACGCACGAGACAACAGGCAGCAATTAGCTTCTGCTTCCTTTACAGTCTCTCCGCACTTTCCAACGCCTGCGCTTTAAAATTTGAAATCAACCCTCACGAGTGTTAGAGCAAGGGAGGCGCTATTTCGCACATAACAAAGGCCTACCCTTTCCCGGGGCCTACAGACGGCTTCCCACGCCCACCCTCCACCCCTGCAGACCGCCAACAGCCGGGACCACCCCAGCCGCCGGAGGAGTCCCGGGCGCGGCCTGAGGGCAAGTGGCTCCAGAACGTGGCGCTCTGCGGAGGCCGCCCGGCAGGGCCAAGCCCAGAGCCCGCGGCGTTGGGAGGACGTAGGGACTAAGACAAACGCTTCCCGGGAGCCTGGTGACCACTCACCCATTGGCCGCTGGCAGGCCTGCCTGGGGAACTCGGGGTTCTGCCGCTGTTGCCTCAGCGTCCGGACATCCGGGCCACAGCCGCCTCAGCGCCTCCGCCTCCTGGTAACCCAGGCAACCCCCTGAAGCCCCGCCCCCCGCGCTTAATAGTTTAGTCTCCGAAGCGCCGCCCCGTGGTGGTACCACACGTCCAGCCTCCGACGCGGAGTCCGAGTGTGGGCAGAGGTCGAGGTCCCGTTCGCAAACAATGGAGAGCGCGCTGGCTGTTCCCTGGCTACCGCCGCACGACCCCGGGACGCCCGCGTTGTCGGTGGTGGACATGCACACCGGCGGCGAACCCCTGCGCATCGTGCTCGCTGGCTGTCCGCAGGTGGCCGGACCCACGCTGCTGGCCAAGCGGCGCTACATGCGCCAGCACCTTGACCACGTGCGGCGACGGCTCATGTTCGAGCCCCGGGGACACCGGGACATGTACGGGGCCGTGCTGGTGCCCAGCGAGCTGCCCGAAGCGCACATGGGCGTCCTGTTCCTGCACAACGAGGGCTACAGCTCCATGTGCGGGCACGCCGTGCTGGCGCTCGGCCGCTTTGCGCTGGACTTCGGGCTGGTGCCGGCGCCCCCGCCCGGCGCCCGCGAGACCCGCGTCAACATCCACTGCCCGTGCGGGCTGGTGGCGGCCTTCGTGGAGTGCGAGGGCGGCCGCAGCCGTGGCCCGGTGCGTTTCCACAGCGTCCCGGCTTTCGCGCTGGCCACAGGTAACGCGGGACCCTCCCAGCCCCCGCGGGGCCGCAGATCAGGACTCAACTAACTACACTAACGGTCTCAGAGCTGGAATCCGTACGGCGCGACTAACTCGCCCCCACAAGCTTTTGCAATTAATTAAAAGGTAATTCTAAATCACTGCAGCTATCAGCATCTTATTAACTTCGCGAATTTGTGCGGTGCATGCAATTCGATTATCTTGATCAATCCAACTGTAGTCTTGAGACAAACGTGAGAAATACAGATGTGTGTGTTTCCTCTACTCAGTGCCCTGTTCCCCACTCATCCAGCATTTCTGGAAATTTAACAGTTGGGCAGAGCATGCTCCGCTAGGGTCAAGCATGATGTTGCACCATCATCAAAAAAAAAATTTTTTTTCTTTTGCTTTTAAATTTCACAGGCACTTTTTACTCTTGATAACATATTTGCTCAGTTTTGACACATCACATGTTAATAGGGCTCTGTAGGCTAGCCTGTAACTGACAGCATACTTGGTACCTTTGTATGACTGGGGATAAAAAGTAATTTATTTTACACAGCTTAATTTTTGAATTTGAGACCCTCGTATGCCCTGTTGGTGAGTTAGCTTCATCCGCCCTTGTGCTGCCCTCTTTCCTTGATATGTGAGGAAAGGTTGTGTGAAAGTGCCAACACGCTGGACAACAGCATCTTTTGGCACTCAGCTTGCAGTTAACCAGCAAATTATATTGCCCCTGCCTTCATCATTTTTCTCCCCTAACTGCTGCTTCTGATATACCTCATCTTCTCCTGTGCAGTAATGTGGGTGAGTCAACCCAGGTCTTCTGTAGATAGGACCTTAAATCTCTTCTCTCAGTCTAGATGAAATTTCTCTGTTGACTAGGAAAAATATTTCTTTCCCCAGAAAACGCCTTTGGCCAACAAATCTTTCAACCCTGAGAGTCTAGGTTTCTATAAAACAAACCAGAAAGAGCTTTCTCCCTGCCATCTCTCTCTCCACCCTACCAGAGGCAGTGACCACTGACCCAGCTTGAATTGGGAAAGAGGAAGAGAGGAAAATGCAAGAAGGGGTAAAGTAGTTTTACAATTCAGCACCTAATCCTTTGGAAAGAGTTTCGAAATTTCACGCAAATGACCTTCAGGTGAAATTGGGTATGTTGGGGACTTAAAATATCTAAATAAGAGCTCTGATTTAAAAAAATACTGTAGAGGTCAGTGCTTCTATAGTCAATTTGTTCTAAGTTTTCGCCTCCAAAATACGTTCATTAGATGGAAATCTATCAGTAAGTAAGTATACATCTCTTATAGGAAAATGACTTTTTTTTGTTCTGACATTACAGTAAGAGAAAAAAACCATTTGTGAATTTTATTGCTTAAATGCTAAAAACAGTTATCTTCAACCTTTTTAGATCTTCTGGTGGACGTTCCCAGTTACGGAAAAGTGGTAGTGGACATTGCATATGGTGGTGCATTTTATGCATTTCTCAGTGCTGAAAAGTTAGGACTGGATATTTGTTCTGCAAAGACCAGGGACCTTGTGGATGCAGCAAGTGCAGTAACAGAAGCAGTGAAAACTCAGGTCAGTGCAAAAACTGCTGTCCTAACAAATACCCTCCCTCCGTGGCATGGAGAAATATAAATTATAGGCCTATCAGAAAAGTAAATATCTATATATTTAAATATTTCATAGTAATAAGCATAAGATAGTGATTTAAATCTTAGGCGCCAAGAGCAAGACTACCTGGGAGTTATAGCTTTGTAATTTTTTATAACTTTAAACAAATTATATAATCTCCACGTGCCTCAGTTTTCCTATCTGAAAAATGGAAATTTTCATAGGGTGCTTATAAGTCAATACCTATTAAAAACGTGTAGTACCTACCCATAATAAATGCTCAATAAATGCTAACTAGTAAATATAGTATTCCACAATTTGAAATGCATGTGCTTTGCTAAATGTGGTTGTTTGGCAAAAGTTGAAAATAATGAATGTAGAATACAATTACAAAATATATTTCATAAAATCTTATCAGACTTTATCTTATTTCACACAGACTATAACTTAGTGAATACTTCCAGTACTGCTTAAAAGTTACTTAACTACTTGAGTAACCCCAATTTTTACTTGGGAAAACTATTGTGATAAAATCAGTTTAATAATTCTAGAATATTCTTTCACTTTCTTTTTTTTTTTCTTTATATATATTTGACATCAATTGTGGTCCCCATGGATTTCCCACCACCATTTCACCAGTGTGTACCATCACTTCAGCCCTTGTGCTCTTTCTTCCTTCTTTCACTTTCTAACACAGCTATCATTTTACCTTGAAATTGGGATCTATAATAAAACTCACATGCACTATTTTCATGTTCTGACCTGTGAGAATTTATTATTCTAAATAAAATGTAACTTGTGAAAGATAATGATTAATAAAATTGTACTAATAAGTATTTTTTGGCCTATTTAACATACTTGAGACTTTAACATAATTTATAGCTTAAATAACAAAATGATAATATACTCTAACACTTGTTCTAAAATATATTTTTCCAGGGCTGTCAATACCAATGTGCAGAATTATTTTATTGTGTTAACTTCACAAGCTCTGAATTTCCATCACTTTTATGTTCCATTAAGCTAATAGAGTTACCAATCTGGGATAAAATAATTTCACTTTACTTTGAATGAAATCAATACGAGGCATCATTTTCTGAATAAAAGGAGTAATTTTGACTTCTTCTTTAGCAAAAATTTACCAAGAATTATATATCAGAACAAACCCCACCTTGAAGGAGCTGAGTCTAGATGGAGAAGCATACCTGTGAAGTATTTTGTTGAAATGTGCTGTGATATTGTGTTGTCATGGTGGAGTGTGGCATATGGACATTAAAAGGACAGAGAACAGAGATCTAAGACTCAGGCCTTTTTAACTTGGTTTCAGATGGAATCTTAAGATTTAAAGAACCCAAATCTATTCAATAGCTCAAATGACAGGTAGTGGTAATAGAAAGTACAATTATAAGGATATATGAGGATTATACGATTATAGTATTCTCAGTCATTAAAAAAATCCAAGTAAAGTTACACTAGGCCTACCAAGAAGAGGAGGAAGCATTGTGTACTGGGGCCTGGTCATGCTTTAACCTTGACTTGACTTTAATCTTAACCTCACAGTGCCTGTTTCTCTGTCAGCAGTAGTATGAATGATCAGCAGTTCACAGGGTACTTCTATTGCCTGAATCATCATGTTTCTCAGAGTCTTTCCTCTCAAAGTCCATACCTAGCCTCCTGTGTATCTGCTGCTTTTTATGTTACCAGCTGACTTCATCCTTTACAATATTTTTTTTTCATTCTAGTTCCTTAATAACTTCTGCATTATAACTTTTGCTTTTCATGGTCTCTCCTAAGTGTCTTATCTAAATGGTTAACTTCAGCTCAAGATACTCATTACCTGATTTTTTTTTTCACATTATCCACTTCAAGTACCTGAGAGTGGGAATATGATTGTCTTAAACCCTGTTTTTGAGCTGCCATAGCCACCTGTGGATTGCCTTTCCTGGGGTCAGCACTTTAAGAGTATGTGTGTTTGTGTACAAAATGACTCTCCCTTTAGTAGAGATTATGTGCAGAGCAACTTTCTTTGAAAGAAGGAAAAGAATAAGAATCATAATTCACCATGAACCTTATTAATTTAGACAAATACATACAATGTATTTAGTGCTTTGACCCAAAGACTTAAAAATAATAAAGATGGAAAAGTTATATCTACCAATACCCTATCTATATCACTTATGAAGTAAATTTGAATCAAAGTATTTATTTTGATTTATTTTGTAGTTAATTTTTTTTTTTTTGGTAATTTACAGTTTAAAATCCATCATCCTGATAGCGAAGACCTTGCCTTTTTGTATGGAACTATATTAACAGATGGGAAAGATGCTTATAGTGAGGAGCCAACCACCAACATTTGCATTTTTGCAGATGAACAGGTATTAATGTTGTAATATTTGCCACAACAGCCAAGCAGTATGGAACTAGAGCACTGTGAACACTCTTCATTTATTCTTCTTCATTTATTCTGAGACAGGTAGACAGAAGCCCTACTGGCTCAGGAGTGACAGCGCGAATTGCTTTACAGTATCACAAAGGCCTTCTAGAGCTAAACCAGGCCAGAACCTTTAAAAGCAGTGCAACTGGCTCAGTATTCACAGGAAAGGCTGTGAGGGTAAGTGATGCCCTTAGCTTATTTGTAAATGTGTTACTTTTGAGGCTGAAGCAGTCTGAGTTGTGCATTAAACAAGATTCTTCACTTGACTCTTAGAAGTGAATTTTAAAACAGGCCTATAAAAATCTTTTGTCCAGCTGGGATATTGGTTCTTAAAATGTGGTTTTGGGACCCTCAGGATCCTTTTCATGGGCAGATAGGTTCAAAGCTATATTCATAATCATAATAAGGCAATACTTCATTTATGCGTCATGGAGTTCTCTAGAAGCAATATGAGGTGTGGTATACCAAGTGACGGTAGTCACCTGGCTTGTCAGTTTTACTTCACAGTCTCTATATTTTGTTCTTTTCCATCCTTACTAAAAAATACTGAGTGACTCGACTCAGTGAACACATCAAGTTTCAACAGGTTTCTGGATTTCTAGTCTCTCTCCACTCCAATTATCTCTCACAGCTAAAGTTACCTAAAACACAGATCTGATCATTCTTAAAACTTTCCATTGTCTGGAATACTGTTCAGCTGTGTGCAACAGCACAGATGGATCTAGAAGGAACTACCTTAGTGAAATAAGAAAACAGAAAAAGAAAAATATTATATGAAAGACAATCATCACTCATAGAGAAAATGAACAGATGAACTAAATAAAACAAACCTTTGGACTATAAGACCAGTATATGAGGGGAAGGGGGTGGGTAAATCAGGAAAAAGCAGTCAATGGCATGGTGAAAGACAGTATTGAACATTCAGGGGTGAACAAAATGTAGTAAAGACAGATACTGTCGTCAGTTATGCACATCTTAAATTTATATGATGACAATACAATGTTATGTCAATTAATTTTTTCTCTAAATGATAAAAATCAGGGATATGACTTTTAGGCAAGATATGAGTGCAGTGTTTTGATATTATGTTCCTTTTTTTTTTTTCCTCAGGAAGCAAAATGTGGTGATTTTAAAGCTGTTATAGTGGAAGTATCTGGACAAGCCCACTACACAGGCACAGCAAATTTTGTGGTAGAAGATGATGATCCACTGAGGGATGGGTTCTTTCTCAAGTGACTCCTCTGACTTACTTATAAGGGCTTTCTTTTCAAAGCAATTACTATCCATAAGTAATTTTTCTCTATGTGAAAAATTACATCCAGTTATACATGTGAGACAACCTCCATTCTTTCTAAAATAAGTATAAAGTCAGTATGTTTCATACTTGCCTATGTAGATTGGTAGACATATCACTCAAAAAATGACAAACTTTCAGAATATTTTTCTAGTTACTAAAATAACCATGTACAATTAAAACTTTAGTTCTTATTACTTTAAAAACATGACTGTGATTTTGAAATATATACTGTGATTACCACTGATATATTTTTTAAATGTTCATTGAATAATAGCTTATAATTATAGCCTTCACCATAACTCTTACAAATTTATTATTTTTACTCTTCCAGCTTTTCAGTAAAATAATGCTCTTTTTTAAAGTAGCAGGTAAGGGAGGTGAATTATTTTAAGGTATTCTAAGGTACTCATCATCAAATTCTCAAGTCACATTATTTTGAAAAAAATATAGTTATAAGGTTATATTTTACAGCATTTTGTCACACATTCTAATAAAGGACACTATGAAATGCATGTGATTACTCCACGATTACTAAGAGTGGGGAATATTTTATCACTGAGATTGTTTAGAATTGCCAGCGTGGTGTTATAATAAACAAGCACACTGATTTTTTGTTGGTTTTATTATTTTAAAATTCTCTACAGACAGTGCACTCCCTTATCAGATGTACTCAGGAAGACCTCCCTCTGTCCTGCCCATGGCAGTACACTGTTTCTAGCCCATCTTTATACCTAGGAGGGACATGCAAGTCAGGCATGTTAAATAATTCTCCTGAGCCACATTAGCGGTTATAAATCTAGGATTTTAGCTTCAACTTGTTTTTTCCTGTATAATTCCTTCGGATAGGATATCCAGAACTTACCCTAGAATAATAGTATTTAATCAAAATATTTTATTTCTTGAATGTTAAAAAAATAGATATTTCCTAAATCTTCCTAAATTCTAATCCAAACCAGAGCCAGAACCTTGCAATAATATTCATTCTTTCTGTACTTGCCCTTGGAATGAAAATCACTAGGGAAATCAGCCCCTGCCTCCAGGGTGTCTAATCAGTTGCAAAGCCCTGCTGCTTCTGCCTTCTAAATATTACATGTGTTCCTTCCCATCTTGATAAAGGTCTTGCCTCACCAATTAATATCTCCCCCTTCCTGGTTCCTTACTCTGTGTTCATCAGAAATAAATGAAACAGGCATCTCTTGTCGACCTGCCTCTGTTAGCTTGCCATCACCCCTATTTTCTTCCCTTTGTATTCATGCTTCTAGAGTCCTGACTCTCTGCTCATTGGGTACATTTTTCTCATTTTCCTTTTGTTGTTCTACTGTTACAATTTGGTTTCTACCTTCTTGCACATTTGAAACTGCTAGAACTAACTGTCCTGGTCACTCCAGGGCTTACACAATCCATGGTGCACACTGGTGCCTGGCAGCGAGTGTGCTGCTCTTTAGAACAAGAACCTCTACTCCCTTGGTGCTGAACTCAGTCACAGAGCCACTCACTGAGGCTCCCAAAGCCATTAGGTTAGTCCCCAGCCCTAGTCCTGCCCAGGCTGCAGGTGTGCAGACCCAGGCCCATCTCCTTCACCATAAACTTGCAATGTGTTTTGATCTAAGTCCTCTAGCCACTTAAGTGTTGGAACACCTCTTCAGCCCCAAACCCGTAAATTCCATGCCATCCCACCTTAGGATAATGTTGCTCATATTTCACTGTGAGTATGAACCACATGGGGATCTTAAAATGCAGATTTTCATTAGGCATTGTGGGGGCCATGTCTAACAGGCTTGAGGTGATGGTGATGCTGCTGCTACTGGTGGGAGAACTGCAGCTGAGTAGCAAAACCAATGTAATTACCCATCGGAGCCCAGGCTTCACAGGTGTCTCCCCTACCCAGAAACTTCTCCTTTTAGCTCTGAAATACAGGAGGAGGCTGCTCCCCAGGGGTCAAGGATAGAGCTGACTGCAAGATAAAAGAAACACATTCCTGAGAAGAGGCTGAGAAAATTCCCTAATCCTCCTTTCCAAAAAGCACAAAACAGAAATGTAAGACAGCTGATTTTTCAGTTGGCCAGTGTGCCTCATATAGATCACTCTTCTGCCCTCCTTTTTGCTGTTTCCAGCATCTCCTCCATGGTTTCTTCTCATCACTCCACACCTGTACTCACATTTGTGCCCATGGTTTCTCACTTGTAAAGAGGCTGACAATTACCAAATCTGTAAATCCTGAGGTTCCGAGCCATACTGCAGATCCACTAATTAACAAACAAAGCTCATCTTCCTCACAGACGGTGCCCCTCCTCCAGTATTCCCTAACTTGACTGCTGGATGACACCACCATCCACAAAGCCAGGAACACAGAATTTATCCTTGTCTCCTTATTCACATCGGTCCTGTTGATGCTCCTGAGTGGGTGTCTGTAGATTTGGCCTGCATCATTCCGTTCGTTCCCCTTTATTTCTGCCAACAAAACTCTCCTTTTCCTTTGGAAAACTACCCACCTCCTACATGAAGCCTTGCTGGGACTGTCATGAGAGGGGTGCACATCAGACACCCTTTTCCTGGATCTGACCTCTTGAGAGCAATGACAAAAAGCCTGAAAAATGGTCAAAGTAACCTTACTCTACTAGTGCCCTCAAAAAATTGTCCTCAGTTAGTTTCTGCTACCTCTACCTGCTGAGCCACCTGACTTCTCATTTCTGAGTCTGGTTGTTAGACTATCCTTTTGTAATGTGGACTCCTCCCTCTCAGTGAATTCCTTTTTTGCTTAAGTGAGACAGGGCCCTCACTGTTTGTGTTGCTTATATATACAAAGACCTTAATCCATGTACAACCTCTTAAAATCTCTTCTTCCTCACTGTAAATGCCTTAGTTCTGACTTTCGTCTCCCCTGGGGTATTATAATGCCTTTTTTAAAAACCATTCACCCAATTTTCAGATTCTCCTACAGTCACTCAAAAAATATTTCTTTGTGTGTATATGGCAGTTTTCCATAGTGCTGAGTGCTAGGGATCTAACAAAAGGCATGCATGAAAGCAGGTAACAATCACAGTTAAAAGACAGTTATAGACAATAGTAGCACCACAAGTCAAGGCAGGCTTTCCTGGAGAGTCTAACATCCATGTGGAAATGGGGAGGCAAGGTAACTGGGGAGAGTGGAGTGACTAGGAAATATCCCCAAATGAGGCTAGAGGAAGCAGATGTCAAATCATGCAGTGCCTTCTAGGAAATATTAAGGATTGGGGTTCTTAAATGCAGAAGACCATAAGAGGGGTTTAAATAAGTGGATGGCACGATGAAATATACTTTGTTTGAAAATGCCTTCTGCCTTTCTGCCTACAGTGTGCAATGTGGGCTGGATGTGGGGAGGCCAATGGGGATGTGACAAGAGTAAAGAAAAAAGGATGAGCACTACATTTCAGGTGGTAGATGAAATGATGGAGAAATAATGAATATAAAGATATTTAGCAAGTAAAATCCCCAGGTCTTGGTGATAGGTTGGACGGGCTGAGGAAAAGGGATTTATCTAGAATGTTGGTTTGGGTTTGTGAGCTAGGTGGAAGGTTATATTCTGAGATACAACATAACTAAGGATCAAAGTTTTCAGAAAAAGTGGGAAGAAGACAGAGAATTCCACTTTGGTCATGTTGAGTTTCAAGTGCTTCTGCATAGCAAAGGGAAATGCCAAGTAGCAAGATCTGTGAGACCTGAGATAGAATGTGGAGTTTTACAATTTTCAAAGCCCTGCCTGCAAATGAGATGAGAGGAAGTTCAGAGGAACCAAGTATTCAGCCATGACAGACTCCAGCATTTACATAAGTAGAAGGTGAACTAGTGGAGGACACTGAGCCAAACTAGGAGGAAAGCCTGGAGTGTGTGAGGTCATTCTTACCTTTTTGAGCCATATCTGATCAAAGCCTGCTCTTGCTGAAACTCCTTCAGTGGCTGGTGTCATTATGTGGTCTTTCCCCATGAGGTTCAATCTCCACAGCATGGTAAATGAGGCCTTTATAAGAAAGCCCAAATCATCATTTATCCCTTATTTCCCCCTTCACTCACTATCTCTGCCCTTGTATCCTAGGAAATAATGTCAATAATGCTGAGGCTGAGAAACCCAGTCTTAGTTTACTACCTTAAATGAACTTCTATTTATGTTTTAAGTTTCCAGTAGGCTATTTTACTCACTGAAATAAGAACCAAAGCATTAATATCATTGATCCTAAGGCCTGAAAGTGTATTTTAGAGCAATTTTTTAAGAGCAATTTTAGAGCATTTTTTCTCAAATGGACCCCACCCCCAGAGTTTCTTGGGCCCTCAGTAGGGCCCAAGAATCTGCATTTCTAAGTTCTAGGCGATATTAACGCTCTGACCTAGGGTCCAGTTTGTGAACCACTGCTTCAGAGTACCTGAGGGTTTATCACACTTTCCTGGTCATGCACAGCAAAGTGACATGCAGCCTACCTGGGCAAGCTGGTCCTTCCCATTCCTGGAGCCCAATTTGTGGTGACCGCTCAGTTGGTAGCACCTTAGACTTATGGCACACCATCTTCCAGAACGCTGAAGGAGGGGGCCAGGAGGGCAGGAAATCAGTCCCTCTCCTTTACCTCCTTACACATGCCTAAGTCACTTGCCCCTGAGGTTCAGGTCCTCAGAAAGGTGACATCCTGTCTCCAAGATGTGCAACCAAGCTCCAGAGTGAGGTTTACATTCACCATCTCATGCTCAGAAATCCTGGGAGTCAGCAGCGAAGCTGCTTTTTAATAAGCTCACCACATCAGTGGTTCCCAAAGCATGATTCTCAGACCAGCAACTTTACTATCACCGCGAACTTCTTATATATGCACGCTCCACCCCCACCCCCAACCCCACCCAGCTGAATCTGAAACGTTGGGGTTGGGGCCAATCACCTGTTTTAACAAGTCCTCTAGGCGATTCCTTTGCACGCCTAAGTTCGAGAACACCTGGTTTAAGTTATTATGCCCCTCAAGTTTAAGATCTCTAGACGTGGGGTTTCATTTTAGTTTCAAGATTCCTTTCCCACCTGCAGACTGCCATAACACTTACAGGAAGCAAAGTGCCCCAGCCCCACCCCACGACCAAGACCTTCCTGTAAGATTTTCGCATCCAAGAAGAGCTTTAGCGTGAACCCTTGTCGAATTTGGTCATTTGTAGGAGGGCCAGTTCCGCTTTACCTGGAGGGACAGCGGTCCCAGAGGAGGTCGACCTGACACTCCCTGAAGTCCAGGCCCCCGGGCCGGGTTAACCTCTGGGAGGTGTGACCTCGAGGATGGCATTTTGGAGGGTACTGGGCCAGCGCCCGCCCCGCGCTCCTGCGTAAACACGCGGTTCCCTCGGCAACGCCTGGAACCCACGTCAAAGGTTCCGCAGGGTCCTCGGCGACGGCCACCCCTGGGGCTCAGCCCTACCCCGGCAGTGGCCTCTCGCCCCGGGCCCCAGCCGCTCTCAGACTTGCGGCCGCCGCCCCCGGTGCGGGATGAACAGACCCGCGGCCGCCGCGGGGCCCCATGGAGGAGCAGCGACCGGCGCCGCCGGCCCGCCCGCCAGTGAGCATGGCCTGGTTGGGCAGCCCACACCCCGGCGCCCCCTCCGCGGCCGGCACGCCTGGCGGGACTTTGTCGGTGGCGACGGCGGCGGCCGCGCTTTCCTTCAGCACGGCGGCGGCCGCGGTGCTGGGGAACCAGAGCGACGGGAGCGGGGGCGGCACCGCTGGCGCCTCGGCTGGCGGCGGCCTCGCAGGGCGTGGGGCGGCGGGGGCGGCCGGGCTGGCGGGGGCGGCGGGGAGGCCGCCCCTGGGCCCCGAGGCGGCGCCGCTGCTGCCGCACGGGGCGGCGGTGGCAGCCCAGGCGCTGGTCCTCCTGCTCATCTTCCTGCTGTCTAGCCTGGGGAACTGCGCGGTGATGGGGGTGATCGTGAAGCACCGGCAGCTCCGCACCGTCACCAACGCCTTCATCCTGTCCCTGTCCCTATCGGATCTGCTCACGGCGCTGCTCTGCCTGCCCGCCGCCTTCCTGGACCTCTTCACGCCGCCGGGAGGCTTGGCGCCCGCCGCCACCTCCCCTGCCGCCGCCTCGGCCGGGCCCTGGCGGGGCTTCTGCGCCGCCAGCCGCTTCTTCAGCTCGTGCTTCGGCATCGTGTCCACGCTCAGCGTGGCCCTCATCTCGCTGGACCGCTACTGCGCCATCGTGCGGCCGCCGCGAGAGAAGATCGGCCGCCGCCGCGCGCTGCAGCTGCTGGCCGGCGCCTGGCTGGCGGCCCTGGGCTTCTCCTTGCCGTGGGAGCTGCTCCGCGCGCCCCGGGAGCCCGCGGAGGTGCAGAGCTTCCACGGCTGCCTGTACCGCATCTCCCCGGACCCCGCGCAGCTGGGCGCGGCCTACAGCGTGGGGCTGGTGGTGGCCTGCTACCTGCTGCCCTTCCTGCTCATGTGCTTCTGCCACTACCACATCTGCAAGACCGTGCGCCTGTCGGACGTGCGCGTGCGGCCCGTGACCACCTATGCGCGCGTGCTGCGCTTCTTCAGCGAGGTGCGCACAGCCACCACCGTGCTCATCATGATCGTCTTCGTCATCTGCTGCTCCGGGCCCTACTGCTTCCTAGTGCTGCTGGCCGCGGCCCGGCAGGCTCAGGCCACGCAGGCCCCCTCGCTCCTCCACGTGGTGGCTGTTTGGCTGACTTGGGCCAATGGGGCCATCAATCCCGTCATCTACGCCATCCGCAATCCCAACATTTCGATGCTTCTGGGTCGCAACAGGGAAGAGGGGTACCGGACTAGAAACGTGGACACTTTCCTACCCAACCATGATCCGGGCCTGCAGAACAGAAGCCGCAATCGTCTTCGAAACCGCTATGCCAACAGGCTGGGGGCATGCAGCAGGATGTCCTCTTCCAACCCCGCCAGCGGGGCAGAAGGGGACGTGGTCATGTGGGCTTGTAAAAATCCAGTTGTGCTTTTCTGTGGGGAGGGGCCGCCAGATCCTGTGACAGCAGTGGCCAAAAAGCCTAAATCCGAAGCCGGGGATACCAGCCTCTAAGAAGGGTTGAGATGCACAGCATGTGAAGGCAAATTTTCATCCGCTTTGTTTAATGATACCAAATTCTAGGGAAAATCGTGTATTTCATAAAGCCAAACAGTTTAAAAAGAGACGGAGGGGGGAGGCTTACCACTTCCTCCAAACAACACACAAGACGAAAGTGCCAAAACGAATGTAAAATGCAAAAATTAAAGCAATCTTGACCACACAATCAAGCATTGTGAACTCTAAGTGCCAGAAATGTCAAAAATAACATTCACAATTACTGAAAAACACTACAGAAGTCACTGTGAAAAAAAATTAATGGGATGCAGCCAGTATTTAACACATGGAATTAAAAAAAAAATGGAGCCCCTCAAATTGTTTGACTGCCTCTAACTCACCAGCATTCAACAAAATTTTACTTTCTGTCATTTACTCCTCTGACATGCTTTGGGTGCTTAGATTGTGAGCAGAAAATTATTTTTCTATCCCTTGTGTCCCCTTGTCACTGCTCCTCCCCCCTCCATCTTAACCTCAGAGTCTTGGAAAGCTTGTTAATGTCCACTAGTTTTAGAAAGTGTTTTTACAATATTCAGGAACAGAAAATTCTTATAAGCACTGGTGAACTTTCCCCACCCCTCCAGTAATCTTTGTCAGAAATTTAAAATTCATATCCCATTTAAAACCATTGTAAGATACGGAAGGTGGCATATTAATATAAAATTCAACTATCTGCAGGGCAAACAGAAATGCAAACTAAAGAAATTTAACAGCATTCCCAGATTATATTTAAAAAGTAATGTCCCCACCCCTCTCCCAAAATTATCTGCCCATTCTGCCCCCAAAATTATGTGCCTTGAGGAAATTTGAGGCTTTACTCTTATGCTAATCTGTTACTTTTATTTCTGCTAACTTGGGGGTTGCATCTCTTAATGTTTTCACATTTAAAAAATAACTTTCATTGTAGAAAATCTTTGACTTTGGGATGCAAACAAAAAACGTAATTTGAAGTAAAGCTGATTGAATCAGGTGATATAAAATGAGAGTTGATAAAGCAACAAAATTGGTTTTACTGTATGGCATTTAACTAGCTGAAGATTATTCCAAAGAGAAAGTTTAAAAATAAGTTGAGAAGTTGCTACATTCTTGGAGTAAACACAGAGCTTTCAAAGAAGATCATACTCTCCTATGTTTGTAAGTGGGTACATATGTTCTTTAAAAAGTGGACCACTACTTTATGGACAAGACTTGCTTAAAATAATGTAATCTTTAGTAAAAATGGAGAATAGGTGTGGTGTTATTCTTTATAATAGTATATTAACAACTTAGTATGAAGTTAGGTAGTTCAGTCAAGCTATCTTTGGAAATGTGTAAAACAAAGATGCCTTTAAAAATTCAAAAGCACAACTTAGGATTTTTGAAATGTGTAAAATTCTCACATTAAATGTCACTACACACTCAGAATTTTAAAAGACATTTTTATTTTTATTCTCTTTCCTCCATCTTACCCCTCTTCAATATTACACACCCTTAATTCAATATGTTCCAAACTGCATCTGAAACATCAGCTATCATATCAAACTTCAATGAGAAATAGCCATCCTTTTTCTCTTGTATTTTAAAATGTATACTAGTACCTATTTGTGTGTGTGTGTAACAGATGGTATATGTCATTATTTTGTAATCAAAGATGTAAATATATAATTCATATTAGCTTATGGATAAATTTTCCCTTCCTCAAGACATTATCACAATCAGAAGTTTATAAATTATCTATATATATCTTGTTCCACTCACTGCACTACAAAATAGATGAGGTAACCTCTCCTTTTTAGCACTTAAAGCTACTGACAATGCAGAACAAACATTTAACAGGTGTCTACAGTATTCACCTATAAAAGTAAAAAAAAAAAAAGTAAATTTTTGGGCTCTGTAAGAAAAGGAAAGTCATCTCTGAGATTTAGGGAGAAGTGATAAAATTCTTCCAAATTGAAAGTTATATAGAATATGAATTTAGCAACTGAATAAAGGGCAGAAAGAGAAAGCTCTTAGGGAAAGGATGCAAGAATGTTTCAAAACAGGATATTCTCTGAGAAAAAGAATTGAAGGAAGAGAATTAAAAAGAAACATGCTATGGAATAAATCTGCCTGAAGAGTGAAGGGAAAATGTGAGAGATTGGAGGTGACAAAATGGTGGTATTTGGGACTTTAATGCAAGGAAGAAATTCCTGCCCTAGCTCCTCAGTGGTAGAGAGTTTTAGGAAAGACATGGCTTGGGGAAGGGTCTGTTTTGTTAGTGACTGTTAGCAACTGGTTGGCAAGAATGGGAGGGAAAAGAGAACATTGCTAATAGGTTACTGAACAACTTGCAGTGGTGTGTTTGCTTTTAATTTGAGGTTATATAACTTGTCAGTGATAGAACTGTAATATGTCTGGCTCAGAGTCCATGTTCTCCACCCTTAGTTGCCCCTACAAAGGGAAACTACAGATGATAGTCATTACCATCGCCATATCACCATCCCATCACCACCACGACCAACACCATCATCAACTTCATCAATATCTTACTTTTTTGTTTCCTACTTTATGCAAGGCAACTTTCTGGGTGCTAAGACTACTAAAAGGAATCACAAGACTGACCTGCTTTAAAGGTGCTGATAGCCTAGTTGAACACCTTATAATTTATAAAAATTGGCCAAAATCAGGTCTCTATACCTGTGGGAAAGAAAATGTGCAGCATTTTCAAAAGTGGTTATCAAAGGAGATGGATTTGGAAGCAAACAACATATAGGTAAAGGTCAATAAGCAATGGTGGTTATAAATACTTAGAAAAAAATGATGCCATGAATAAAAGATAGAGAAAGAATTATTCTTAAATAAGTATAAGACTTAGACCTTTCCTCATGCTTACTGAGTACATGATTATAATGGCTGTGGGAAAAGGGTAGTTATGAAATATCAAACTGTGTTAAAATTGCATGATGCCTAAGGTCAGAACATAATTATTCATATCTCATTCTGCTTTCAGTTTGAGTGTTTCATTTGAATTACAGAAATAGCAACAAGGTCCACTCAGTATAGTCCAAACGTTAGTTTATTTAATCCTCAACACAATCCTCTGGTGTGGGGGGAGGTCTATTGTTACCACTTCCCCCATTTTACAAATGGGACAACTGAGGCCCAGAGGCAGTCTGTCATATGCCTAAGGCCACAAAGGAAGTCAGCACTAGAGAGTAAGATTTGTCCTTAGCAGGTTAATGTCAGAAATTCTGTCCTCACCACCACACTGTCCTGCCTCTCTAATTAGTAAAAGACAATGGGAAACCAGGAAAACAACCATGAAAAATAAAAACAATTATAAAAGGATGGGAAAATAGATATAAAATTTAAAAGAAAAGAGTTGTTTAATTTGGAGGGCAACTACAATGATAGATGTTTTTTAGATGTTTTTTAAAATAGTTGAAGAGATTCGAGCAGGTATTTCCTGGTCTAATCCCAGGCCCAGATGACCCCAACATCTGTCTTCTCCGCACCTGCTCTAAGGCAGCTGCTCACCGCTGCAGAGAAGCGATGGAGCCAGGTCGATGAGTGCCCTCTGCGCCTAGAATCCACAGCCCTTCCAGCCTGCCCAGTCTGAACGTTGTCACCTCACTCTTTCTGCCTACTTGTGTGGCTTCAAACTTTCTCCACTCAGACTTAACTGACCCTTCCCTCTTTGTGACCTTTGTTCCTACTTCACAGAGAACACGGAAACCATCAGGTACATACACCCTCATAGTATACACCAAAATGCAATAAATTAAATTGGAATCCTATGTCAGGAATCTCCTGCTTCAGGAATCACCTACTCTCAGTGGTGTCCTTTTCCTTGTATTCTTAGCCTTTGCCACGAAACCAGATCCCTCCTGTGACCACTGATAATGAGCTATGCTCTTTCTTCAAAAGCAAAAGAGGGCCTCCCTGGTAGCGCAGCAGGCTGGGTGCAGCAGGCTGGGCGCCGCACTGTGAAGCATCCATCCGTGGCACAGCAGTCGAGTTCAATTCCTGGCCAGGGAGGGGACCCACATGGCGCAGCAGACCTCTCCTGCCTCTCCAGCTGCTCCCCTCAGCAGTGCGTTTCAGTAGATCTGCCTTTCTGTTCCCCACTCTGTCTGGTGAATCCTCTCACTTCCTGCACCTCTGGCTACCTCAGTTCTTGTATGCATAAATAAATAAATCTTAAAAATAAAAATGATGTTTCATGTTTTAAAAGACAAAGAAGAAAAACCTTCCTTTTCTGTCCCCCCTTTCTCTCCCTCAGTTCCCTCTCTTCAGCCGAACTTCTCCAAAAAACTACCTACACTTTTACAACAGATTCAAATCCTAGTTCACTCTTTTCATGGTGCAAGAAAGTCATTTTTTCTGCAGCTCAGTCTTCCCCCCAATCCCTTATTCCGTCATATGCCAGAAATTTAAAATGGCAGCATCCCAGTGCTGGGGACATATTTGGCACCTGGCCCGGTGAGTGGCATGCCTCAGGACACATCCATCCTCACTGGCATCCACTAAGGCACCCAGCAGCCACACTTCGTCACATCCACAGTGTGGGCGCGCCATTGTGGCAACAACTGCAATGCTGTCCCAGGCTGTTAAGATTTTTAAAAAAATATTTTTGATTATTTGAAACTTTTTAATGTTGTTGGGACAATAAATCAAAGTGATGTATTAATTCTGCTTTGAGGGTTCCACTTCCAGAATAGCAGTGGGGAGCTCTGTGGCCCTGCTCCCTAGTAAAACAAGTATATAACTGGTGAAAATTACTTTAAAAGAAACCATTGAAGTTTCTGAAAATCATCATAAGAGCGTACAGCAAGTGAAGAAACATTTATTCAAGAAAATCCACCATAACTGAGTCTGGCACTTGAATAATATCCCACTCCCCTTGCTGCTCCTCACTCAACATGGGTCAGTTCGACCAAGAACACAGACAGGGCTTCCTCCCACCAAGTTTCCAGTCAAGAACTGTGCTGCCTTCTCACCTTTCCAGTGACACAATGCAGAGACTAAACGCCAAGTAAGTGCATCCAAGCAGTGGGGAGTTCTCTTTTGCACCTAGCCCCCATTCATAGGCAGAAGCTTAACCTCAAGTGTACTTAGGGGGCTGAGGCTTCTAGACCATAATTGTCCTCACCCATTATATTTTTTCATATAATAAGCATACATTTACTTTAAAAAATTAATTATAAAAATAAACCACAAAGCAACATTTTGAAGAATAGAGGGTCAAGTACCTCCATTTGGCCTTAGAGGGAATGAAATTATTTACCTATTTATTGTAATGAGTCCTCAGCCTTCTTCAGGTCTGTTGGCTCGAGAGACTGCCTTTTCTACCCAGTAACCTGTGAGTGATGCCCGAGTTCCTGGCCTGAGCCCCTGAAAATATAGCAGACCATGGGTATACTTAAGAGTTGTATCTTTAAGTAGTTAAAACAGATCCTGGAAAAAATTCAGTTAAATTATAAACCAGTCTTATATTCAGTACCCTATTTCATCCTCTTCACACTTGAAGGAGTGGAGGGTAATCTTAGCATATCCTTGCTCCCTTGGCCCTGATTGTTCCTCTTCATTTTCGTTTTGTTTTATTGTATTATTTTTCATTGCCATATCACTGGTTTACAACACTGACCTGGAGGTACAAGTTCATGCCTGTGCAGATGTATGTTGCCACACCACGCCACAACCAAGCACCCACAGTCCGCCATAATAGTCTACTGATTCCCCTACCCTCTTTGCTCCTCCCCCAGTCCCCTCTGATGTGACCTTTCTCCTTCAGCTGACTCTCCTGTACCACTGGATTAAAAGCATGAGCCACCAGAAATGCCTGCACTAGATTAAGGCAGAATGCACATTTGCCTGATTCAATATATTGTCAAGAACCCCCCTACATGGACTGGCTTAAAAATAAATAATTGATAGTCAACATATTCTCTCTCTAAAGAACCTAATAACTAAAGTTTAACCCTGATTTACCTTTAGCCACAAGGACTATCGATAAGTCAAAGGGAAAAGGACAGTTTGCCATTGCCTGGTAGTGCCTGATGATTTCTGGGTGTCAGAGGTCGGCAGACAACTACATATTTTCTTGACAGCACAATTGTATGCCCCTAATATGACCAGGACAAATTAAAATAGCATTTTACCTGCAATTTGAAAGCCTGAAGTACTATCAACTTCCCACAAGGAGGCTCCATTATCAAGTACAAACAACAATTTCAAGAGTGAAAAGTATCGACCATTTTAAAAGCAACACATGATGGTGCGTTAAACCTTCATAAATTAACATGTTTTAAATGCTTGAACATTCTTATTGATTACAGTTTAGTGCTTACTATCATTTTAAAAAGTAATATATCATTCCAGTGCTATGCAAAGCTAAGACAAATGTATTATGTATTCAATCCATCACTAAAATCAAGCGGAGTATACAGAAAAAGACCTGACCTTTTGGGGGACTGAAAGAGAAGGTGGAAAGTTGATAATAACAGGGAGAAAGTTCCTTATGCTTCATTTGTTTCCTTACATTTGATTAAAGAATTATATACATTCAACTTTGCCTTTCCAAGTGAAATAAGAAAGATTGGCCCTTGGCTAAAATTCTTTACCTTTATAAGGTAAAACATTATTGCCTGTTTAGTAGTTCTTTGCCTAATCAATAACACATATGGCCACAGCTTTATTTTAATATCACTCTTTAAAATGAAACAGTTTATTGGCTGATGTAATATCTTAAAATGTTGATAATAATACATTTCTAAAAGGTCATAAATTCATTTGAAATATTTAGACAGGAAGTATGGTCTAAATATATATAATATATAAATTATTTGTGTGATTAATATATTTTCAAAGTATGATATTAGAACTAGATGTACAGTGTAATAAGCATGGTGTAAAATTTTCTTCTTTTTCCTCCTTAATTTTCTATAAAAAGAAATTAGAATGAATATGACTAATGCTTTAAATGTTCAATTAACTGTGTTTAATTTATTTTATAACATGATGTGTGTGGAAAATATAGCAAGAAACTGAGAAATAAAGTAACTTTTTTTAGATGGAAAATAGAATTTGGGAGTTTGATTCTTCTAAACTTTATTCTTTTTTAGAGAGTGGTATTTGGAGTAGAGCTAGCATGTATTGGATCCCTCTATGAGGTCATTTGTTTATATTATTTCATTTCTTTGTGCCACATGTTATTATTGCCATTTTATAGGTGAAAACACAGAGACTCAGAGAAATGTTTAAGATTAAGAACGACAACTGAACAACCAACACTGGAAAAACCAGCACTGGCACCCACAACAGGGGTGGTTGGGAGACTGTCAGCTAGGGATAGAGGTTTGGAAGTCTGAGCGTAAGGTAGGGGCAGGATGAGATGACATGAGGAGTCTCTTCTTATCTAGGAGTTCCCCAAAACTGACTTATATCTCCTCCTTTGTCCTTGTCAGCGCCTGTACTGCCAGACGGTGCTCACTTTTCCAGTCAGTTTGAATGTCAGCATCAATATGCTTGAAATGTAAGAATGAAATTGGCTTTTTGTGATGATTTTTTAAACAGGCACCCAGCCAGCCAGCTACTGACTGTCTGGTCACTTTTTGCAAAGATCAGGGCCTGCTGTTCTGCCAGGAGAGTAGACTTGATGCCATCTCTCAGGGTTGCCTGAGTTATATTTCCTTCTGTCAGTACTTCCCTTCCTCCTGACCTTTATTCCCCTTCCTACCTGGGAGCTGCTCCCCTCTTCCACCGGAAGGGCAGGAATGAAGGCTTGTGTCATTGCCCTTAACTGGTACATGAACCTACCTGTTAGCGGAAAATGAAGATGGTCTCAATTCTGTCTTTGGAAATGGGAAGTTAGTTTTATAGTAAGACCAACCCAGAAAAATTACACATCACAAAGACTGTTTGCTGGGAACTGGGAATAGTTAGATTCTCTTAGACATCTTTACGAGACAAGGGTTGGATGGAATGTTTTCTAGTTGTGAATTCCTTGTCTGAACTACACGAGAAACTCATGAAACAGGACCACACCCCCTTTAAACATTAAATAAACTCAGATATAAATTCAGGGTCCCTGAATTTGGTAAAAATACAAATTATGGGTGGGGGAATAGAAAATGTACTAATCAGTAAACTTTCTGTTCTCATATTGTTACTGAGCATTTTTTTCATAAAGTAGTTTTTATTTTTATTAATTTCTTTATACATATTTGACATCAATTGTCGTCCCCATGGAGTTCCCATCACCATTCCACCAGTGAACCATCACCTCTGTTCCCTACTAAGTATTTTTTAATACAAGGTCTCCCAAAATAATTCCTGTGCTCTAATTTGAAGGGATCAAGGAAGTGAGGGCAAGAAATCCCTTCCTAAGAAAAACAGAGGAAAGGGGAATAAAAAGGAAAGGGAGGCTAAAGAAAAACTTTTAAAGATGGACAGAGAGGATGGGGTGTTAGATGATCAAGCAAACCTTTGTATATTTATTAGTTGCTGTATATTTATTGAGCACTTACTATGTGCCAAGCTCTCCAGTAAACCCTATTGGAAAGGAGGGAAACAGATAGCATTTTGTTTTAAGGAGTATTTACATTGACCAATTTAGAAAGACAAAATTTATAAATAAATTATGTTGCTGGTAAATTCTTAATTCATCCATTTTTACACTATTCCTCTCATCTGTAAGTTATTCATAAGACCAAGTAAATAGAAACGGACTCTGGAATGGTAATAATAAATTATTAACTAATTATAATTCTTATTAACTAGTAATTAATTATTAAGTGCATGGCTGCTGGATATATACATAGCCACTCACACTTCTAACAAGGGATTAATCTCCAAATTATATGAAGAACTCAGAGAGTTCAACCCAATCAAAAAAAAAAATTGGGAAGTGGGCCTGAGCAGACACTCTCCAGAGAAGGACGTACTGATGGCCAACATGCATGTGACAAAAAGCTCATCATGACTTATTGTTAAGAAAATACAACTCAAAACCACAATGAAATAGCATCGCATACCTGTGAGATGACCTAGACAAGAAAACAACAAATATTTGTGAGGGTGTGTAGAAAAAGGAACTTCATACCCTGCTAGTGAGAATGTAAACTGGTGTAGCCATATGGAAAACAGTATAGAGGTTACTAAAGCATTAACAATGCAACTGCCTTACAGTTCTGCAACTCTACTTCTAGGTATGTATCCAAAGTATATGGAAATACTAATACAAAAAGATATGTGCACCCCTACTTTCATTACAGCATCATTTACAATACCCAAGATATAAAAACAATCTAACTGCACCTCAGTGAATGAGTGACTAATGGAGTGGTACATACGTAGACGCCATGGAATACTACTCAGCGATAAAACAAAAAAGATGAAATCTTGCTGTTTGCAACAACATAGATGGAACTGGAGGGGATTATGCTAAGTGAATTAAGTGAAAAAGAGAAAGACAATCATATAATTTCATTCATACATGCAGTATGAAAAAATGATGCAAATAATTAAATCAAATTTAATTATTTGTTGCAAATAATTCTGACAACAAAGTGGTAGTTATCAGATGGGAAAGGTGTGCACTGGGAATAACTGGTAGAGGGGGCCAATTGGAAGGTGCCAGATGGTAACTAGAACCTTGGTGGTGGACATGGTATGCTGTCATGCATTTGAAGAGGTGTGAAGCTGTACCCCTAAAACTAATACAGAATTGTAAGCCAATGTTACCGCAATAAAAAATATACATGTATAACATTGCCTTAAAAATTATCCAATTTAACTTTACTTTTCCTTTTGCCTTTTTAATTGGGGTAGTGTTTTTGTGTTATTGCAATGTCTATATATTTTAAAGGAGCTGATAAAAATATTTTTGTTCATTTCTATGTAGTATATTTGCTCAGCCTATTTGCAAAAATTTTCCTGAGAAATGCCCAGAGGAAAAAGTGAGAGTCAAGAGTGGGTTTTGTTTTAAATCCATAATTAGGATAGATGCAGGGCAAAAATAATCTGAAATTAAACATAGAATGTTGATCTTAGTAAAACGTGTATAACCTGACAATATATCAAAAAAGAAAAAAACAAATACTCTTGTGTACCGAAGTATTTCAGTGGATAACAGGGGTGAACTTAAGGTTAGCACTGTCAAATAAGTTCTAAACAGATTCCAGATTGGTTCTTTTGTCTCTGGTGCCAAAAAGCACTAATCAACTTTGTATGGCTATAACTTATCTCTAAATTATCAAATTGCAGGTGTGATAGACAAAATATTTTACAACCAGTATGGCATAGACACAGATACTGGCTATGTACCTTCAGATATATATTTTGGGTGCATTTTGGCTGAATAAATATTCACTCCAATTATGGGAAAACTGGCATGTTGTTAGCATGGAATGAAATTTTCCCTTTTAAAAATGAAACTATTCCTTTGGAAGAAAGAATATAGCCAACTTTATCCTCAAATCATTGCGAACATGGGAAAGGGGAGAAAGATTTTCCCCAAACAGATTCTCTGCTTTAGGAGAATTTCTCACCACTACGAAAATAGTGTGTTGGCATTTTGGTGGTCAAGCTCACATTGGCTGGAGGCAGAGGATATATTTTAAAGCAAGTATAGTGTTGTGTGGTGTTGTTTGGGGTTTTGGTTTTACTGAGAAATAATTACCTTCCATCACTGTAGAAGTGTAAGGCATGTGGACAGGATGGTTTGATTGACATGCACTGCAAAAAGGCTGCCACAGCAGGTTCAGCCAACACCATCATCTCAGAGAAACAATAGAAAGAAAGAAGAAACTGTTCTCTTCTGATGAGATCTCTTAAGATCTACCCTCTTAAAATCTTTCTGTTAATCATACAGCAGTGTTAGCTACAGTCATATTATATTATGTTCCTAGGACTTACTAATCTAATAACAGAAAGTTTGTGACTTTTGACTATCATCCTCCAACGCTTCATTTCTTGGCTCTATTAGCCACAGCTCTGAGTTTGGTTTTTGATTTATAAGAGCTATATATAAGTGACATCATACAACACGGGGGTAGAAATTACCCAGTTTTGGTACTTTAATTTGGGAGCACCCTGAAGGAGCATCCCAACTTTGAGATTCCCAAGGGAACTGCAGAGGTCTTTCTTGTAGTTTCCTCCCACTTCAACTTCTATCCAATCTGTTTCCTTAACTCCTCACAGGTTTTATTGTTGAGATCACTCCACACTAGATGGCCAGTGTATGTATTTCTGCCTCCGTATCTCTTTTCTGGGAAATACAATGTAAGAAGATTTCTTACTATTTTAGACATATGTGAAAAATTGTCTGTGACACATTTTAAGAAGAATGTGCTAGAAATATGCAATACTTGAGTTAATGCTGACTAATTTAGCAAACCTCAGCAAAACAAATGTAAAGAGATTTGGCAGCAGAATAATATTTGATAATTATTTCCAAATCACTGGGCAAGCATTCTAAGCATGCTGTTTTTGAGGCTATGCTTTATTTTAAAGTAATTAATATATATGCAGCCAAATCAAACTGCTTTAGTTCTTTTCATAACATTTGAGGTTAATAAAATAAACACCAATGATGATACATTCCAATTTCTTCTCATTCTCATTTCACTTGCCTATGTTTTTAATTTATAAAAAAAAAACTTTGAAACTGTAACTTACATTCATGAAACACATTTTTAACATAAAGTCTATTATTTTCCAGTCTCTGGCTTTTAGTAGTTTGGTTTAATTGGTCTAATATGACAAATTGCAGAATTCATTAAAATTATTTCTTATAATTTATTTTCTCTAAATGGGGAGTTCTACATTCATGAAAAATTCATTTTACAACTGCGTTGACGATAACAAGCCTGAGAGATAGCAAAAGTTAAAGCAAAATTGTAAAAGCTGTTCAGCATCTTTGTCTTTTATAACAGCTTTATTGAGATATCCAAATGACATCCCATACGATTCACGCTATAAAGTACACACTTTTGCAGATTTTAGGATATTCACATACTTATGCAGCGACCATCACTATTTGATTTGGGAATTTTCATCACTCTAAAAAGAAAGCCCATACTTACTAGCGGTCACTCCCTTTTCTCTTCCCTCCCAGCCTCTGGCAACCACTAATCTACTTTACGTCTATATGGACTACCCGATTATGGACATTCCATATAAATGGAATCACAAATCTTGTTGTTTTTTTTTTTTTCATATGTGACTGGTTTCTTTCACTCGTCAAATTAACAAAACTTCTTTTCAAGATTTATTCAGGTAGCATGAATCAGTATTCATTCATTGTATTACTTTTGTTCTTTTTCATGCTGAATAATATTTCATTGTTTGGATAGATCATTTTTAAGGTTTTTTCCCCCACTTTTTAGCTACTATGAATAATGCTGTTATGAACACCATGTTTAATTTTTTGCAGACATGTTTTCATTTCTTTTGGGTATTACCTCAGAGTGAAACACTGGGTCTAGTAGTTACTCTGTGTTTAACCATTTGAAGAACTTCGAGACTTCCAAAATGGCTGCTCCACTTTATATTTCCACTGGCCACACGTGAAGGTTCCAATTTCTCCCCATTCTCAGCAGCACTTGTTATGATTGTTTTGTGTGTTTTGAATATTAGCCACCCTAATAGGCATAAAATGGTATCACCGTTGGTTTGATTTACATTTTCCTGATGACTAAAACTGTCCTGTAATTTTAAAGTCACGCCTATGTAAGCTGGCAAGACCCTTGTTTCTAACCAAGTCATTCACACATTCGTAGGTACTCTGGAAAACCATCCTGCAGCGTTGGAGCCTGTGGGGTAATGAGTTTATTAGGACTAGAGAACTTTACAGAAGTCCCCACATTGGGAGCAGAAAAACAACTTTGCTGACTCCTGAGTAGCAAAATGTTTTATTCTAACTGTTCTCAAATCATTATTTAACAATGTCCTAAAGAATCTTTGGAGGCATGATACCATGTCCTGAGACTCACCATTTTTAAAAATCAGAATCTTGGCTGTTCTGACACATTGACCTTAAGAGGAATAACTTAATTCTAATTATTTATACATTTGTGTTTATGTATGTATGTAAATGTGCCTGTATATGTATACTTATGTCTATGTGTCTGTACATTAGTAATCATCTGTTGAAAGAATGAATGAATACTTATGATCTTATCGCTGCAGGAGTGATGGCAGAGATGCAGATAACAGTTGTCTCTAGAGTATGAAACTGAGAAGGAATAGAGAGACACATGGACAAATCTAGGTAATGTTACTATAGTTGAATCCTGGTATTTCCAAACTGGAAATGCACACAACAGAGACTATTGAGCTAAATTCTTACTGTGACTTAATACAAATTTTAAAAGGATCTCTACTGTGGACTTCTTTACTAGCAGAACTCAAAAAAGTTAAATATTACAGATGATCCAATGTCTTGCTATGGAGTTAACTATTTTGGGGGTAAGTTTTCAAGTATACATTCAAGTATATTTTATATACCACAGTGTATGATATAACTATATATAGTTTATAAGAAGTAAATCTAGTCTTCAAATTAATATTTCAATAACATTAAAGAGAAGAGCATAAGCTCTTGCTTCATCTTATTTTTCTATTTATTCCTCCCTAAATCTGATAGCTTTATGGTAATATGTATTAATTTCTTGTTGTTACTATAACAAATTACCACAAACTTAGTAGGTTAAGACAATACACCTTCACTCCTGTTTTATAGTTTAGAGGCTAGAAGTTTGAAATGAGTCTTAGCACTAAAATCAAGTTGCCAACAGTGCCGATTCCTTCTGGAGGTTTTAGAAGTAATCCATCCCTTGCTTCTTTCACCTTCAAGAAAGTTCCAGCATTCCTTGGTATAGGACCACACTATTTCAATGTCTGTTTCCACCATCACATTTCCTTCCTCCCTGACCTTTTTCTTCTTTCTTTTTGTGAAGACTTGTGATTACTACAGGCCGAGGTGGATAATTCAGAATCATTTCTCCGTCTCAAAAACCTTAATTTAGTAACATCTGCAAAGTCCCTTTTGCAAAGGAAGGTAACACAGTCATTGATTTTTGAGATTAAGATAGGAAGCTCTTTGGGGATCATAAATCAGCCCACCACAATTTATAATATGTACTTTTTAATTTTTAAAGTAATGTCTATTAAATAATTGGGGGGGGGACTAGATGATTACTTGCCACCAAGCAACCAGTCAGCAGATTATCTCTTGTTGATATTATTTATCTCTTGCTTATTTTTACTGCCTTATCACCCACATACCTACCCAGTTAAGAAAAGATATGAACTTTAAAACAGCTAGTTCATTTCTAGCCTTGAATCTAGCTAGTTCAATTCTAGCCATGCTATTACTCAAGCTAGTGCTCAATTAAAAAGTGGAGAAGTTGAACTTAACCTGGAGACTGGTATTTGCCTGAGAGAGCAACATAACCACCTACAGAGTGACGAATGAATGAGCTCTGAATAGGTCAAAACTATAAACAAGTGACATACAAGTTAGAGCTGAATGGGGTTACTCAGGATCATAGAAATAAGGAATGCTGCTTTTGTTATTTTAGAAAATTATTATTAAACATTTTACTTTAAGAAAATTATAGATTCCCATGCAGTTATAAGAAGTTATAGAGGTCCTGTATACCTTTTTCCCAGTTATCCCTAATGGCAACATTTTGTAAAACTATAGCACAATATTGCAACCAGTATGTTGATGTTGATAAAGATGAGCCACAGGACATTTTCACTGCTATGAGAACCCTTCACATTGCCCTTTTAGTGGCCACATCCATTTCCCTCTCTCATCCCTTCATTTCTATAATTTTGTCATTTTAAGGATGATATATAAGTGGAATCATAGAGTATATAAACTTTTGGATTGACTTCATTCACACAGCATGATTCTTCAGAGCATTATCCTGGTTTTTGTTTGCATTAATAACTACTTTCTTTTTATTGTTGAGTAGGGTTCTGTAATATGGATGTACCACGATCTGGGTGACCACTCATCTGAGGAAAGACATTAGGTTCTTTCCACCTGGGTCTATTACAAATGGAACGCAGGTGGACGTGAGCACAGGCTTTCATGAGCGCATCAGTTGCCATTTTTCCGGGATAAATGTCCAGGAGTTTAGTTGTTGGGTTGTACCATAGTTGCATATTTAGTTTGAAAGAAGTTGCCAGGTTATTTATTTTCTAGACTGGCTGCACCATTTTACATTCCCACTAGGAAAATGCTCTTTTTTTTTTTTTGTCATTCTTTTTTATTTTAGCTATTCTGAGAGGTGTGTAGAGACAGCTCACCGTGACTTTGATTTCCCCTAATGGCTCATTTTGCACCTGCACCTTTGTTTCTTTGAGCTTCTGTCCCTGGAGTACCCTTGCTGTCATCATGAAGAGCACGTGGCCGCCAGGCCAGCTGGGTTCAGGGCCTGCAAGCTGCAGCTCCGCTAAAATGGCTGCATTTAAAATTTTACAGATTGGGTTTTTAAGTAAGATTGCATTTCAACAAATTTTCCTTTGGTTAAAGAAAGTATAAAATTAGCTTCATCTCTTTTACAAATCTCTTTTTAGGAATCGACTTTCCACAGTCTTGAAAAAAAAAAACTAAATTCAGAGTTAGAAACATACTCAAGTACATTTATATAATAAATATTCAAGTCAATTATTTAAGTCTGTTCATGCTCTTTCCCAATGTTATTTCTTCACAACAAATGACAGCAAACCAATTCAATTTTAAAATATCAGAATATTTTAAATTTAAAAATAGTATCTCTCCTTATAATGTAGTTCTCATTAAAATGGCTAAGAAGTCACTCACCTAGTCTGGCAATGGCTTTCTTTCATGCATGCAGAACCAGCTCATCAAGTATCCCCCCTGCCAGCCAGGAGGGGAGCTCCTGTGGAAGTAAGAACTCTTATATTTCGGTTCCAAGATCTCAGTCATAAATATAATATGCTGGTAACAAGACGACAAATACATGCAAAATGCTTGCCATACAGTGTGATTTGTGAGTCCATGGATCAGTATAGATTAATAGGTTAGTTAAAAAATGACCCATTCTCAGGGTGTGTGAGTCATGCTGTAATCTTGTATTCCTTTGGGGGGAAGCTTCCCTGGAGACACAGGGCTTTAGCCTTCACTTCCTGCAAGCAGGTCCTCTTGTTTTGTTCGTTAAGGAGAGATGTTTTCTAAGCAAGGTCAAAAACATATTTGGAAAACCCACACCCCTGCTATACTTTTCCTAATAATTTTCACCTCCCAGGAGCAGGTGTATGTCTGTGTTTCCGAAGGGGAGACACAGGAAGATATAAGTACCAGGCTGGTGCTAACTTGCCAGTGATCCATTTTCATTTGCCTTGGTGAGGCCATCTGAGGTGACAGCCTGCGGCAGGATATGAGCCAGTATGAGCCACATCCTCCCAGAGGACCGAAAAGCAGAGGTCACTCCATTCCAGCTCCCAGGGAGCAGTGCGACCCCCCCACCCGCGTGTAATCTAACTGGGGACCCCACTGCCCATCCACACGCACGCAAACCGCTCTCTGGAGGAACACACACTGGCCAAGTGGAACATTTTTCTCACATGTTATCATCCATTCCTAGGAATCTGTAGAAAGACAAGGATAGGTCTGGTGAAAAGAAAATCAAAACAAAACACATTCGAGTGTCTTCCTTCTGTGCACGTACCTTCCCCAAACATTGCAATCCCCGTGGCTGTACTTGAGGGCTTCAGGCACGGTGGTCAGAAGGCTCTGGAGAAGGTCCATGCTATTGGTTTATGTGGGGTTTCTTTCTCTCTGTGTGTGGTAGAAGGAATTAGTAGGGGGTAATCGCTTTTGGAATAATACGTTTTATGTTCCCACTGGAACTTGGGTTTAAAAGTACAAGTAAATGTTTAAGAGTGTTTGCATCAAGGTGGAGCAGGGGCCTGCTGACTGCCTGGAATGAGCTCATGCTTCATCGGATTCTCCTCCCCAGGCCCAGTCAGGACCCTAGCTAGACTGGAAGTCAGAAACAGGGTGCTGGCCAAGTCTATCTTTCCCATGAAAAAAGTTAATGGCATTCCCATCAAACTCACTTTCATTTCAGCCAGAGGATCCAGGGTTGGCAGAGCTTTCACTCTTTTTCCTGGAGGAAGTAGAAGGCCCTAGTGCCTAAGAAAATGTGAGACGAGCCCATCCTCATATAATTACGGAATCAAGGCAATTATAGCATCCATCTGCTCCTGGCCCTTCCAAAATAAATGTGGCTATGAGTTTCAGCAGGAGAGCTGTTATTCTAAAGCTATATACTATCAACTTGTGTCCCGTTTTCAAAAGAATCTACACATATCAACTGCCAGAATGGTAAGACATTTTGAAAAGAATGATTAAAAACTAGGATTGGCCTTTTACAAATATTATCTCATTTAATCTTCATTACCACCTATCAGGAAGGTACTATTTATGAGCTCCAGTTTACATTCCTGGGAACATAGTGGTGGTAAAGTTAAATAACTCCCAAAGTCACACAGATAGCAAGATGAAGTGCTGGGAACTGAACACAGAGCTTGGCTCCAGAACTCTCAACTTCTTGGAAATGCCAGAGACCACCCGCCACAAGACGTGTGGGCGGTCCTGGAAGAGACACTAACCTACTGCACTGGGTGTGGAGCCCGAGCCTGAGAGGGTTCCAGGATTTAGGACTTGTGCTCTGTCCTGTAAGGTGGAGTAAAAAAGGGCTAAGGGGGTCAGTGGTGGGAAGGGAGATGATTAACCCAGAGAGGGAAGTGGGATGTACAAATGTGTGCATGAAACAAAGAATGTGCAAGGTTGAGGAAAGCCTAGTGGTGCAATGAGATCACATCATTGAGTTGGGTTTGGATTGAAGAAAGAATGTGTGGGCTGAAGCACAGGTAAGAACACCGGAGAGCTAAGTCATGCCAAAGAGAACTTAATTTTGAAGGTCAAGGATAGCCAGAAAAAGATTTAAAGAGAGATCAGGGGACAAGTTTTGCATTTCAGAAAGGTGGCTCTGTTTGTTCAGGAAATTACTGGCAGGAAATTAGGGCCCTGGATGTGGCCACAGAGTCCAGTGTGAGTTGGTCAGAACAGTTTGGAGACAATGTCTTAATGCAGTAGGAAATGATGACGGTCTCGCCTAAGAGAGAGGCAGTGAGGGCAGAGAGGAAGAAATTGACTTGAGAGGTGTTAGAAGTGGAAAGTCACTACTGACTGAATGTGGTGCATGAAGGAGCGTGTCAATGGCAAAAAAAAACACGTATGCATTCCAGTCGTACACGATGGCTGTGTTCATTCATTCAGCAGGGCTAAACAGGGTGGAAGAAGGGACAGTCAGGAACATGAATAAGAGCAATTTAGAATGTCCTGAGTTTGAGTTAATTATGGCGCACCCACATAGATATTCCAACAGGGGATTGGCTAAGCAAGCTGGAGATGAACAGAGAGACATAGGCCAGGGAAATAGGGTTTTGATTCCTCCCATGGTATTCAAGGCTGGGGTCAATGCTAGTTTTTATCTCTTTACCCAAATTCACTCTTCATGTCCCCTCTCAGATGCTGGAGCTGAGACTCTGCATCATTTTCTCAAGCTCTGGCCGTAGAGCACTGGAGGGCGGCTGCAGGGCTGGAGGGAAGAGAGAAGCCCGGATCCCCGGCAGCCTGGCCGAACTCTAGCAGCTGCAGGTCACATCAGTGGCAAGTGTCAGGTTCACTGTGCATGTTTTAACACTGGCAGAAGCAGCCTTCCCTCGCCCCACTTAGAGCCACTCCAGCACCCAGCAAAACCCCACTCTATGGAGGTCTATGTCCCAGCCCATGGCTGTCTTCTCCAAGTTTCAGTTATAGGAATTCCAGCCTCTTCCTTGGTTCCTCCAGCTTTAGAGATGGATTGTCTCTGTTGCTACAACTTGGAGTTCTTTCACTGTTACACTTGCCTCATCAACAATTTAAGCCCAGGTACTAATTCTTTACATGATGCTCTCCCTGCCAAAATATCTGGTGCGGTTCTCTCTCCTGACTGGATGCTGACCACTGTGAGATGAATATGGGGGCACCTAAAAATAGTCCAGAAAGTCATGGAAGAAGACAACTTTGAAAGGAACCCTGGGGTCACACCTTTGAGAGCTAACCCGAGCTGTGTACCAGGGAGGTTCCGGGCCATCCAGAAGAGTCAATATCTGCTAAGGAGAGGTCAAGCAAGGAGAATGCTCAGACCAAACAATTATTAATGGATCAAGATTCCTGATGTCGTGGCAGTGGTCTTGCTCCTTGAAGGGGAAAAAAAGGGGTGAAAGTGCTGAGGTACGTAGATCAGCTTTCCATGGGGAGGGCATCTACTAGGAGAACAGATGTGAGGAAGCAAAAGGGTCTGATGGACAAGGGAGACTATTTCTGAAGAGGATGAAAGAGAAGGCGGGTCAAGGGCATCCTGTGGAACAGCACTGAGGGGCTGGGAAGAAGGGGGGCGGTTTTTGTTTGTTTCTTTTTGTTTTATGGTTTAGGGCACAGCAGTTCTGTGTGGGCATTGACAAGGAGACAAAGGGATTAATCCAGAGAAGGATTTTGCTAGGCTCTCAATCATTTGCCAGGTGTTAGCAGAAGAGGGGTTGACATGGAGGACTTTGTGCAGGAGTTGGCTAGAGAAGGAGTGAAGTTGGGGCGAGCAGGGGCAAGGGAGGCGATGTACAGCAACAAACAACTCTGTGTGAGCTCACAGGGACGAGAGTAGGGTTTAACGTTCCTTATAGCTTCAAGAGGAAAAGTTTCCCAGTGTGTTCTGACCAGAGAAAAAAATCCTCCACAGAGACTGGATGCTAATTTAATTCCTAAAATCTTGGGTGTGTATTCCTATGTTTGACCTAATTTACAAACTACTTTTGTCAAATGCCTCATAAATCTGCACATTTAAATGTCTTATTTATTTTAGGTAAGGAACAGATTTCAAGAAGAATGATAATGAATTTAGAAAACTTTAGACTCCTCAGATATAAAGAATCAGGGATTTTGTTGTGGCGAGGTGGGTCTGGTTCGAATACTATTTTACTACTTCAATACTTTCTTAGGGCTGAGATCATGTCTGATAAGTACTTTAACTCACACAAATAATGATGGTAATAGAATATTACTAAGTGCCCAGGCTTCTGCACTTTTCCAATTTTTTTCTTGTAAATCCATTGGTATAGGAGTAGTTTCCCCCAGGACAGATCATAATTTTAAAAACTTGTATTCACTGCAGTCTTATAAATTATTGTTTCCCCTTAATGTTGGCAGGTAGTGATTTATTTTAGTGAAATTGCAGACCTCACTAGGTATACTTTACTGTGTATGTTCTTCCCTAGGGCGAGTAAGACTTTTTAATGTATTGTTTGGGAAAGCTATTAATTTCATAAGTTAATTTACACATGAATTCTTAGTTGACTATGATCTGTCATATATTTTGTACAAAACTATTATATTTGCATTACTAAGTAACTAAAACGTACAACTCCTAGGAATTCTTAAATTTTTAGCATTCACTTTCTCACTATTATTTTTTAAAAATGTACTTTTTTTTTTATTGAGGCAGCGTTGGTTTACAACACTGTAAATGATTCGGAGATACAGGTTCACAGATGCACGTGACTGTACCACATGCACCAGCAGAGTATCCATAATCCTCCACTGTAGTCCACTGTGCCTCCCCCTGCCTGGGTAACCACTCCCCTTCTCCCACTCTGGTAGCCTAAGTTCTGCAGCATATTCCTAGGGCTTGTTTTGGTTTAGATTTGTCTGTTCCTTTGTTTTGTTTCTCTGCATTCCACATAGAAGTGGCATCACCCTGTATTTCTCTTTCTCCTTCTGGCTTATTTCACATTGCATAATCCCTTCCAGTTCCATCCATGTTGTGGCAAGTGGCAAGATTTCATCTTTTTTTTTAATAATGAAGTAGTGTTCCATTGTGTCTTTATACCACATCTTCTTAATCCACTCTTGTTTGATAACCACTTAAATTGTTTCCACAGGGGCTTTCCTAGTGGCGCAGCAGGTCGAGTGCCGCACAGTGAAGCATCTGCGGCACAGCAGCGCGAGTTCGATCACCGGTCAGGGAGAGGATCCACATGGCACGGCAGACCTCTCCTGTCTGGCCCGCTGCTCCCCTCAGCAGTGTACTTCAGTCTGTCTGCCTGTTCTGCTCCCCACTCTGTCTCTGGTGAATCTTCTCACCTCCTACACTCTGGCCTGTACTCCAGTTCTTATATGCATAATAAATATCTTTAAAAAAATAAATTGTTCCCGTATCTTGGCTACTGGGAATAATGCTGCTATGAACACAAGAGGCCATAAAGCTTTTCCAATTAGCTAGCGTTCTCATATTCTCTGGGTAAATACTTTAGGAGAGGTATGACTGGGTCATATAATATTTCTATTTTTTTAAAAAAGATTTATTTATGCATACAAGAGGTGTAGGCCAGAGGTGCATAGGGTGAGAGGAGTCACCAGAGACAGGGTGGGGAGCAGAATCTACTGAAATACACTGCTGAGAAGAACAGCAGGAAAGACAGGAGAGGTCTCTGGCCAGGGATCAAACTTGTGCTGCAGTGTCTATGGATAGCTTCATAGTGCTGAGATGTAATCCCTTAAGTCACCAGGGAGGCCCTCTATTTTTTTTTTTTAAAGAAATCTTCATACTATTTCCACATAGTCTGCACCAATTTATATTCCTGCTATCAGTGAACTAGAGTTTCTTTTTCCACAGCACCTTTGTCAACACTTATTGTTTCCAATAATTGTCTTTTGGACATAGGTCATTTTCACAGGTATATCTCATTGTGATATCTCATTGTGTCTTTGTTTGCATTTCCCCAATAATAAGTGAGAAGTTGAGCATTTTATCATGTACTGGTTAGTCAGCTGGATATATTCTTTTCATCAACATGGAATTTAATTTAATGTTCTCATCACAGATTTATCTAGGCAGGACATAGGGAAAATAGTCAAAGTGAAGAGGTATGATTTTCTTTAGTTCAATGATAAAGGCTTTTGAAAATAAAGTGTATCCAGAAGAATACGGTGTGTTTAAATGCAGCAGAAAATGTTGAATTGCTAAGAGGTTTAAGAGGGAAGTTTCTGATGCCATGAATTGCAGTGCTTCTATCACCTGAAGAGTCTGGACCAGCTACGCCAGGGGACACTGTTGGCAAACATTGTCAAAATCTTCCCACATTTGACAGAAAGTATTTAGTAGAAAAAATTTCGAGTCAGACAAATATTGGTTAGACTTCTAGTTCAGCCATTTACTATTAGTTTTTGACTTGGGTCAACTTTAATTTTTCTTAGTCATGTTTTCTTGTCTAAAGATTGGAGATGATTACCTCACAATGTCCTTGCCATAAGCAGTTGTGATGACTGGGCTAGTATTGACACCTGGGGAGCTTGTGCACAATGGCTTTCATCCTTTGTGGTTCCTGACTTCCTCCAGCCTCAGGCTCTGAACTCCCAGACAACCACCGGGGAGACATCAAGTAAGATTTTGCTAGAACGCAAACGGTAGATGCCATGATCCTTTTATTACAAACTATAAATGGAGAACTGTTTATACTTTCAAGAGCTGAAGCAAAGTGTGTGGTGGAGAAAATAAGTGTGTTCTCAAAATTGTTGCCATCAAAGAAGAGAATAGTATTGGCCCATGATTCCTGTCTCAATGGTTTGCCACAGAAGCCCACAACTTCATTACTTAATTTGGAGACATGGCTCAAAGTGCAGACTAAAAAAGCACTTGGAGTAATCAAGAACGTTGGAATGATCAACACAGTTATTTGAAGCACACAGGAGCAAATTCTCTTGTCAGAAATGTTTGACTGAACGACTCCTTTGCTATCACATTCTATCCCAGGACTAGCAGTTTGGCTACTTCATTTGTTTATTAGAACTCTTGAAATATCACAGTTGTACTGTTGGCTCAGGAAAGGATTCCCTGTGTCCATTCCTCTGTTTCTCATCCATTTGAGTCTTCGCAGCACTTGGCTGTTCATGGAAGATTTTCCTTTTAGTAACCTCACCAGGTACATGACCCTGTTTGACCTCTCTTCAGTCTTGCTTCTCTGTTTCTTTCTGGTCACCTTGACTCTCCTGTGAAGATCTATGTTACCCATCCCCTCATTTGTACCAGTGATTCCTGGCAGATAGCTCCAGAATCTAGTTTGCACTTTTCTCCCTGCTCTAGCTCCCTTTTCTACCTATCTGCTGACACCTTCATACTTATATCTCGTACTTCCAATTCCTCAGAGCAAAAGCTACACTCATTATTTCATCTCTGAACTCATTTTACCTATAAATGACATTACTATCTCATAGAGGCACAGGCTCAATGCTTTCCTTCTCTTGGCCTTCTTTTTCTCTTCTGCCTCCAAAATGGAAGCAGTTGCTATAATATGTTCTATCCAGTCTGTCTTTAGCCTTCGATAAAGCAGTCCAATTTTATCCCATTTTATATCATCCTACCTAGTATAGCTCTAATGAGGGCTCTTCTCCACTCCAATATCTTTCTGATTCCTGTTTTCTTAGGGATCTAAGTTCCAACTTCTCATCCCACAATCAGTTGACTCCAACCTACTGCCTTCTACCTACCTATATCCTAACTAAACCCCTTGAAGCCAGCTTTTTTATTGAGTGCTTACTGTTTTTGACACTGTGATGAAAATTTAAAATACAGCATTTAATCTTTATAACATATGATGCTATTATTTTGTCCATTTTACAAGTGAAAACTGAGATTTAGAGGATTCAGGTAAACTGCCCAAAGTATTACGGTTAGTAGTAGCATTGAGGACATTTAAATCTGAACTCTGCAGATAGATTTTATGCTTTCTTGCTTATCTGCCTTTTGTCATGTGTATTCCTTTAGGCAAAATTCCACAATATCTTCTCCACTTACATGGGCATATCTGAATCTTACTGATCCTCTAAGATGCATATCAAAGTCTACTTTTTCCTTGGGGTCTCTCCTGATGTTCCCAGCTGGTAGTGCTTTGTCCTCCATCTGGGCAGTCACACACTCATACATGCCTAGCATTGATGTTGGTGAGCCTGTCCAGTCTTAGCCTTATCACTGGGCTGTGGTCTTTGAGAGGAGAGTGCCCAGGTCTTAGCGATATTTTTATTCCTTGCACTGAACATAAGTCCTGGCACATTCTAGAGGCTCAGGGTAAAAAATTCATTGTCCTACCAGTTTACAAAAGAAAAAAAAAGGCAACACTACCATTAGCAAAATAATGGCAAGAAGTCCCCATGTCTTTCTTGCAAGTCACAGTCTTCTCTGTAGCCACTAAGCAAATAAATATGCTACAAGGGAGGGAAGGGTCTCTTATTGACACATTTTACATTAAGTTCCTGATTTGTGTGGTTTGTACATCTAAATAAAATAGACCTTTTTTTTGCAAAACAGTAGACATAGTTGAAAACCAACTGATTGTTTTCTATGTCAGAGGTGAGTTATTACCCAAGTTTTGTTTTGTGCAAGGCATTATGTGATCTTTGCAACAAAATGATCTCTTTTTTAAGTCCATGAGAGCAACATTAACCAATATCTTCCCTTGTGTTCATCAATTATTAAATCTAGGGTGTCATCACTCAACATTGAAATATAATTTAAATTAAATGACCCAGCTAATTCCATTCCATGTGAAATATTGAAAACACATATCCACCCAAAAGCCTGTGTGGCATTATTTATAGCAGTCAAAAAGTGGAAACAACCCCATGTCCAGCAACCGATGAATGGATGAACAAAAGTGGTATCTCCAAAAAACTGAGTATTATTCAGCAGTAGATATGAATGAAATACTGAGACATAGTACAACATGGATGAACCATGAAAGGATTATGACAAGTAGAAAAAGCCAGTCACAAAAGATGATCTATTGTGTCATTCCATTTATGTGTTACGTACAGAAAAGGGAAATCTACAGACACAGAATGTAGGTTAGTGGTTGCTTAGGATTGGAGGCGAGTGGAGTTGGGAGATATTGGAGTCACTAATAGTGGGTATGATGGATTATTTGTTGAAACAATGAAAGTGTTCCAAAACTGACTGTAGTGTTTATTTCAAATGAGTGAATTATGTGGTATGAGAAGTATATCTTAATAAAGCGGTTATTTTAAAAAGCAGTCCAAATGGCATAAGAGATTATTATGGGGAGAGGAGGTAAGCTAGTAAATGGTTGCAAAAGCTGCTAAAATTTTTTTTGAAAGAGGAAATCCAGCATTTGAATGGGTACTTTCCAAATTTTCTCTTTCTCAAGACACATTCCAAGAAAGCCAGAAGTGATTAAAAAAAATGTATTTGGCTCCTTGCTCAGTCTCCTGGAACATTTTACTTTAATCACAAATGATGCTTTAGTTTAGGTCAATTGGGAATAGCTTTGCAAATATATCATTTACTCTTCCATAGCTTGAATAGGGAAAAAAATGAATATTTTATTTATTTTTACTTTTGATATTAATTTTGAGTCACTTAATATAAATGAGCACTTTTACCCAACTAGGTATATGTGTCTTAACATAAACAGCTTTAAATTTATCTAGGAGCATTTAACAACTGAGCTATACATAAAGATTACTTAAAAAAAAAACAAAACCAAAAAACCAGCTGTAGTGTTAATGACTATTACACATTCCCAGCCAGCTGGGACTTGACAGAACATTGGACCACAGAAACCCTATAAGTGAATAACATGGGAAACAGTCTATAAATAGGAGGACTATCAGTTATTTGCCAAAACACACAGATTCTGGTGTGACCACACAGAAAGGAGTAAGAACGCCATTAGGATTTCTGACAAGCTGAATGATCCTTGGACACAAAGACAGCAATAAAGATACTGCATTCTCCTGAGCAAATGTTAGGGGCTGGCTTAACTTCCTCTTTTACTTTGGCTACTTTCCAGCCCTCTCCAAAAGGAGAAAGCTGGGCCTGAGAAGATCAATTGCAGGAGTGAGAGATAGAGGACTTTGACCAAAGTCCTGAGTTCCCTGGAATACAAGGCAATACTCAAGGACAGGGTGGCTGGTTCTGGTTGACAGGGACATCCTCTTACATCAGAGATGCTGCAAGAGTGTGGGGAGATTGGAGGCCCCTCCTGATCCATGTGCTCTTTCTAAACAGAGGGTTTTATCTGCCTGCCTCCCCCACCCCCATCCTGAGGATGGTACATGCTGCTGCTTGAGTTTCTCCCAACAACCTACACTCAAACCCCACTCAAGTTCATTTCCAAACATACTTCATTTGATACTTCCGTGTTTGGGCACATACTATTCCTTTTAGTCAGAATTTCTCTCTGCTTCAGCTTGAAACCTCCTACTCATTCCTTCAGACTTACCTTTTCTACTAAGCCTCCCCCAATCCCATACCTTATAGCAAAATTAATCATTTCCTTAAAGTTGTGTCTATCAGAGTCCTGAAGCTATGCATGGTTCTCTCTCCCAGACAGTGAGCATTTTGGGTACAAGGACCACATCATCTTATATTTCAAATCTCTATCACTTAGCACATCTAACATATAGTATTTAATAAATGTCTGTTGAATTGCACTAGATATATGATAAGATTCTGATATGTGGTCTGAGAAAAAGAGTGAGTCAGCTGCCTGATCCAGATGGAAACACAAAAGTGTGTGTGTGTGTGTGTTATTAGTAGGAGACTATTAAACCCTATCAAAGTAAAAGAATTAACTGTGTCTAATGTATTTTAGGCACTACCAGGAGAGAGATTTGTTCAAATCACATTGTGGTGAGTGCATTAGTTCACTCAGGCATCCACAACAGAGCACTGCAGACTGGCTGACTTAAGTGACAGGAAATCATCATTTTCTCAAGATTCTGGATACTGAAAGTCTGAGATCCAGGCGCTAGTGGGGATGGCTTCATGGAGGGGCCATTCTTTTTCGCCTCATCTACGTCATCATCTTTTCCTTGTTATCTTCACAAGGGAGGGTCACATACTTTGTTCTGTGTATGTCTCTGTCCTAATGGTCTCTTCATAGAAGGACATCAATCCTATAGAATTAGATCATTTAACATTAATTGCCTCTCCAAAGGAAATTATTATCCCATCTGAAGTACTGGAGGTTAGGACAGCAAAACATGAATTTTGAGGATTGTGATTCAGCCAAAACAGTACATACGTCCTTTCTTTGCCTGAGATTAAAGCTTGTCTTGTATATCAGTTCTGCAGACTCTTTTTACCGCCCTTGAACTTGATCCCCAGGTCTAAGCAATGTTGACAAAGCTCCTTTAAACACATTTAGATGGTAACCGGAACTGGCGAAAATGGAGCCTAGATGCTAAGGCAGATTCTATTCTCCCTCTTCTCAGTATGGCATGTGTGAGGAACTCTTCTGGGATGTCAAAAGGCAAGTGGTCCCTAACCCTACACACTGCAGCCTGGTGGTGTTTAAATCCACAGACATATGTCACCAAAGTCCATATTGGCATTTACTTTTGTTGCTTCTGGTTCGTGTAGCCCAGCACCAACCTAAGGTAGAGCTCATGCATGAGTTTGCAGAGGGAAAGAAGAGCAGTGAAGGTCTCTACGTTTTTACAAAATTAGAACTGTGTGCAGCTGAAGTCATCCATCCTGTGTTGGCCTGAAAGCTAGGCTCGTCATAACAGCACATCATTCATGTTCCTGCCTCTCAGTGCAGATGTCCACTTCAAAATAGAACAACAAAAAATCATTACAACATTGTGAAACAAACTGTTAGCATAGATTTCTCTTGGAAAAAACAGTCCTGGAGTAATTTCCTGAGAATAAGATTGGTTTATAGTGTTTGTACTCCAGAGATAGTCTTCCATTCCTTTGGTTTAATATTTCTCCAAGTGAGATACTGGGTCATTTATGTTGAATTTACATGAGCTTCTTAATGAAATTGTAAGTTGGTGTGCCTTATCTCATGCCAGCTGACTCAGGATCTCTGGGTGGAGCCTGAGTTTTCATTCTTGCCTTGTGCAATTCTCTTTTTAAATTTATTTTTATTAAAACTTTTCCCTACCACCGCCTCTTAAGTCCCCTTGACCCTTTCTCCCCTGTCCCACTTAACCTAAAGTGCTTCACTTCATTTATTAGTGTTTGCTAGTTTTAATAAATGTTTTGTTCTGTCAAATTGTTTCCTATGTAAATATCCAATATTTGTCTTTGTCATTCTGTTTCACTTTACTACACAAATTTCCTTGAACTACTTTCATTTTGCTGTTACGTGACTCTATTTTGTCTTTCCTTATGACTGAATAGGTTTCCACTGTGTGGATGAACCATATCTTCTTGATCCAGGCCTTTACCAGTGGACATTTAGGTTGCTTCCATGTCCTACTATTGTAAACAATGCTGCAATAAACATTGTAGAGCATATGGTTTTTGAGGTCATGGTTTGCAATCTTTGGATGGATGCCCAGGAATGGGATTGCTGGGTCATGTGGTAGTTCCGTTTTTAGCTTTTTACAGTAAGTCCTTACTATTTTCCATAAAGAGTACACCTGTTTACATGCCCACCAACAATGCAACAGTTTCTCTTTCTCCTCTTCCTCCCCAGCACTTATTTTTGGGGTTCATTATAATGGAGACTGTTCTCATCGGTTTTTACCTGATGCTCTCTTCCTGGGATCAATGATGAACATTTTTCCATATATCTATTGACCTTCTGCATATCCTCTTTGGTGAATTGTAGATTCAGATCTGCTGCCCATGTATTAATTGAGTTATTTTTCTATTGCTTAACTGTCTATGTTCTTTATGTATATTACTTAGTAATCCCTGTTGGTTAAATCATGTGTAAGTATATTCTCCCATACAGTACAGTATCTTTTTAATCTACATGTTTTCTTTCACTTCAGCTTTTTCATTCGATGTAATCACAGTTGTTTGCTTTTGCTTTTATTTCTTTTGCCTTGGGGGTCAAGTCTCCAAGAACGACTTCATCATTGATGTTATGGACTGTATGACCAATGTTTCTTCTATATATTTTATTGTTGCAGGTCTTATATCTAAGTCTTTTTTCCACTTTGAATTTAGTTTTTCGGGAGGGGGTTAGAATGATCCAGCTTTATTCTTTTACATGTGACTTTTCAGCTTTCCTAGCACCATTTGCTAAGGAGACTCTCTTTTCCCCACTATATGGTCATGACTACTTTATCATGAATTCAGTACTGACAGTATAGTTTAATGTCAGGTAACATAATGTCTCTATTTCTCTCCTTTTTTCTCAGACTAATCTTAATATTTGAGGTATTTTATGATTCAATATTAATTTTAATATTTTGTTCCATTTCTTTGAAAATGATTGTTGGTATTTTAATGGGTATTGTGATAAATTTATATATTGCTTCAGGTAAATATTTTGATAATATTGATTTTCCCCACCATTGAGAATAGGAGTTGCCTTGTGTAATTCCTATTCAAATTAACAAGTATGAATCCCTGGTTTCCTAATTCTGCCTAGAAATGTAGGAGAGGCCCTACATTTTTCAGTTCTAACTGAACTATGACCTCATGATCCACTCAGTCTTCCTGTGGGTGTGGTTGAATGAGACTAGGAGAAAACTAGTCACAAAGTCCAATCCATAGACCCAGCTCCTGATTCACACTTCCCAGGGCTCTTCCCCAATTTCAACTGATTTCTCTTCCTTGTCCCCTTATTCCTCGAAGTCACTGCTAGGATCATACTTAATTTTTTTAAAGTGCCTGCATGTTAATGCTCAGTGATTCATACCTCTCAATCTTATATAATGGTATAATGCAATGTTACTTCAAAAAATTGTTTAATTGCAAAGGTTTTCTAATCCTGATACTACTCAATGTTGATGATGGTGTAGTTAGTTGAACGGAACTTTCACACCCAGCTACTGGGAGTGTAGCCTGGTCTGATCCTTTCCAGAGGGCATTTTGGCAATCTGTAGTGAGAAACTATGAGTTCTGTTTCCAGAAATGAACCACAAGGGAAAAATGAGAGATGCTGTCAAAGACTTGTATTCAATAATATTCATTAGAACTTTGTGTGAATTAGTGATAAATGTTCAACACATTGGGAACTTGTCAAATTCATAAAACTAAAATATTAAATAGCCACTTAAAATTCTGTTGTTACTAAATAGCTAACAGGTAAGAAAATACATTTTTACTAAGGCTTTTAAAAGCAGGGTAAAAGTAGGGGCCTTCCTGGTGGTGCAATGGGTTAAGCAATGCACTATGATACAAACTGCAGCCACTGCAACACGAGTTCGATCCCTGCCTCCGGCCAGCGAGATGACCCACATAGCGCAGCAGACTTCTTCTACCTTGCCTGCTGCTCCCCTCAGCAATATCTGTATATTTCAGTAGATCTGCTGTTCTGCTCCCCCCTCTGTCTCCGGTGGATCCTCTCACCCCCCACACCTCTGACCTGTACCCTAGTTCTTGTATGCATAAATAAACGAATATTTTTTTTAAAAGTAGGGTAAAGATATCTGTGTAATAATTTCATACCCTTCATTTCCCTGTCTCAATTTCTCTGTATCTGTCTGAAAAGACATATATTTAAATGATTATTTTTAGGTCAGAGATATTCACCAGGACAGAGAAGGGCAGGAACTCTTGAAAATGTAGTCACCCAAACCTTCACATTATCTGTTGTCTTCTATTCATTTGAGCAGAGATTAGTCTGCTTGAGTGGAGAGAAATTTGGATTTGGAGTAAATGTGCCAGTGGGCAATTATACATCAAAACACTGAGAGCAGCAGCTTTTTAACCTCAGTGTGTGCTCACCTGGGGAGCAGGTTGAAATACATGTTCTTTGCCCCACTTCAGAAATCCCCATGTAAGACATGAAGCTTAGTAATCTTCATTTTAATAAGGACATGAAATAATTTTGCTTCAGGTAACCTGAAGGTAGCAGCACATAAGGGAAGTGTAAGCAGAACAGAGAACCCCAGGGAAGACCCACCTAAGCAATGGGCGGGGGTGGTGGGGGGGTAGGATAGGGGCGGGGTGGTGGGCAAAGCGGTCAAATTGTAACATAGTTTCTTCCTTTTCTATCTAAACTGGGACTAGTTAATAAAGTGCTGGGACTATCAGAACAATTTGTAAGTCTCGTAGTAGTAAGGACATGGCTTTCACTCAAACTTTCCAATAAAAAAACATGTTTGAAGTTTTTTTTTTTTTTAATCTCATCCTATTTTTTTTTAAAGATTTATTGATTTATGCATACAAGAGCTGGGGTACAGGCCAGAGTCGCGGGAGGTGAGAGGATTCACCAGACAGAGTGGGGAGCAGAACAGGCAGACCGACTGAAACACTGCTGAGGGCAGCAGCGGGCGAGGCAGGAGAGGTCTGCTGCGCCATGTGGGGCCCCTCCCTGGCCGGCGGCAGGGATCGAACTCGTGTTGCAGTGGCTGCGGTTTGCACCATAGTGCGTTGCTTAGCCCGCTGCGCCACCAGGGAAGCCCCCATGTTTGAAGTTTTAAGTAACTCATTCCCATCTGAACTTTTGGAATTTAACTGGCAGCCCTATAAGGCTCCTGATGACAGCTGGGGAAATTACGCCAACCCTGATGTAACTATTATATTTTGATGTTAATTATAATTTGATTATAATTGATATTTCAATTTTTCACATTGATTTTAGCTTATTTATCAAAATAGAAAAATAATAAGCCTACTTTGAGAAAAAGAACAGATATCCATTATTAAATATAAGATTACATTAAATATATTTTAAAAATTACATGCCTTGCCTACATCTTCTTTTCTCCCCCCATCCCAAGACCTTTGGATTTTCATCTTTTTGGAGAAGGATACTATGACAAATAGGAAAAGTAACTTAAAATTCTGGTCAACTTCTGTAGATTTATCTTTGTATTTGGAATGGCCTTTTAAAATTCAGAAATTTTAAAACCAGTAACTTTAAAGAATAAATTATTGAAGTAATCTGTTGACAGATATGGAATAGGAATTGATGAAAACTTCTATCACTGGATATGTGCATAAACAAATGTGTTATTGTTTTTCTACAATTTGATGATAAAAATAAGTTGTTTAAGGAAAAATTAAGATGTGATTTGGAAATGTATTATGTGAACGCAAGTCAAGTCATAGGGATTGTGTCCAGGTATGTAGGTGGTACTTATATTTGACAGCCACTGGAGCAATACTCTAGAATTATTGTTATCAGTGCTCACTCTGAAGATTTACCCTGGCTTTTCTGAAAAGGTTTCCTCCCTAGTAACTTTCATATAATGGAATGAATACCGTATTTCTGTAAAATTTATGTACACCCTCCATCCTTTGGCAAACTGGATTGGTTGTTGTGACTCTGCTTTATTACCTTAATTACTGAAGTACAGTGAGTTTCAGGCCAAACAGTGTGTACCGGGAATTATGAAACTAAATGTTTCCATAAGTAATTTACTAAAGGAGGATCTTAAAACAAAGAAGGGCTGACATCTGGAGAGAGAATTCCACTCCCTTAGTTTATCACAAGCACCTTATTAGGAATGGGAAATAGAGAAAGGAACTGCTTCTAATGCAGATCTACAAATTATCCTGGTATGACCAGAATTGTGTCTGAGAGGGAACAATCCTGGCCCCTCTGTTGACCACACTTCCTTCCTTTGGGTTGTGAATTGGAAAGTTAACCCCTCCCTCCCAGAAACACATGTGTGTTTAACACTCAGCACCAGCCCTCCAGAATTCCCCTATCTAATTTCTAAAGCAGTGAACCGGAAGCAGTTGCTGATCACCTCTTGACCTTTTTATTCATCACTGTGTCATCCACTTGAGCTCTCAGTAGAAAAGAAGGATTCTTTACTTTGAGGACTACTTGGGGAGACATGTAAATACATGAAAAACTAAGACCAAGTGTAAATTGGTAAGAAATGAGAACTCTTTTCTGTGAGTCAGAGGCTAGTTAGGCTGGGCAGCTTTGTGAATTTCATTGTACACTTGGCAAAACCACTTACTCAGCTGGAGGAGATTTCAATCAGCAAACTGATCTGTGCCTAGTGGAAGTGTCCAAATTTGTCACCAGGCCATATTTGAGAGAACAGACAATTTGTTGAAGTCATTTCGGATGCAGGAAATCCTGTGTTTACTACCTAGGAAATACTACATAAAGATTTGGAATTTTTCCCCCTTGTAATGCTCTTTTGAATTTAAATTTGGCAACGGAGACACTGCTGATAAGAAGGTTGCTTAGGAAATGACACTGCAGTGATAGCTGATCATACACCACAATTGTCTTACTTCTTAGTTCCATCTATTTCTCAGAGTTAATTGTTAGAATGGCTTCCTTCAGGGAGGCCACTGCCAATACCTGCAGGGAGGCAAAACCATCACCTTGAAAATGTCTGGGAGGATGAGGGGACAGCCTTGAAAATACTGCAAAGCTGTTAGAGGATACTGTAAAGGGGGGCAGTGAGACCGAATTTTCATAAATTCATGAAAGCTTGGAGACATGCTGGACAGGCAGATATCCTTGAATTTTCAACAACCAAGGCCACAGGACTAATAAAAGGACTGGTGACAATTCACTGAAACCACAGACATGTGTTCCATAAACACAAGGCCATGCCATAGAGATCATGTCTAGGTATGTAGCTGGTATTTATGTTTGATAGCCACTGGGGCAATACTCTAGAAATGCGTATAGAAACATTCACTTTGAAGATTCACACTTGCTTCTCTGAAATGATTTCCTTTGTAAAGATGGAGGATAATACACAAGAGGAACAGTGAGTTTCTAGGTTTCAGTTCGAATCAAATCAGCTAAATGGGATGAAGTAGATCCTTTCTAAAGTCATCTGCTTAAGCAACGATAGCTATACTTAGAACTACAGAACTGTCTCTAGGCAAAATATCAGGACAGAATCTGATGGACATTATACAACATAACAAGGACATGTGGAAATATAGAACTATGTGTCTGAAGAAAAAGTGTCAATAGACGGTATTGATAGAGTACCTAGAAGAAGGGCGAGCAGATGTAGAACATCACTAGAATATAACCATTCACTGTCAAAGAATTAAAAGTATTGGGTTTTATTTTTTTCAAGATTTATTTTTATTTATGCATACAAGAACTGGGGTGTAGGCCATTTCTGAGAGGGGGGCTAAGAGGATTCACCAGGGACAGAGGGGGGAGCAGAACAGGCAGATCTACTGAAATACACTGCTGAGGAGAGCAGCAAGTGAGACAAGAGAGGTCTGCTGCACCATGTGGATCATCTCCCTGGTGGGGGATAGAACTCAGGCCACAGTGGCTGATGATAGTTTGATAGTGCTGAGACCTAACACCTGTGCCAATAGAGAGGCCCCCAAAATACTGGGTTTTAGAGACCCACTGGTGAGACTGGAGTTGGCATGTGTTCCTTCTATAAATTAACTGTGATATATCAGTTTAGGTTATTTGTTTGCTTTTGTTATTTTCTCATATTTAAGTTAAATTTTTAGTTCATTTTCAGTCATTTCCCATTTTTTTTTCTTTTTTTTTTCATTTCCCATTTTAAGAAGTGACAACATCAACAAACATATCTTTGCCTTCAAGTACCATTTGGATTATGTTCTTTCTATAGGAGCTCTAATTTTTTATAATTATGCTTTCATTATTTTTTAAACTGGAGTTATCAGATGCAAATAATAATATTAGATCCCCAGTAAAAGACAATAGATCCACTTAGTGTAAGTATGTCCCCAATATTGCATGAGACATGCTAAGAAATTGATGGGTTACTTGAAATTATAATTTAACTGGGTGTCCTGTATTTTATCTGGCAATCGTATTATAAATAGGTCTTAAGTGTAGTTTGGTTCATTTTGACCCAATGTTTTTGGAATACTTCCTCCAAAATGATTGTAATATATTTTGCTTAAACCTTTGTTAGATTCTATTCTTCTTGTGTACGTGTGGTTCAATTTTAGGAAAGTTACCATAGGCAAGAGCATCTCAACAGGGGGATAATTACTCTCCAGAAGACATTTGGTGGGGTCTGGAGACACTTTGGTCTCAGTTTGGCGAGTGCTGGTGAGCAGAGGACAGAGATGCTGATAGACACCGCTACAGTGCACACCAGAGCCTACAGCAAAGAGCTATTTTGCACAAAATGAAGTAGTTACTGTTGAGAAACGCTGTCATCAACATTTCACAAGAGGTGTTTAACTTTTCAAATATATCTCTGTTAAAAATATATTACATCAACCTCATGAACTGTATTACTCATATCATCTCTATATGTTTGCGCTAACAAAAAAAGAATGATATAGTGAAGTTACTCACTCAATTTAACATTTACTGAGATCTTCTAGTAAGTTAGACCTGTTCTAGTTGCTGGGAATCTTCAGCGAACAAAACAAACATCTCTGACTCGTGCAGCTTTGATCCTAGTGCGTATAGTTTCAGATCAGGAGACATACTAAACAAAAGGTATGCAAAATATATGATGTTAAGTGTGATGAGGGAGTAGAGAATAGGGATGGGTATGGGTTTGGGTGTGGGTTGCAATTGTGCCCTGTGAGGCAAGGAAGTCATAACTGAGCAGGTTACATTACAAGAGAGACCTGCAGGAGATGACAGGGAAAGTGATGTGATATCTCAGGGAAGTGTGTTTCAGATGAAGGAAATAAGTGCAAGGGCTCTGCTGTGGGTCAATGCTTGGAATGTTCAAGGAGGAAGGGGAAGCCAGCATCACTGCAGTGAAGGGAAGACAAGGGAAAGTAGTGTAGATGAGGTCAGGGGGTGATGATGCCGGCTGGCATCCAGATCACTGTGGACTGCCACATTTACTTTTTTGTTTAAAAAAAAGGTTTTATTTATGCACACAAGAACAGGGATGCAGGCCAGAGGTGTGTGTGGGGGGGGTGACAGGATTCACCAGAGACAGAGTATAGAACAGGGAGATAGTCTGAAGTACGCTGCTGAGGGGAGCAGCGAGTGAGACAGGAGAGGTCTGCTGCACCATGTGGGTCACCTCCCTGGCTGGGCATTGAACTTGCGCTGCAGTGGCTGCTGATAGCTTCATAGTGCTGTGACTTAGTTCCTTGTGCCACCAAGGAGGCCCCTGTCACATTTACTTATAAGTGAGATAGAAAGTTCTCTGGGTAGTTTAAGCAAAAAGATGGGATTTTACATACATTTTGAAAGCATCTCTTGAGCTGTTTTGTTGAGTATGTTATGGACCAGCAGGGAGGCCAAAGCAAAGACACTAGTTAGGGGGCCACTGCCATGATCCAGGAAAGAGATGATGGTGTTTATCCAGGGTGCAAAGAGTGGCGTTTGTGTGATCTGATTGAATTCATCAGTACACTTACACATTGTTGGTGGAAATGTAAAATGGCAAAAGACCTATGAGTGGAATTTAGCAATATGACCTATGAATCTACTTTTGACCCAGTGATCCCATTTTTAGGAATTTATACTAGAGATAAACCTCCAACAGTAGCAAAGAGAGTCTCTCATGGTTATTTATTCCAATGCTAAATGTAATTGGAAAATACTAGAGATAGTTTGAATAAACTATGCTATTTCTATACAATAGAGTGCTATGCAATTGTCAAAAAGATTAAGGGCTGTTTACAAGAGAAATAGGCCCACAATAGAGTTGTTTTTGGCAACCCCTACCTTAATGTAAAAACCTAACATAACTACAGTTTCAGCCTCTCCAAAGTGGAATTTGAAACCAATCAATTTGGGATTTCCCGGTCAGCACTAGTGAGGTCACCTTCCTTTGCCTGCGATCATCTTTCTGTTCTTGTCCCACTGTCTGATTACAGAAGGTTTCTATTTTGTATACCCAGATGGGGCACCTTTCTACTGCAAGATGGGATGCTGCTAGATTCACGAATTGCTAAATGAAGCCAATTTGGTCTCTAAATTTATTCAGATGAATTTTGCTTTCTAGTTTGCAGATCTGTGTGAATTGATTTAGGATAGCTTAACAGATATTAAGTATAAAAGATTTACTGCAAAAGAATTTATATTGTTGCTATCTTTTGTGAAAAAATGTAAAAACATCTCTAAAAACATATACATACTGTTTGTCATGATAAAAGAAACAAAGGAGACACCAACAAGAAAACATTGAACTTGGCTATCCATAAGGTACTGTGAGCCTTGTGGGCAGGATTACAAGTTACTGGAGAGAGGGATACTTCTCTGGATTTGCCTTTACTATGATATTGACTTTGGAAGTATGTTAGTTGCCCACATATTCAAAAATACAATTAAGTCAATATGAATTCAAAGGGGACAAACCTATCTAAAACTTGAAGATATCGAAGCAAAAGTATTTAAGTGTATCTGAAATGATTCCTGTAGATTATATTGAAGGGGGATTTTAAAAAAAGGCCCAGTGCTGACATGTACTTTTTGAACAGTTTTTGATATTAATCTGGAACAGAATGAGGTGTCCAATGAGTCCAAGTGAGAAGTATCAGTTCTGTACTCCCTACTGTGTAAGATTTTGTGTGTTAGATAAGAAACAATTTTGAAAATTCTTCAAAGACTCTTTGCTCAAAGAGCAGTAACAGTTTGAGCAAATGAGTAATGAGTAACTGAGGTTGGACTTGCGGTCTGCACTGTTGGAAAATGGGACAAATACAGCAGGAGGAAGGCAAGGGAGGATATGGGTTTGGATATAAATTTGAGGTATCAAAATTAAGTAATCTCTATGTCCTGTGTATGTATGTACCTGTTTATGTGTACATGTGTCTCTGTGTGTCATACATGTATGTACATACTCACATTGCCTCATTTTGTGCGAAGGGTCAACAAGAAAAATTAATCTCTGTCTCTAACCCTATTCCCCACTAGACTCGGCAGAGTAGGCACAAGATAAAGCCAGGGACTTCTGTTAAACCAGAAAGTTAGGAAATGCATTAAGCATGGAATATAAGACAGGGACAGGAGAGCAAGCCTGAGGGGTTCCCCTGGTCACATCTGGAACACTCTGAGCACAAAAGTAAGTGTACAAATTATAAACCACTATGAAAAATAGGAATTTGGGAATCCGTACAGATCACAGGAGGAGGCAAGAGGGCTCAGCCTATAGTAAAATGCTCAGGCCACCTGATAAATGTGGAGAGTGATGGAGCTGAATAGTCATTTGGCAGAGAAGACACTGGGCGACATTGAATGATCGAAATGTGCTTCACCTACAAGGACAGATGTCATGCACACTGGATGGGACACCCTCAGTTCACCTGTGCCTTTTTCCAGTTGTGAAGTAGCTGATAAACAGTGCAGTCAGAAGAGTTCTCTCAACCCTATTAGTAAACTGGTTGCAGTGATGCTTCGTCACCCAGGGACCAGAAGTTTCAGAGGTGGGTCTACGGCATCCTGCAATGGAAGTCTTAGAACTGCTCTGCTCAGCTTCCAGAAGGAAAAGTAAAGGTGTTTAGGAGACTTGCCTTGGGCCAAGTTTACATCTGAGGGCAACAGACCAAAGTAGAACTCAGGGTCTTTAGGGCCTAGGATGCTACTTACAAATGGGAGCAAGAGAACTTGGGAGCAGTCTTCTGTGGGGAGCACTTAAATGACTACAGGGAGTAGTGTCAGGATTGATCACGGTCACCTTGGTCACATGCTAGTGAGAGAAAGTCAATGCCGCTTGTCCTAGAAGGATGGTTTCTCCAATGCTGTGGTTGAGGCTCCTTCCCCCTTGCATTCATCCTTGAGCACCCACCCCAGTGAGGCAGGCCCTGCACAACCCCACTTCTAGCAGTGCCCCAGCAGTCATGGAGAGGCCAAGCCTCCAGCATGAACATACCTGTCATAAAAACAAGTCCCAAAGTAGCTGTTGCATCGTAGGGTCAAAAATCTCAATCAGGGCAGGAGAGGATTGTCTTCTGCAAAAAGTTTTTTTTAAAAGAGAATTACTAATGACTGTCAACTTGTTGGTTGCTCATGTCAGCAGCCTAGAAATCCTAGAGTTTTATAATCTGAACTGTCTAAGCATCAGTTGCTCACATAAAACTTTTTTTATTCTAGGCCCCTAATTAAAGAAGGAACAGAAAGGTCATATTGGCCAGATTTAATCTGGTTTTAGAGACCAGGTGGAAGTCTCAAAGTGTGGTGTTCTGAATGGAAGTTCAAGGAAGAGTGAGAAGTTAACCTATTGAGCTAGTTTTTAGAGTTCTACCCATGTGTGAATAAATTGGGGAAGTTAAACAGTGGGACATTTTTCAAAGGAAGGTTAACTGACTGGTGTATACCAGATGCTTTTTAAAGCAGCTAATCGAGGCAGTTCCTTCTCTCCTCCATGCCTGCCTTCCTGAGCCATCCCTCAGACCCACAATCATCTCCTTTCTAGGCTTATTTCCCCTTCCCAGACTTGGGTGGTCCCCAAACCTGATCGAATTTGGGGATGTCTCTATGTTGGAAGTGGGAGTGTGGAATGGGGATGAGGACAATCAAAAGAGATGCTCACCAGTGCAGGGGATGCGATGACTTCTTTACTGCAGAAATGTCCTTACATAACCATAACAGTCATAAATGAAATGGAGATCAGAAGTTTCCTTTCTTCTTCCTCCCAGTGAAACAACCCATTGGCAAAGCAGCAGAGAACAAATGCTATATTTAAATGACAGAAAGATAACACTTAGGAGCCTCTCTCTTTCCCATGAAAAACAAACACGTATAGAAGTTTGATAAAAATCAAGGCCCTCCTTTGTCCAAAACCCTTGGTGTGCAATCCTGTGCTCATGTTGTTTGTTTGATGCCATGGATACCGGGGTTGACTGTAGCACACAATGGCCAAGCAGGGAGGAGACCAAAGGTCAGGGCTGATGTTTTCCCCACATGATAGATGACAAGCAATTCTGCTTGGTATTTGCTATGGAAAACACTAAAATCCTTTATAAACAAGGAACTCCTTCCTCCAGGAGTTCCAAACTTTTCCAAGTTAAAGCCTTTGTAGGTTTTAAATCATCCCTTTGGTTAGGGATACAAGAGGTTTTTTGACTTTATTTAGTGGAGCTCAAATTCATAATGGAAACAAGGATAGAGAATGAAATCAGTCTATAGACCACACAGAAAATGAGTGCCAGACATAATAAAAAAAGTTTATAAAAAAAAAACCCAGTGCAAAAGCTCCAGGACCCCAACTTTAAGTCTCTATACCCATGGCCCAGTGGGTCTTGATGCCAGTACTAATGGAGTAAATGGTAGCAGTTCTTAAGTTTTCTACTTGATAGGAAATAGGTGGTTATTAAAAAGAAGTAAAAAAGCTAAGCAGAAAATTATTCCTTCCAGAACTCAATCACTGAAATGAGTGTGCCTAACTAGTTTAGTAAAATTATGCTTTTGCTTGACATAAATCCACGTTAGTTTACAGAAAAGAGAAAAAGTGCTGGGATCAAATAGCATCATCCCCTGACAAAAGCACATTTTCCCCAGGGGTGATTTTGTGGGAGAACTTAAGACATAAAAGTAAATGAAGAAAAGTTTCATTTTTCCCTATTTCCGCCAATATACTAGGGGCAAATGAGGATCTCGGTTGTTCTGTCTGTAGCTCCACTCTCAGATGAGACAGTGGTCCACTGGGTTTGTGGGATGGGATATAAAATTTGTCTAACATGTGAAGGGTCTATCTGAATGCAAGCCTCGGAGAACAAAGTAGCCTTTGCATAGCAAGGAGTATTAAGTGACTGCATGAACAACAAGATAGTTAGCAATTACTAGAACATCATAAATCCATTCCAAAGATCAGAAAAGTTTAATGTATAACGTGCCTGGGTCCTGTCAACCACTGTCACAATCTGCTTCCAGCTTGACTTCAAACTGGGTTCAGGCAGCCACAAGGGGCCATGGGAAGCACAAATGTTCAGATATTTGTAAAACATTCTTTGTGAACATGTCCATGTTCACCAATATCATAAATGTTTAAAAACTTAAAAACATTGCTCCAAAGTGAAAGAGGTTTTGAATCTAGAAACTAGAGCCTTTCTATACTTCCTGTTGAATGATTTCATGAGAGCACTGCAGTGAAAAGTATATAGCAACGCAATGTTACATGAAAAGTCATGAGAGTTATAGAAAGAGGTAGCATATGGTAGTCTGTGGACATGATGAATGCTGCTTCACAGAAAACTATTAATATATCCCTCTCACATCCAGTTCATACACATTAGAAAACAGGTCTAGCGATTTGATTTAGAAAACAATTTGCAATGTTTAAATTTAATGATGGGGCAAGCAAAGAAATTTGATAGTGCTGTTTAATAACGCATAGAAAGTAAATACAAACACCCAATGAATTCATCTCTTTATTGCATATTGCTATTTAAAAAAAATGTACAGTCTCCTAACACATACGACATTTTTTTCCTCAGTACTGTAACAACAGTCTTGCACCTAAAGACTAAGTGGTTCCAACTACTAAGCTAGTAAGATACAAGACATATAATTAAGTTTACAAATTATAATGCTTTTTCTTTTTGGCATTAATTTAAAAAAACAAACAAAAAAACTTCAAAATACACACCCAAGAGAGAAAAGTGGCTACTTACACCAGCACCAATCTAAAAAGTAGGTTTTCTTCAACAATGGCACATGGAATTACCTGCACACAGCTTCTGGGGAAAGAAACCAAAAGATGGAAATGGCGAAGGAGGCCTACCAGGAGGGCCATGTCAGAATGAGGATGCTTACAACGGGCAAGAGGGACACGCTGCACTAACTTGCTCCTTCATGTGCCTCTCCATCTGTTTGTCCATTCCTTAAACTGGAAAATAAAGCCATTTTCAAAATACAGTTCCAAAATTGAGCCAGACCAATTTTCTCCTGCTAGCAACAGAAAAGAATATACATAGAGGCACTTTAGTTAAGTAAGGAATAGACAAAACCATCAGCATATCCCACTCCTCATCGCTAAGACTCTTTTGAGCAAAGTCTCCATCTGCACCTTTAACGTGGATTTGCAGACCTGGGTGACTAGGGGCAGGAGGAGCACAGCCTCTGCTGTGTATTGATGACTTCCGTTTGCTAATCATTTACTTCTGCATACTGTGTAGAAAGTCACTAAGTTTGCAATGAAGGGAAAAAATGTAAAACCACAGCTCTTGACAACTCTTAGAGCACTACTTCACAGCTTTTCACATAGCACAGAGACCGGGCCACCTGTGCTAAGCTTTATAGTTTATACAAATTATTTTTAAATAGCACAATTCCTGTACAGCGCACACATTGGTATTCTGTTCATCCCTTCATATCCCCAATAGAATGCAAATTCCTTGGGGGCAGGGATTCTGTCTTGCTTACCATTGTAGACCTACTATGCCTGGCACATAGCAGGTCCCTAATAAATATTTGTTAATTGACTGAAAATCTCAATTTTGTGTGTAAATAATGTTCTAGTGCAACAGGACAAACTACTCTCTCCACAGGAAATCTGACCACAACAGGATTGATGGAAAGAAAAGAAAGAAACTCAGTTCTCCTCCCCTACAAATAAATAAAGCAAAAAAAAAAAAAAAAAAAAAGTAACAGTCCTCTTCATATATCATATAATTTAAGGATATTAAGAGTTGTAGGTTAATGGTAAGCATTTATATTTTATTTTCTAATGTTCATTGTTTTTATTCATTTCTCCCTGAGAGTTTTATCTTTTGGACTGAAATTTTACAGGTAGTTTTACTGACACACAATTTAAAATGACAACATATAAATAGCAAACCACTTTAAACATAGCTGGAGATAAATAGATCTTGGCATCTCTGTTGGTGGTGTTGATATTTTGTGCATTCTCTAAGTGTCCTTTCGTCTAGACCTCTATTTACAGAAGATGCAGCTTGTCCTACAAAAAGGAAAATACAAAATACAAAAAAAAAAAGGCACCCCATAAATTTTTTATTAATAATGTGTATCCCATCAGATAACTCCTACTTTTAAGTCTTGGGTGGGAAATTTTATTTTTATAGTTCATACATCTCTATTGTTAGAACAACAAATGCATTCTGGTAATCTTGTTCTTTAACAAGAGCACAGAATGCATTTAGATAAATAGCGGTCTTTCCAACAGCATTGTAAAAAAATCATCAAGAGTGCTTGGCTGAGAACTTGATGAAATTAGGGGGAAAAAAATTGATGTCCAAATCTTACATATAGAAAAGAATTCTGATTGATATTCTACGTCATTCAGATTGTGTGCAAGATGTTCTCAATAAACATTTATAGATGCATCCCCACACCAATGTCAGAAATGCTAAGCTGGTCCTCTATCCATTATTGATACAATGCGCCTGCATCGTATCGTCAACTATTAAAAACTATTTTAAATCTATATTTTTCCAATACCAGTTTCACCAATGAAAATAATTTCAAAGCATAACAAGCTTGGAAACCATAAAATATTTCTCAAGCTTTTTTTTTTTTTACTTTTGCTTGTCTTTTAATCTAGGGAATGTCTGTGTCATCTCTTTCAGGAGATAGTATTGTGCTTCTGAACAGTCATGGTGTTCAGGGGAAGAAGATGAGTCACACTCAATATGAATGCATACACAAAGGGCCGCGGAGCACACGTATTAACATAGACATTTTTTCTTTTTGACTCATACATATAGGTCTCCAGACAACATTCAGACTTCTATATACATTTTTAATATATATACACACACATTTACAAACACACACATTCACACCATTCACACACAGATGAAAGAAGAAATTGCCACCGTTCAAACCGCAAGGCAGTGTAATGAAAAGTTCTAGTCCCTTCAAAGGGCTGCTAAATGAGCTTTCTAAAAAAGGATTCAAGGGAGATTAGAAATTCAGTTTTGTGATGGGTCTCTCTCGGCTACTGTCCGTAATCTGATTGGTAATGCGTTTGCGATTCCGCTTCAGTTTAGAGAGGTCTTTGTCAAACACTTCTCCTGAGCGTAAAGCTGAAACCAGATCATCAAACTCTCCACCTTCTTCACTGTTCTCTTTTGCTTTTCTCATTTTGCGTTCCCTTTCACGCTGTTCTTTCAGCTGCAAATAAAAAGCAACGTCTTGAGAAAAGTATCAAAATGTTTTAATTCAATAGAGATGAATTCTGTGTGGTCATGTTTCAGTCACACTAAGCCAAGTCCATGGTGGCTAGCTGCTCACCCCCTTGAGTCACAAGAGAGGCGTAACCAGGACATGAAGGCTCACTGAGAAGCAATGGACAACAAAGAAAAATGACCACTACTTTGTGACTGATTCTCACTGATTATCTAGGTAAACCTCTAGTTAAGAAAAGCGGGAACAAGGCAATTTGCATTTCTATTACACAACAAGAAAGTTATCACTATTAAATAAGCACCAAATGTTGGTTTCTTTTATGGTAGAGAAAGATTTTAGTATGTGTGCTGTGGAAACAAACACAATGGTAAAAAAAGATAAAATAGTCATCAGGCCATTCTCTTTACATCAAAGGTTTAGCCTCTACTGACTCCACAGTAGACAATCTGGAACCAAAGTAGATGTCTGGAACCATCCACACAAGTTATTAACAGCCAAATAACATGCATATGCTATAGATATATATAGGTAATTCAGATAAGCAAAGGGGAGAGAGATATCATCCTAATTCTACTGCCAAAAGATAACCATTATGAAACTCTGAGGGGACATATCCCACCACTATTAATTTTTATATTAACATTTATTTTACAAAAAAAAAAAGAATTAATGTAGAAATCGTTTTGTAAACTTTCTTGAAACATTAAATATCCCTTGACTTCTAAGGACTGCATGAATATTCTACCCAGTGGCTATTACATCATTTAGTACTGTGCTGTGTTGATAAACATTGAGGCTGTTTCCAAGTTGGGGTTTATTATAAAGACCTCTGTTCTCATTTATGGTTATTTCTTTAGAATAATTTCTAAGAAATGGAATTCCAGATCAAAGGATGTGGATGTATTTTTTTAGACTTTGGATGGAGACTGCCAAATTGTTCAACAGAAATTGTATACCAATTTAAACTCCCACCAGCATTCTAGAGAGTACTTTGGAGTACTTCTTGCCAGCAAATCAGATAGTGTTGTTTCAAAACCAAGCTGTTGCAGCCACAGACCTTCTAGGAGGTGGAAATGGCTGATTATGCATCTGCTTACCTGAGCTTCCATGCGAGCTCGGCGCTCTTCTTCCTCCTTCCTCTTTCTCATGTTTTCATTCTCTTGTTTGGCTTCTGACACAGCTTGAAGAAACTGATCAAAAATGCCAAAGAACTCATCTGGCTGTATTTTGCCAGCCTCCTCCCCAAAGTGTTTCACTGCTTTAGTGAACTGGAAGAAAGGTTTTAAGAAATTCAGTTCAATTTCATGATCAAATAATCTCTTTAGAAGGACTAAAGCTCAAATTGAACCGAGAGTAACTTCTTAGGTATCCGTGCGCCTGTTTTTGTGTTTGGCCACTGAACATGTCTACCAACTGTTTCTAAAGTACAGAGTTGAATACACCTCAACTTTTGAAACCATTTATTCTTATGCACTTCATTTCAGCGTGACATCTATGATTACTTCCTGTGACTTTTTACTGACTAAACAGTAGTAAAAAACAAGAAAGAAAAATATTGTAGGGCAGAACACTAAAGACATAAAACTAATAGCAAACTCAGCAGGGATATGGAAACTTGTACTTTCAACTTTTCTTTGAAGTAGTTTAGTATCATTTACTGGTGCCATATGGTTAATATCAAAAAGCAAATGGGATCCAGTGCTTCTTAGCTGTTTTTCCTAATCATAAACAATGCTAGGCATTGTTAGGAATTAGAAAACATTAACTGATTATAAAATCATGACTGCAACCCCAAATTCATGACTGATAATACACTTTCACTACAACTCTTTTAATGCAAATCTCTTAAAACAGCTAAAATTCAATTGAGAACATTAAAAAAAACAAATATATTTATTTGATTTTCATTTTTTACTATGTACAGTAACAATATTATTTGTAGTCTTTTTCATTTGAAATATTTCTATTTTTTAGTTCTTGTGGTTATCTTTACAACTTGATGATCTTAACACTATTTCTGGAGTCTTAACACTATTCCGACTATTAAATAAAGTCTAATGCCAGGAAAATTGTTTGTTAGGAAATTCCTGTCCTTAAAGATCTAGTGCTGTTATTCCACTAAGGATGGTGTTATTAGCTTCAGAATCAAGTGAATTCTTATTCCCTATGCCTGATTAACTGGCTAAATTTTTCCAGATCTCTAATTTTCTTTATATTTAGAACATGAAGTATTTATACAGTCCCTATCCCAACCTAAAAAGTTTGTTTTTCTTGTGTTATTTGCCTTTACTATATATCCAAGATTTTTGGTATTTCAGTAATACTGGTCAATTTAAAGTAAATGCTGTCAATACCTAATCTTAAGTAAAACATTCTGATTTAAATTATGTGTGTGTATATATTTATATGTAAATATAAAAATATGTTTTATAATTGTTATTTCCTATCTTTAAGTTTGTAATAAAAATGTTTCTTTTATCATCTTCCCCTTCACTGAAGAGTCATTCTCAATGGTTTACTTATTTGGAAATATTCTATCAGAGACCAGAGCTCTGTAGGGAGAAAAATGACATTCTTCACATGCTACACACTGCACTCTCGTTTGCCGAATGGTTCCATCAGCTAATTCCTAAAAGTTCTGGTATGAATAACAGAGCCATAGACAGTGCTTAACTGAGTTTCAAAAACATTGAAGTTCATGCACTTCAAGCCATTCTGAATGATCTTTTTATCTAGGAATTCTAGTGATGATGAAGTCATGTGTATTTTAGTCTCAGAAATCTGAAGAAAACTAATCTCAGACTAAAGTTCCCACACTAAAAAAAAAAGTAGGCTTTGTGTATATGCATATACATGTGTTAATACCAAAAATGAACTATCCATAACTATTGATTCTTATAAAAAAGTTGAGCCCTTGATGAGGCAGGCTCTACAACACCTGGTTTGGGATGGAATATATGCAAGTATATACCCTAAGAGGGAAGTGCACACAGGACATGCATGGGACTTCCACAGGGGAGGCTGCGAACATCGGCTGACTGATTTCAATCATGCGCTATCAAAGGCTTGGCTCTAAAGCAATCATCCGAATATACATGTTTTTCCCATATATTTAATAATGTTAGAGATGGAGTTTAATGTTGAAATTAGCCAATGTATCTTAATACAGCCTACTTCTAAACTTGAACCAGTTTGTACACTTACATAACAACCTATATATAACTGAACAGGTGACCACAGAGAGGTGACATCCATCACTAAAGCTTTGAAAGAAAGATCAAAGTTAGAGTGCTGTGGCAACTGAGAGGTGGGCTGTATGAAAGAGCTCAATAAATGAGGAAAATGTGTGCACACATGTATATAAATATGCACGTATATGGAAGAGGAAATAAGGAGGAGGAGACAAAGAGACAGGGGTGGGGATATTTAAAGGTCTTTTTCTTTAAAGGAAAACAAAATTTTGAAATGACAAAAATTGTAAAAAAAAAGAAATGTCGTATTAAAAAGATAAGTCTCTTGCAAGGAAGCCATGAATTAAAGTGCTCTCATTTAATAAGTTCTCCCAGAGATGTCAAGAGGGAGTATCCTGCTGTCCTAAGTCTGTCTCAGGCAAGCATAATTACTACGGGTACTAAGGCACATGTGGTGGTGTCACCTGACCTCACAATTCATCTTGCCTCTGGATTTCATAAGCTACTCTTTTCTGACTTCCAGAGGTTTCAGCTATGATCCAACAGCAACCAAGATGAAACTATCAAAAAGTTTGCTGGTTTTACACTGCTCAGTTATGTCAAGGTCTTACTAACCTACAAGCAACATAGGCCAGTTAGACCAAAAGGGTATGTTTCAACTGATCACAGTGCTAGAAATGAACATAGAGTATAATTTCTGAAAGTAACAGCCCTGCCAAACAACACTCTGTGCAAAGGGAAATTTACCAGGTCTTTAGCTTCTGTTAGAAGATCTTCAACATCAGAGAAACTGAAGCTGGCTACTGTGATGAACTGGCTGACAACGGACACAAACTTATCTCCAGCCTGCGGGGGCTGAGACTTCTGATATTCCAGCTCCTTAAACACAGGAAATGGATAATGTTAACACAGGCTTCAAATGCAGACATACCTTGTCTCATTTTCTAAATGCCTCAAATTTAATAAATTAGATGGAAACATGTCAAAACCTGCTCTAAAAGATTTTGTGATATTATAGCTCCGCAGCCCTTCTGCCTACCATGCCCACATGTACACATGCCTCAGAACAGCAGATTAACCAATAATCACAGCACTTTCTCCATGATTTCTTATACTGACATTAGGGAGCAGGTTAGAAGTTGGCTAAAATTAATAGAAGTTAAACAAATAACGGGGAGCATACTGGATTCAAAGGATGTGTGACTGAAAGCAAGACAAATTATGGATTTTCTATGCTCAGAATTCTGGTGCCTTGGTTTTTCCCTCTGCCCAGTCTACTGACTTTCTTTACTGTGGTATCTGGGTCAGCTGAATTTCAACTGTAGCATCCGACACCATAATCATCTACTGTTTTTCTTCTCGTCCATACCCTTTGATTTTTGTGACAGGCATGTAGGAGGCATTAGTTTCTTGTTAATTATCCAGAGCCTCTTACATTAATGATTATGATACACAGATGATTCAAATCTAATTTCACTAATTTCAATCATTTCCAGATGTGCTTTCCTATTTTGTCCCACAACACTCTGTGTAGACACGTAATTGTGCAGACTCATGAACTGAGGGTCAGCGGAACTAGAGTCTTTGCTCAAAGTCAAATAGCTGATAAAATGATAGAGCCAGAACCTGAACCCAGGTCTGCCTGTCTAGAGTCTCAGGAACAACTATGCTGTGTGATAACTGACTTAAAATATGGATCTATTTTCTTTTGCATCTGCTTTAACAGAGCTACTAACAAGCAGGACTCTAGAGGTCACCAGCTGTTGAGTTCTGATTCAGCTCCACCATAGATTTGGTGAGAACCAAATCTCATCCAAGTAGCTTAGGCCTCAGTTTCTTTACTTATAAAAAGGAAAACAATATTCATATAACCATGAGAATAAAAGAAAAAAACAAAATTAGGAACTCATAAATTGAAGAGCTTGCTCTGATTAGAAGAAATTACCAGTATTATAATACTTTGGCCTGGAAAGTGAGTGTGTATGTGTGGTGGTGGTGGGTGAAGACTGTATATGGGGGTGGGATAGAGATATAAAAGCAATTTTAAAGCACATCATTAATGTTTAATTTCATAACACCATCTTGGATACCTTCAAACAATATCATCAATTTGTATCAAGCACAATAGGATACATCAACTCTTAGGCCAAGGCCTGCCTCCCATTATTTTCTTCCATTGTTACATTGTGAGATACAGCTGTCAGAGGAAGGCACAAGCCTCCCTAGCACTTTTTCTAGGAAGAGTGTGCTACAGTGTACATAATTCAAGGTTGGGGAGATTTTAGCAAAATCGTGATAAACCCACAATCCAAATCTTCCTTAGCACCACTTCCCCTCCATGTATTACTCTGAAACTAGCTGAGATGCAAGGGCCAGCATACCCTTTATCAGGTCTCAGAGTTGTCATAATTGCCAAGCTAGTCTCCAGAAAGAAAGTTCACAGAGAAGAAATGGCAACAGAATGAAGCTTACAAAACAAGCCTTGTCCCAAATTGCCCTTGTCCAGTTTGGCCTCTGAAAGCCAGGGAAGATGACCCCAAGTTCTTACTGGGGTTGGGAGAAATAAGAGTTCATGCAACTAGTTTATTTCCTGTTCTTTTTAAAAAACACTCCTCCCCCCGCCATAAAAAGGGGGGGGTAAGGGAACTTATGTGCTCCTTACATTTATTAAACACACAAAAAAATATTAGATAATGCCCCCTTTCTTTTTTATTAACAGTGCATTTTTAACTAAGCTAGCAACTTTCTATGGCACAGTTTTGCAACTGAAAAAGGAAACTACTCATGGTATTACCAGTAATTTAAAAGATACTTAAGGGAGGGGCATCTCCCTATGAGGAGACTTGTGAGTCAGCCTCCTGTTCCAAGTGCCAGACCAGAGACTCTCCTGGGCGAGGTTTCTCAGCCCTCCACCCTGCCCCTGACAGGAGGTAGCATCTACATGGTTCTCACGTGGTGCTATGCCCACACAGTCCTGTCCCTCCACTAACTTCTTTGCCTCCAGGGGTCTGACCTGCAGTCTGTCCATAAAGGTCTAGACCCAGCTATCTCATATACCTGGAACCACTTCCCTCCTGTGTACTCAGGTTTACCCAGCGTTCTTTATGGCCACACTCAAAATGTGTTTCCTACAAAAAGAAAAACTTTCTCAATACCTGTTAATTGCCCCCACAATCTTGGACTAACCTAAACCCACCCTCTCCTCACGGCATCTGTTGGTCACTGTGTTCATCTCGTCAGGTTAGCCAGAGCTGACGCACATGCTTGCTAGACTGTTCTTGGCCATGACAATATATTCAGGATTGAATCCAGAATATATATATATATTCAGATTCTGAATCCTGTGGCCCCTTGCCTGGAAAACTGACTGTACACCCAAGTATCTGCTCAATAAATACTCCCCCAAAGGGCTGACTTGAAATGCTAAGGTCTGCTGTTTCACTGGGAGTAGATGTTTATGAATAGGATGAGAACACTGAGAGAATCCCTGAGGATTCTCCTAGCCCAATCCTGAGTCTTGACTCTCAGGTAGGAAACTGGAAGTCTGAGTTTTCCAGCTCCGTGCTCCAGCCAGTCCCCTATACCCAGGGCACCCTGCTGCCTGCACTCCAGGTGCCAGGATAAAGTTGCCTTAGTGTCTTCCTTGTTACTTTCCTTCTTCTTTTTTAAATGAAACAATGCTTATCTCACATGCTAGGGCAACCAGTCTTTGCTGGGAATCATCAGTGCAAGAGACAGTGACAAGACCAGGAATTACAAGCAGCAGCAAGTACTCACCATCTCTACTGCTTTCAGGCCACTTCTCAAAGTACTCATTTCTTTGTCCAGCTCAGTCATGCTGTTGTAAGTAGCAACATTTTAGTGACCAACACGGGACTTAACATGTCTTAAGCATATAATAAGTTTCAATATCTCAAGCTTGGAAGTCCCCACTAGTTCATTATTTTAAATCTTTAAAATTCCCTCAATGTTCAGATTTCTCAGGAAGACAACATTTCAAACTTATAGAATTTAGGTATGGAATTACGTGTTTTGTTTTCCACAGCCAGCAGCTATGTTCCATCTGTTAAAAATAGAACTATCTCCCATCTGCACAAAAAATTTTATGTTTCAATCTCACAAAAATATTACTGGAGCAAATTAGTAAATGTAACAATGCTTTTCTTTCCATCTGCTGCTCCCTTTGAACACATGAAAGAAAAGGCTTATCCACAAACATGTTCACGCCATGCTCTTCAAAACTGATGACTACTTCTCACTGCAGCTCTGGTAATAAGAACATTACAAGGTGATGGCATACATTTCCATCAACAATGGCTTTTCTTCTTAAAGTTGTACCAACCAGTTTTCATGTTTATTGCCTTTTTTTTGGTAATAGAGAAGGTTTCCTGGACTTCCCCCATAATAATTTCTATTTGACAGCTTTTAAATATTAGCAATTACAACTTAATCCTCACAGATAATTCACATGTAAACAAATTCACCAACATATCATTTACCATGACATTTAAATTCTGTGTCTCATATAGTACGTTTCTACCAAATTCTAACAAACAGAGGGAAAGAATTAGCTTGGTCATCATATTTTTCAAGTTCACTGCAAAAATATGCATTTTAAATATGTTTTTAAAAGGAGGAGAGGGTGCAGAAGGGAGGAGGGAAAAACAGCCAGGAAAACTGCCTGCTCCTCAGTCTCTAAAAAGTGGTGTGAAGTTTGTGGTGAAAGTTTGGCAACCTGCCACTTTATTTTTAGTTTCTTATTTGCATAAAGACTGCTTTCCATTAAGAGGTTGCCTGGGTTTCTGGGAGTGTGTGCACATGTGAAAATGACTAGTAATGCCCTTGGTTTAGGTCTTCTATTTGCTTAGCCACGTACCCTCATTTAACTAAGGGTGTTCTGACCTGTATTTTAATAGAACTGCCTTTTAAAAGTCCTTGTGAAACTTCATTCCTTTCCTATATGCTTAATAACTCAGAAAATTAGGTTTTATGGAAGTTAAATATTGCATGCAGGGGCATTTCAAGGGAGCTAGAACAAATATATATTCAAAACTGTGGAAGACATTTCAGTGATTTGGACATGACTCAAACGTTACTTCATGCACTATTCAGGGGAAAACAGAAGGACCCTCTTCATGCAATGCTAACTACCTACAATGGCCAAAGCATAGTCCCAGTGATTTTTAAAAAGAGAAAGCAATCACCATAAGCACTTACTTTACTTTTGCTGCTTGAGGAATGTCCTGCAATTCTTCATGTAGACTGAGAACCTTGGGATATTTATTTTCCACAATAGTTATGAGATAGTGCAAAAGTGTGATGTTCCTACAATTAAAGAAGGAAAAGAGTCTTAACCATGGTTCATTCCCGCATATGATTGTACATACAAGTGGTTGAACTCACAATAATATTATCTTACTGCATTCATTTCAAAACTTGGTGGTTCCTATAAGGCAGGGATTCTCAAAAGGGGATAAAAGGGAGAGCCTACATGAGGTTTATATAAATATGTCAGAAAGAAGCATATGTCTTCTAAAAAAGGAAGAGCAGAGATAAGAATTCTTTGGCCCATAAGAAGCATCCTTCAAAATCTAGGTAATCTGATAGGTAATAGAAATGAATCTGAACTACTGCCACGGGGGACACACCTTCCAGTGCATCCTCCCACAGACGAGGTATGCCTGTAATTCATAACAAGCAGGGTGGGTCCGGCAGGGAGTGAGAGATGTTGAATCCACTAAAGAGGATAGCTATTTTTAAGTTTCAAAGTTCAGGCAGCAACTCGCTGCTGACAATTTGAGAATTCTCATTTAAGGCTTCTTCCAACTCCAGATCAATTTACTCCCCTCCATCTGATTCATGTTTTGCTGTAGCAGTGAAGAATAGTTAGGAAGTTAGAACGTCCCCTAAGTCATGGCAGGGCCTGAAACTGGGCTGGGTATGTGCCATCATGGGTATGATCTCCTTGAAGCTGAGAAGCCACTTCCTAATTTTAGCAACACTTCAGCTCCTAACTACCCAGCTCCCTCTTGAGTGGAGACAGGGCTGAACCCTGACTGACCTGGGTTGAAAAGGTAGGCATCTGATAACACTATCTCCTTGGCCAAGAAGTGGCAGTCTGGGTCCCTTGTCCCCAAACCCTCTCCACTGTACTGCCCTGTCACCTGGACTCCAGACACTAGGACCAACTTAAGATTTGTTTAATTTGAATGTGGGGTGGGAGTATTTTAAAATTCGCTGGTGATTCTTACATACAGCCAGAATCAAGGGTCACTGAAAATGCCAAGAGGATACAAATTTGTTTCTCCGAAAGTACAAGTCACACCACCACCACATAATAGTCCTGCCCATCTTCAGTTACAGTGAAACAGGCACTCTTCTAGGCATTGTGGGTTTATAAGACACAGGTGCTACTTTGAGAAACCAAGTATTCATAGGCAGGAAGAAGAGGAAAAGAGAGATCAGAAATGTTTTAAATTTATTCTTTTGAAAAGGCTTGTCCATTAGGTGAATTCTGTAGTAACTTCAAAAAAGCAGATAGTCACATGGTACCTGAGATTTTTGTGGGGGGGTATGGGTATGGGAGAGAGAGAGAGGTAGAGAGAGAGAGAGAATAGAATGGAATTGACTGTCAGTGAGGGTTTCCTTCCTCCCCAAGCTGCAAGCCCATTTAAAGAGAAAACCATTTAAAAAGGTGACTGCTGCTCCCCTCAGCATCTTATTTCAGTAAATCCACCTGTTTTGCTCTCAACTCTGCTTCTGGTGAATCCTCTCACTCCACCCCTTCCTACTGCCTTTCCCCCCACCTCTGGCCTACACCCAGGTTCTACACAAAAATATACATTTTTTAAAAAGGTGACCATATAGATCTGAGGCATACAGCAGAGGAAGGAGAGGGAGAAGGGTCAACACAGGGGAGGGACGACCATAAGGGACTACAGTGACGGTTCATAGGTACTGTGATGGTGGGCGGTCTATGGGAACTACATCTAACAGGAAAAATCAAGTATTGTACAAAAATGAACAATGATGTAAGAAAAAAATTCACACACACAAAAATGTGACTATTTATATGCAAATAAGACCACCACAACCTCCGAATAGGATCCATCTTGGTGGAGCAGAGCTGTGGCTAGACCATAGAATAGATGTTAAATACCTATATGGCCAAACACCTTGCTTATGGTGACCTTGGGAGAGCTAATTGAGTCACTTGGCCTGGCCTGGGTGTCTTTATCTGACAATAGGTGATATAGCACTTGGTCTGTGAGCTTCACAGGCTGTTGTGACAGTGAAATGCTAAAGTGCTTTGAAAAGGGACAAGTGCTTACAATAAAAATAAGGTGGCCGTGACATAACATAGCAGCTGCCCTTCATTAATCCGTTTCTACACAATGCAAATAATAAGGCTTAGCCCTAGAATGTAACGCATTGTCTATTTGTTACAGGATGGACTCAGGCTTGCCACAAAGCTGTGCTTCACTAACCTATGGAAAACAAAAAATTGAAAAGCCTCACTAGTTAGGATAATTAGGGCAGACAGCCCATATTTCTAACGAGAATTTGGGCACAGCGAAGCTTACCTTAGAAATAATTGTGAAAGTTTCTTTGAAGTTGGTGAGAATCTTAGAAAACAAGCTCTCAGGGAAACCAGATGCTAATGTCCCTAATGATCCTACCTGCTGAAGGCACCAGCGCACTTTCACACCTCGGTGTCTCAGACAGGAATCTGTTCACCTAAAATGCAGCGCTGCGCACTTTCTAGGAATCATTTTAATGAGTTTCAGGATGAGCAGCTAAATTCCATGAACTAAAATGTATTTACACATCTTAAATTTCTCATATAGCTGCTAGCGCCAACGTATGCAGGAAAACATTAACCTAAAATCCCAGCAAGCTTTGGCAGCTGTCGTTTTTCCTTTCCCTGGACCGCAATTCTCTGTGGAGAGGGCAGGGCAGGGAGGGTCATGAGGAGACTTCTAGAGGGCTGGCTGTACAGGCGTGGCCAGCTTGTGAACATTCATGGGACACTTATGATTAGTAAGCTTGTCCTTGGCATAAAAGACACTATAATGAAATGTTTCCTAAAACAAAAATCCTCGTGGACTGTAATGGACGGACAGTGGCTCAAGGTGCAGTTGGGCTAGTCAAGGCTGTGAGGTAGAGGACCCAGTGCCAGAAGGAAAGGAGACGGTGAGAAGAGCAATTGCAAACCAGAGACTGTAGGGTCATGAGGCCCCAACGGGCCGGGCAGTATGATAAGCCCTTAGCTTAGCACCTGGATTCTCCACATGTTGGAAGAGCCCAGACTTACTTGTCAATACTAGACTTGGTGTCAGCAATCTTGTTGAGGCTGGATATCTTGAATCCATATGCATTGCCTCTCTGGCCTTTGTTCATGTAATTTCCAAAGGCCAAAACCACTTCCAACAACTGCTTCAGGGCACCGCTCCTGAACACCTCTTCTGAGCCAGAACGAATTGCTTCAAATCAAAGCAGATAACAACACAACTGTTACAGCCAAGATTCTTCATTGATACCCATCCTAAACCTACCCTGATACAGCAGATACTGAAGACGTAACACTGAGTTGTTAGACTCTAGAGAGCAACTTCAAAACACCTAAACTAGAAGCAAAAAGCAAGGGGACAGGGAGAGCCAGCTGAAGTTGTTCAAGAGACCGCGGCCAGTCCTGTCTGTCCTCAGCCTATTCCTGGCTGAGTCGTGAGCCACAGGCAAGCAGGATACATGGAACAGCAGCTGCAGTTCCCACATTCCTTTGCTAATTTTTTTGTCTGGGGTGACAGGATGACTGGTTGACATGATGACTGAACACTTTCATTGACAGAATTACTGGTCAAATGTGTTATATGTCACAGCTTGCAGATGACACCAGGGTCAGGGCTTCAGCTGGGTCCCGTGTCAGTCTGCATTCTGTGCCTGTGGCTCTTTAGTGGTTGTCCACATTTCAAGCATTACAAAATGAAAAGCTTCACAATCAAACCATGTATGAATATTTTAAAAATTAAAAGATGCAAATTAAATAATAAAGTTTACAAACCTTTCCTTAAAATCCAGTAAGGCCCTGTTACAAGAAGGCTAATCCCAGGTTTACTCTAATAGAGGTGAAATAAATTCCTCACCAACACCAAAACCCAGACCGTTAAAAGCTCAAGCCTACAGAGAAGCTCAGGAGATTTGCTGCTGAACTCCAGAACCCAGGCAAGAGAGGCAGCCATGGATCTTAAATAATTATACAATAGAATTCTGAAAGCACTTAGGTTGAAAAACAAAAACACCAAAGGGACCCTGTTTACTATATGCACTTGGATTGTACTTGAAAAGAGTCAACACGTAAGGTGAACATCACTTCCAATATGGGTCACGTTCCTTTACCTTCTACTTTAGGCTTCACTTCTGCCACACGCTCTGCAAACTTCTTTTTGAAGTACAGTGATTGTAGTCTTTGCTGATAATGATTAATTCTGTAAGAGCAAGCATGGAGTAATGGATGTTAACCTAACATGTGACACAATTCCTTTCCTGGACAATTCCCTTCCTTACAGTGATTGAGGCTAACTTTGCCTGGGAACCCTATTTCCCTCTTACCTACAAGAGTTATCTGGGCAACTGTGGGCAGGATCCTTAGCGCCAATCAGATAAGGCAACTGTTATAGGAAATGAGAGTTGGCCCTTTTTAACTAAAGCCAGTGTCCTTTCCTCAGAGACACATTAGTTCTTATGAACATAGAAGAGAGATAAAATAACAATGTAAAGACTCCCTGTTGTGCTGTAAAGGTCTGTCTCTTACATCTCTCCCATTCTTCTTAACCTTTTACAAAATTTACTTTTGGCAATAGTAGAGAGTTTAAATAAATCTCTAGCCTTCACTCCTCACATCAATTTCTCTTCATATCATCCTCTACTCACTTATGTCCCAAACTCCATCTTTGCCTCCCTTTCTTTCTTGTATTTATTTAATTTTGGAATTACACTTTGCTCCTCCATATGTGTACATGTTCCATTCACCCTCTACCAAATCATTTGTGCCAGTACCCATCTGGTTCCTTCCCGCATTCCTTCTGGTAACCATTAAATTCTTTCACTAAGTCCAAAATCTATTCCTGTTGTATTTTGCCTGTGTATTTTTTTGCTATTTATATTCCACAGATGAGTTATGCCATCCAATATTCTATCTTTCACTTTCTGACTTACTTTACTTATCATAATCACCTTGAGGTCCACCCATTTTGTATCAAAATAGACTGTTTCAACTTAACAGCTATGTAATATTCCATAGAATTCCTGAGTTAGCTCCCTTTTTTGCTCTTAGGACTGGCAGGTTCTGCCTTCCAAGGGAGCAACTAGTGACTAGACGTAATAGGGTTGCACACTGACCTCTGATAACACTAAGCACCTCTGAGTTGCTGAGGGGGAGAAGGTCTTTCTTGCCCAGGTCTTCTGAAATCCCTGCCAACAACCTGCTCTCTGGTGAAAACTTCAGTCCAACAGGAACAGCGACCTTCCCCTCTTCCAAATCTATACCACATAATCACACAGACCTGACTATGCAGCCAAGATTCTCCCATTAGGTGACCTTGAACTTCTCCACATATCTTCTTCCCTACTGGTAGTTGTCAGCAGCCCTCCTGGCAGGGCTGATCAGATTAAGTATGATGATGCAAGCAAGCAAAGATCTAGATAATTACTAAGTGGCAGTTTTTACAGGTGACCATCTATTTGTCTTCATTATATACTACTATTGGGTACACTTGTAAAAATTACAAAACCATCTTTTGTCCTACACAGTAGTATACAAATTGTTGAGATGAAATAACAATGACAAAATTTGGACATAACATCATTAATAGAGTGAGTGGCATATTCACCTCAGCTATATTCATAGGCCTTTGCCCACTTAGGAGAAGAGCTCTGCCCTCGGGTTGACTGAGATTTTCAGGACCACTGGTCCTTCTCTAATGTAAAATCACTAGGCCTGGGGTGGCAAACATACTCAGCTCACACGCTAAACTCAGTTACAGAGCAGTGACTACATCAGGGCTTTAATAGAAGGGTCGAGAAAGCTTGCCAAGCTCTGTGGAAAGAGTGCCATGATTGATTAGTGATGTCTGCATGTGTCTGATTTGACATCCAGACCCTGGCTACCCAGGTATATGGGCTTCAAGAGGACACTGCTAAGTCTGTCCTTCCTCTACCACCACCACCCCCTTTTTTTTTAAATAACAACCTTGAGATGTCGAGGTACTAGGAGGAGCAAGATATAATCCAAAGAAATCAAAGATGTGAAGAGAAAGACACTGACTGGAACCAGGGAAAGTATGGCTAGTTAGGTAAAAGCACTTGAGGCAAGGAGAGCCAGGAACAGAGATAACTGTGAAGAGACCCTGACCCTGGCTCACCCATATGCAACAACTCAAACAATTAAATTCCACACAACCCAGACCTGAAAAGATTCTGGAACTCAAAACAACTTCCAGTTAAGCCAAGTTAATTGGCCCAAACAAGTGAATCAAAAATTTAACTCCCTTAGGGGCATCTTTCCTTTTTAAGCATTTTCAGACTCACCGACTCATCTCAAAAAGAAATCTATCAGCCTTGGCCATCCGATCCAGTTCATGTTTATGTTCCTCCAACAGGTCAATGTCACTTTTTTCAGGAACAAATTTCAAGAGCTAAAAATAACATGCAAATATTAAAATCAAGGTTTATAACTTAAATTCCTGCAGTACTTTTTGACGCTTTTAGTTAAATTGTTCAAAGATGAAATTTTAGTGTTTGTTTAATTTATAAACTCTGCCTACAGGTGATTGCTAAAATACAAGTGAAACAAGTAAATCTTCATGTTTTTACTTAAAGGTAGTTAAAATGATATTGGACTTCATTCTTGGCACCTTTCTCGTTTATACGGCCCCTCAATTCAGAATTGTGGAAGCTCTATACAACGACCCACTTTGTATAGCCTTTAGATGGACCTTAGAGACTCAATCCCCTCATTAGTAGATGATAGTTGAGGTCCAGAGAGATTACACAGCTCATCCAGGTCACAAGGCTCGTTCACATAATCAGCAGAAATAGAACCTAGGTCTCTGGGCTCTCAGCTCTAGGCTTTTTTTTCTATTACATCATACTGGAATGACTAATCCTATGTGTATTTTCCATTCAATTTGCTTATTCTCTGGCTCATCTAATTGCATCTCATTTTTTGTTCCATGTGGAGCTGGACGAGGGGAACATAGTGGGATTTGAAGTTTCTGATTCCACATTTTATTTTGGAAGAAGAAATGAGCATGGAATGTGGAAAAAATAGCAAATACTAAATATTTTGAAAAAGTACTTTTGTATATCTTATTTCTTCTAAAATTATGAACATGGATCAAAGCACTGTAACCCAGGTGAGAAATGATAGTGACGTGGATAGGACAGGGCAGTAAACGGTCCCTGGAGCTACTTAGGGATATTGAATAGAACTGGATCATGGCGGATGAAGATGAAAAGGATGAGGTTTGGGCTTATAGCTTAGGCAACAACGTAGACAGGAAGTAACAGGCAATCCAGGAAGAGAAGGTTGGAGGAGAGTGTGATTTCTAGTAGATAGGTACACAGCTGGGTGTGGAGTCCTGGGGAGGTCTGTCTGGAGTACAAAGCACTTGTGTTGGTGATAACAGGTAGTGTACTGAATGCACAGATACAAGTGGGACCATCAGAAAAAAACAGAACTAGAGAGAAGTCAGCATTTATGAGATGAGGACAAGAAACAGAGGAACCTTCAGAGGAGGAAACGGCATGGGGGCGGGGAGGTAGAGTCGTGGGGAAGTGGTACCACAAAGGAGAAGCCATTTCAACGTGGAGTCAGTGACCATTGGTGTCACACCAAAAAGAAACCAAAGAAGACTAATGACTGGGAGGTGCTTCCTGGCATTGGCAACAAGGAAGATGAAGGGCTTAGTGAGGACAGCTTTAAGGAGGCGAGGAGGACATACTGAGGAGGGCTGAGGAAGAGTGAACAGGAGGCGTGTTGGACAAGCTATCAATAACTTTGAGTTGAAAAGGGAGAGGACAGTAAGTAGATAAGGATGTGGGAGTCCTACAGTGTGTGTGTGTGCGTGTGTGTGTGTGTGAGAGAGAGCGCGATAGAGACAGAGAGAGACTAAGAGTTAAACAGGTAACATGTTGAGAGGGAAAGATGGAAAATCTAGAGAGGGGGGCAAGCTCCTCCAGTCCAGTTGGGCCCTGAGCAGAAGGAAGGGATAGACTATGGACACCCTTTTGCCTAATGAGATGAAAGGGGGTGGGGGGAGAAGGAAGTGCATGCCAGGGAGATCACAGGGTTGGAGGCCTGATAGCTTCTCGGCATTTATGTTTCTGGGTTCAGATGGTGACACTGGACATAACAAGCTTCTATTTGTTCTTCTTTAGAGCAGACATATAAGGTATTAGGGCAAGGAAGAGGGGGGAGGAATAGAAAGGAAAAGACTGGCTTTTCACCCTCAGTTTGAATTTAATTTACATGGCAAGGAAATTCAGTGCTTGTCTTAGGGATTCCCTCTCCCCCAGCAAGTACAGAGAGGTCTGTTTGGAGTACAAAGCGCTTGTGTTGGTGTAACAGGTACCATGTGTATGCACAAACATACACATAGAAACTCATACACACAATTATGGTGAACAGATAGGTCCTGTTCAGGATAACACAACCACCACCTCTCTCTCATTACTTATACAGTATCAGGGACATGCTAAAGATTCAGTCCTTTTCATAGAAGAGCGGAGTAACAGAATGTGTATGGATAGTTTTAAGAGAGGAGTGAAGAGCGAGAGAATCACTTGGGAATAAGGAGAGGCATGTACTGAGCTCATCAGAGACCCAAGTTCAATAGCTAAAAGCAGGAAAGGAGGGAGTGATTGTGGCTCAGTAGAAACCATAACTAGCAGTATAGAAAAAGCGGCTTCAACTCCTGTCTGAAAGGGTGCTGTATGAAGGCAAAGGATGCAGAGAACGTGGTAGAATAAAGAGGAAAAGAAAGCACACAGGAGATGACCAGAGAGAACCACACGCAGAATTATCAAGAAAGACCAGGTCAAAGTATCTGACTTGGACAGATTCTGCTTCAGTAGACTGATTTTTTTACTTGTATTTATTTGAAGTACTTTCTGTTTGCACTGCAAGCACTTTTGGCACGGTTTTGAAATCCTTTCCCTCAAGGAGGAATTTTGCTGGATGTGGTTTCACAGTAAACAGATCTTGTGGAATTTTAAACATAAGACCTTGTCAATAGGGACTCTGGGCCTAAGGTCTGAAGTAACCTCATGCAAGGTTGGATGTGGGGTACCAGAGTGCAGGGTCACCTGGGGGTGGGGAAGGGCAGAAGGCAGCAAAGCTCTGCTCTCTCAGGCTAAGAAGCTGTAAAAAGCTCTAAAAAAATGAACTTTGAGATTGGAATTACTTCCAAACTACCTCTACATAGAGCATCTGAACAGAGCTGGAAACATAGTCATTTACTATTCTGATAACTAAATCAGACCTTAAAAGGACAGCAGGACACACCTGTCCACTGCTGAGTGTGAGGGTCTTCACCTCAGATGACTGAAGCTGCAAAGGCTTTCTGGAGGACAGGTCCCTTTTGAAGTGGTGACACTGTACACATCACCCTCCCTGCCTGTGTCTGAAGCCGTGCAGGACATCAGTGAGAACCACAGAAGATGCACAACATACACTAAAACCACCCTGCAGTAGCTCCACCACACAGGCTCACTGTATGCCATCAAAATATCCCTTCTCTCTGCTCTGGGGTGCTGAGCACAACTGCCCATGAGCTTTCCAGCCCAACCAAAATCATGATCACTTGTCCACAGTCCATCATAAGTGGATCTCCAGATTACAATCACTCAAAAATATGATTCTGTCCCAAGGGCAATGAGACAAGCTGGAAGAATAGCCTTAGCACTTTCAGGCATTAGCACCACAAACTACAGAAGGGTTTCGGCCCAGACCAAGAGACAGATATCCTGAGATATCTGACAGTTCAACAGCATTATCATTTGGGGCAGAACTGAATAAAACTGTTGAACAACATGTAACAATGTTGGGGTGGCTAAATGGAGCATGCTCTAGAAACGCCACATCCCAAGAAACTATGTCACCACATTTGACTGCCGCCTGGCCATGGATAAAACAAATTATTTCCAAATACCATGGACAAGGATGCACTGACTGCATGCAAACCCATCCAGTACTTTCTAGCCCCAGCATTTGAATCTATTGCTATTTATGACACAAGAAGGTTACCAGAGATCAGATTAGCCTCAAGAAATGTATACCCCATCTTATAATAACTATGACTATTTAGACATCAATGACAGCACCTAGGTTAGTGTTTAGGAGGGGGTCATGTGGCAGTGGGACTGGCGAGTCAAGAACAAAACACAAATTGTATCATGGATTTAGCAATAAAGGAGTTTGTGTAGTACAGTCTGTGATCTCATAGTGCTAGTGAGATTCTCGATATTCCTGTGAAGCACAGATTTCCCACGAAAGCTAGTAGACTTCTAAGACCTACTAAAGAATAATAATTGTAGCAGAATTTGGCATTGTGGGTTGGGTGCCAGGCATATGACAGACTTATGACCTACCTTTTCACCTATCACTTATATGAATGAGAGAATTAACCCTAAAGTCTCCCACCAGGGCCACAGGGCACCTTGATACAGCTTCAGCTCAGAGTGTAGGAAATGGTCCTCTCCTGGCAACAAGTAGGATTTCTCAACATCCACTCCCTGCTGAAAGCCAGTTGTCACTTGTGCTCTGAGATATGTCTGGCAGCTCACCTGTTCCAACATGTCCTTGGGCAGATCTTCCTGCTCATCCATTGTTAGAATTGCCCGTTTGATTTCATCATTGGATAATTTCAACCTGGAGAAAAAATATTTAATTTTGTTGTCAACAATACTGGCTTAAGTATTAAAATTTAATACAAGATGATTCACTTTGCTACTCCAGCTGCTAATTTTCCAAGACTGTTTTTCTCAAAATCTCTTAGTGAAAGCTTATTTCCTGATAGTATTGGTACTAAAAATAGTATTTTGAAACTGCTCTAACATTCTTTTGGGGCTTTGTAATGCTCTTCTGACACAGAGAACAAAGCTGTTATGTTCTAGGGTTTAGTTTCCTTAAATGAGGGATTGGAAGATGAGAAACAGGGAAAACACCCATACATGACTATTTTACTTTCCTATATAATGTCCATGAATTGCAGGTGAAAGAGAAAAACTAAATTATTAGTATCTCTGTTGCTGTTAAAAAGTGGAATAATTAATACACAATATATAACCTTAGGCACTTAATACTTGAGGATTTTTCTCACACATTACTTCAATTGAGCTTGAAAATAACTGCACTTTAACAGAAGGGGAAACTGAAGCACAGAATGGCTAAGTGTTTTGCCCAAGGTCAAACATACAGAAAACAGCAGTGTCCATCACAAACCCAAGACTCATGATTGCTAACCTCAAATTTTTTTTTTTTTTTTACAAATATAACTATCTAGTTATTATCTTAGAAGGGAAGAAATGAAGCAAAAACCATAAATTCAAATGATTTACATCTTAATTATGCTGGAATAACAGACATAATTTATAGTCAACAGTGTTGACTATAAAAAGTCATGAAATCAAAATATACGTATAAACTAGACATGGCCAAAAGTCTTAACCAGGGCAAAAAAACCCCCTTAATCAGATTATCACCTGTACAATAGAGTCATTCTGTTCTATTTATAATCATTAGACCCAGACTTCTTTTAAAAATCTTAACTTCCTGATAAGCCACCACAGCTGTGGCATATTAAACTCATTCGATCTGTTCTTCTAGTTTGTGAACTTCAAGAATCATATTTAGGACTAAGGATAAAAACATGAGCACACAAATACAGAACAAGATGTGACGTTCGAAGAAGAGGCTTTGGCGTCAAAGAGGCTGGGCCTCAGTCCTGACTCTGGCAAATATTTTTCTGAAGCCTCATCTCCTCATCTATAAAACAGGGATGATAATGGTAATGATCATCAGAAGAATTTATGTATATGATAAAGCGAAATAATGCACATAAGGGATTGAGCATAGTGCACAGCTGTAGAAAAGGCTCAATAAACCAGGCAGCCTTTTCCACACTGGAAAAGAAGAAAGCTGAATGTGAAAGTACGCATGTGACCGTGATATTCATGGCAGATATCTGATCAGAGAACAGTACTTAGTAAGTTATGAACACCTCCACAAGCAATCTCCCAGCCACTGTTTCTCCAGTTTCCTCTCTCTATAGATCACCTACAGGCCTGGGGGTATTAAAGAAGAATGAGAAGACACACTCCTACTTAAAGGTGGTATTAATGTTTGGGAGAATGAGCAACAAGGGTACATAAGGCACATGGGGTCACCCGGGCTCAGCCATGTAAAAGAGGGTGGAATGAGAGAGCTGGACCCAAAGGCCCTGGAAGGAGGAATGAGAGCTGGGGTGAGACACGTCCCACTTAGAACACCACTGATCTGTTCTTCTCTCTAGATTTTGATCTTGTTAAAACCAAGTATTTAGGCTGAATGTTGTTTCAGGTGCTGATAAGTAGGAAAGGGAAGGAACAAATTTAGGCAAACTACTATACCAATATGATTTTCATCAGGGCAACATGTCAAACTGTTCATGCTTGATAGAGTCACCTAGTCCCAATTCCCAGGCTGTGGACAGCAACCTTGGTCTGGGGCAGACTTCTCCAGATGGTTTTAGTCATTCTGAGGACAATCAATGTCCCAGGAACATGCTCACCAGACATCATGGTGAAAACCCCCAAACAAGTGGAACAATTTAACCACTCTGGCATGGGGCAATACGGTGGGAAGAACCACATCCCGGTATTGGATTTCCACCAGGCAGGTGGGGCAAGCCCCAGATGACAGGACACGAAAGGCTCTTGAGTCAACCAAGGACAGACACCCTGGTGCAGCATGGAGAGGCTGAGGAGTAGGAACATTAGGGGAGGCTTTAACTACCACAAATGGAACTATCTGGCTGTGGAAGCCTCAACAGTCATTATGAAAAAAGTTCTGCTTGTAAGAAAAAAACTAAATTAGCTCTGTGTCCTTCTCACACTGAGCTGATGAAACCACTTTATGGTGTAGTTCTGTTCAGTCCTTCTGTTTTGCATTTAAAAGAAAAGGAGTTGAAAATCAGAGTGAGAACAATACTTGAAGTATCAGATTTGCATTTCATTAGCTCCCCATATGGAGTACAGAACTTCTTGCTTTTGAAATTGTATATATTTATGCTCCTCAACCCCCAGAGGCTGTCTGGACTAAACATGAGCTCTAATTCATAACAATTTTGGTTTCTGTTAATGTGGCCCTCAAAGAGACTCGAGACTTTAATGGAGAGTACTTAAGAAAATCTACCTGTCAACATGCCGCCTTGCACGTGGCCTGTTGGAACAGACAAAGAAACTGTACCCGTGGGGAAAGAGGAGAAGGGTATGCGGCCCTCCAGGATACTTCTATAGGTTGCTGAGTGCTTAGTATCATCTGTCATCCAGAGAATGAGTCAGTAATCTCTGTAATTTAAGGACCTTACCAATTCTAACCTTTTAATTGCTTTTAAAGCTTGGCAGTGCTCTGGTGTGCTGGAGGGTGGCAACTTTTGAGACTTCCACTTCAGTTTTCTTTACAAGTCAGGAAACAAACTGGCCATTTAAAATATTTAAGTCTACCTTGCTCCACTCAAGTATTTCAAAAATTTGCCAAGAGAATTGGAACATCCAGGCGTAATTAAAGTAAGTTAAGGATGGATGGCTAGATCAGCCTTAGCTCTGCTTCAGTGGATTTAAGCCAAATCCACCTACTTTAAAGTAGCTTTTTGTGGTTTACTAAACCCCAGCTGCCATGTTAAGTGAGCATCTGGAAAAAGAGAATGGCAGAACACTTCATAAAAGTATATTTTAGGGGGATTCATTCTGCAATATAAACCAGCTTCTAAGTTTCTTTCTTTCTTTTTAGAAAGTCTGTTTCAGGGAATAAAGCAGAGTGAGTTTTTAATTGCCACATGTCGTCTATACACGCACAGAATGAAAGTTATTGTTCACACTGCCTAGGGTCTAAGGAATGGGTTCTCATTCTCAGGTACACTGTGTCCCTTCCATCCATTCCACTCTCAAGTCTGTGGAAGACAGGGATGGCCTGGAAGTCAGGATTCAACCTTCCAGGCAATCTCTTTCCAGGAGTTGTGAGTGACCCTAGCCTACACACCTCCCCTTCTTGGCCCCTGTGTGGGAGCGGCTTTTCCTCTCATTGTCTGTTCAGCTTCAGGCTGGGTTGGGGTGGGTGCTCCAGACCAAAGGTCCACTAATTTTCACAGTGTAGTGGGCAAGGAACTAACTGAGCAGCTACCAGTTAGTTCCTAATTCACAGCTCAATACAAGACTGCCACTTTCCTTACCTCTGCTTTATAGATGAGACAGGTGTGGATTGACCCTGAGCTGACTCAGCACCTACAAGGGCATGGACGGCAGGCTCTCCTGTTTGGTCTACTCCAGAGTGATGATAAGCCAAGTGATGACTGTCGATGACATGGCGCTCTTGAGTCATGCTCACTTCTCCAGTGCCCCTGCTTCTGTGGCCTGCGTCCTTGGGACTGCCTGCTCTCCCCTCCCCCCATGCATAAGTGGTCCTTTGAAGCCCACTTTCTCTGGTAGGCCCTGAAGGTGCCCCTGAGCTGGGCTCCTTTCACCTTCTGTTCTGACCAATCAAAGCCCCGAACTGCCCAGCAGTCACGTGACCCGTATCATTTTTCTTCTCCAATTAGCCTGAACTCCTACAGACAGCAGTGCTATCTCAAGTCTGGTACAGCCTACCCCATCCAGATGGTGCCAGGTAAGTAAATGCTACAGGCTACCATGTGGTAAGTCTTGAAGAAAAAAAGTCACAACACACTTTCCTATCTCCTTCCCCATTTTCTTGCTCATTTTATGTGTAGTAATGCGTTACCAACGAGAAAGGGAAAAGGAAAGCAAGGCAAACTGGGCCAAGTTAGAAAACTAAATAAGATAAAATGAAATCTGATTAATTTCTTTTACCTTTAGCACAGCACGTGTACATGTCAGTCCTATGCTTTTCAGACAAGAGCAAAGCTAATGACCACCAAGCAGAAAAGCATGTGGGAGAGAGGGTTTTAGACTCTGATCAATAAGGCCCCATTAGCATAAGGTCAATTGGGACTCAATGTTACAGTGTTACGCAATGTACTATTTAATTATACTCACTATAATACCACTTATCATAAATTGGCTTTTAATAGATAATTTAACAGGAGATGAGTTCTTAAACCTGTCTTCTAGAGAGTTTGAACACATTTGAGTTGTAAGTCACCTTAGCGTCTAATACATTTGAAATAGCAAGGGAATTACATACCACAAATATGAAACAGTTCCTTCAGTAATGGCATGGAAAATTTGCCAGAAAAAGAGTTGAAACTCTATCTATGACTGGTATAATTATTCTAGTTGAATACTTTGTAGTAAGACTAATCTGTTTATAAAGAAGAACTGGATCACTATTTTTACTCCTATGAGCACTTAAATAGTGTAGAAATTCAGAGTGATAACTCCCCTTTTCAAATTATTTCAAGTATGTCTTTCAGACTACAAAAACAAAATATAGGAAGAAATTCCAGGATTAAAAACAAAAACAAAAAAAAGCTTACCCCTCATTTTCACCTATTTTTGTCATTAGGAATATTACTGGTGAAAAATAAATTGTAGGAAAACAAATTATATTCACCAAAAAGTCAAATTAGTAAATCTTCAAACTATTTGTAATGGTGTCTTCCTGAACATGTGTTCAGGGAGCAAAAGTGGAAATAAGTACAGGGCCTGTCCATTTACAAAGCCTCCAGTCAGTGGCAGAAATGAAGGGTTAACAGGATGGTTCATGTTACCTTGCCAGTTGTATTAAAATCCAGGTATCTCACTAAGCTTCAGTTAAAGAAACATTTGCTCCCTAAAGTACCATGTATCTGGCTGACAATAAGCTTCCATGTTGCAAACCAAGCAGCAGCTCTTTGTGCTAAAAGAAACTCACTCTAGGACCATCTGTAGAACAAGGACTAGGACCACCCCTCTTTACTCTTCCCTCTTTACTCTCCCTGAAAGAGAAGTCACATTATACCAGTCTCAGTGTGCACATGACAGTGTTTCCAGAATGGAATGAATGTGACTTATTTTTAGAGCCCCAAAGTTTGGGATTCTTTACATCTTCATTTACTGAATCAGCATTGGTTATCTTTGCTGATGTGACAATCCTTTTTAGAGAAAACAAGCCCAGGATGACCTGATATACTGCTTAAAGCTACAATTAGACTTCAAGCTCCCAAATTTCTTTTCTCCTTTTCAATTCCAAGGCTGTGGTGGTTCACTAATTAATGAGAAATATTTCTGAACAGCGCTGAACTGATAAATTAGGCTTTTACTGAGATTTGAGGTTTATATATCTTTCGGTCATTAAAAAAAAAGGTTCAAAAAGAACATGAAATCATATAACCTTGAAGTATAAGAAGGTTAGAAAGCAGAATGAAACAGAGCATTAATCATATAAAGTAAAGCCCATTTTATAGGCTCTCTGAGGAAAAAAACAAACATTGATTTGGGATGGTCTGCTTTTTAAATTAACAAAGTAGGCAACCAGCTCTGACGCATTCCACTAGAGAAAGTAAGCACCACCTTAAATAGAAGAGAATCTGAGGAACTGAACATCAGCCGAGTGCCATTAAAAGAACAAGTACAAACATGCGGTTTGGAGCAACATGACAGAAAAGTCAGGCCCACTAGAAATGCTTATTCAATATCAACAATACCTTGATAGAAGGATGTTGCAGTTCTGAGCTCTGCGACCATCAATCACTGAAAGCTCTTTGACTTTAAGCTTGGAACTCAGTGTGTCATCAATGGCATCTGCTTCTTTCTATAAAGAGCATGAAAGAAATCCATCAAGCCAAACAAGGACATTCCGACTTTAGACATAGACTTTTCCTTTGTATTTTCTCTCTCTCTCTCTTTCTCTCTCTCTCTTTCTCTCTCTCTCTCTCTCTCTCTCTCACACACACACACACACGACACACAACACACATGCACACAGTTGAGATGGGGGGACAGCGTAGGGAAGTCAAGGAATTAAAACAAAGACTAAAATCTAGTTAACAAAGGGAAATAATAAGAAAAACTGACCACCCACATTTGAAAAAGCATTATTTGGAAGAACAAAGGGCTTCTAAGTTGAAGATGCTAAGTGTGCATAAATTAACAGTGAGTGGTCCCCTCCTTTTGTCCCCCAAATCCCTATGGACAGCAGACAGAAGAACTGTCATGATGAATCAAGTTCAGCTGAGGTTTGCCATGGCCAGTCTGGCCATTTGCAGGGTCCATTCACCCCAGAACCACTTGCATCTGGAGCACTCAAAAAGCTGAACAATGAAACTTCCCCAACGTCTTTACGAGCAACAGGAAGCTTCAAAGCCCAGATGGTACCTTTCATTACCCTGGTGCCTGATGGACAACAGGGAGGGGGCAGCTCAAAGCATTAGCTCAATCCCTTGAATTAGCAAAGCACAAAGTGCACACTGCTGCTGCTCAGAAAGCTCTAAGCAATAACATAAGGTCATAACTTACAGAGGAAGGATAAAACAATTCGATATAAAATACTGCCTGAATAAGCTGCACAAAGGGAAAACATAGACTGATTTGATCAATAACAAGTTTGATTTAAATAGAGATCAGGATCATTTAAAAAGTGTATCATAGCATTTTAAGAATGTAAGGAAACCAAAGTGCTCTGGAACTATGTAAGTTTGGAAACAAAGACAATATGGAATTTATAATAAGGAACAACTTATTGTCTGTTGTGCTAAGCTTTCAGGTATACCTCTACATATTCAGTTAAGAGTTGAATGCCAACAATGAGCTATATAGGCATTGCAATACACTATTGGAATAAGAGGGGTAGCCAAGAAATTTCAAGCTTATAGTGAGCCAAGGAGTTAGATTAAGCAAGGTTTAGGAGGTAGCTCACTTACCTGCTTGGAGTTACTGTTCACAAAGAAATCCTACAGCCATGGCAGAGGCATGGAAAAGGCAAATCAGATACATGCAGTTCAGAAATCATAGCAACAAAGGGGAGAAAGTCAAAGCAGTCAGGGAAATCAGAGACACAGGGTAAGAGATGACTTATGCCTGCAGGATCAGCCATGAGAGTTGTTGAAGATGAGAGAGGCTGGCTGAAGGTACAATGCAGAGCAGAGTATTAAGCATTCAGGGCAGAGAGAAAAGATGGCAGGTATTGCACACAATTTTAATTGGTGGTAAATAAAATTCAGAAAAGAGAGAACTTAAAACACTTCAGACCTACTCAAGTTGGGAAAGGAACAAATCCTCTTTCAAAGAACCAGGTGCTGCATTTATTCATATAGGAAAATATCATTTCCATCAACCACTGTCAGATACTACCCAGTAAAATATGCTCTTTTCTGGGAACAAATAATTTCCTGCCTTCTTGTTTCACAAGGAGGCATTAAGAAAAGAAAAAAGATAAGTTCAACAACATAGGTCATATTAACCCTCAGTATCTCTCAAGATTCCAAATGATGCCTGTGGGTACTATGGGTGGGTATGAGGGAAAAGACAGGATGTGCAGTGACTGAGTCATGTGGTGCACAGCCATCCTTGGCCCTCTCCCAGCTATGTTTAGAGCTTTTCAAGCATACAAGGTCAACAGTCTCTTTTTTGAAATAATTCATAGAAAAGTCTTGGAGTGAAGAAGGAAAAGAGGAAGAAGCAATTGATATGAGAGAATTATAGCTTTCTTTGCATAGTCTTGCAATGATGGAATGAATAAAAGCTTCGGTGTACAAAACACAACCCAGCTTTCAGGCCAACTGCTTGCACAACCAGCATTGGCTCAGCAGATTCCTTAAGGTCTTATTGGTCCCGGAAGCACTGCCAAGGCCAATTTTATACACAGATGAGCTGGTTTGCATCATTCTTGTAGAGGGAAACACAATTTGTCCTCCCTGAACCCACCCATTCAGGGAGGGATTGCTCTTCTAGAATGACATTTGAGGAACAGATGACAACCAAAAGAAATCTTTCTTTTCTGAAGTCTCAGTTTTCCTTCATCCCTGTTCTAATACCCAAGTTTTCTACTCTAAAGTTCTTTAGAACTCTTTCCCTATACAAGCAGCTTCTTTCAAGTACAGAAAACACTCTGGTGACGTAAACTTTTTTTTTGGTAAGGAGACAAGTTGCTAGCTGAAATTACATTTGGTTCTGTCTGACAACTCTTTGTACATTCGTTTCTGCTGTCAGGAAATTAAGACCTCTGACCTCTACTGTAGTGGACAACAGGGTCTAGCACCTCTCTTTTACTATTTATGAGCTTGGGGTTCAGTCTCAACATCTGTAAAATGGGGTTTATAACTGGATTATTGTGAAGATTAAATGCAATAAGGTATGTGAAGCATTTTGTATAGTATCTGATATTTATTTAAGGACACAATACTTAGAATACATCAGGTATTACAATTACTTTATCTTTCAATGAGTAAGTCCATTTTTTTATCCTTTTGCTTTTCTACCAGGAACAAGTCTATCAGTTAATAGCTAAGTAAAGTACTTTAGCTTTCCAGAGTTAAGGATGAGGAATGCCAAGGGGGAGTTTGGCTCTGCTAGTCTTTCAGATTCCCCTTCTTAGGGAAAGACAAATACCAAATGGTATCCCTTATATGCAGAATATAGAGAAACAAGACAAAGGGTCACACAATCAAACTAATAACAAACCCTAAAATCTGACTAGATTTGAATCTACCGGGGGGAGGGTTGTGTAGAGGGAGGAGAGCAAAGTGGGGAAGAGCTCAATGGACTATGATGGATTCTCAGTGGGTGGTGGGTGTGATTGTGTGCCTCTGAATCACAGACAATGTTGAAAATCAGTGTCACCTTAATGAGGTAAAAATATTCCCCTTCTTTAGAGTCTTTTAATCATCACATTTTTAAATCAAATCACAAAGTTTATAGGGGGCGTGCTAAAAAATAATGACGCTTCCAGTATTTTTAAAATAAGTTAACATTCTTTTTGAAAAGTTCAATTAATTGACTTAGAGCAAACATGATAGAATCATCTATTTCTGGCTCTGCCTAAAAGGCTGTTTGATTTTTGTGGATGATTTTTTTGGTGTAGGGGTTAGGGCTCGGAAAATAAATCAGAAGTTGGGACTTCTGCTATCAGGATCAAGTGCTGATAGGTTCCTCTAGATAAGGTATCCCTTTCCAAGAAAATATGTACACTTATATTTATATAAAACTTGTTATGGAATCTCTACCTTATACTCTGGTCATGAGAAAAACCACTATTTACAATTTCCTCTTCTGCTTTCATGTGCTATGGTTAAGCGTATAGATTATTGAAATAAATATTCTCATTTATATATTTTTTCAATTTAAGAATTACATATACAGAAAATGAAAAATGAGAAGAATAAAAGAGGAAAATTCTTTGATCATTAATAAAAAATCAAAACATATCGTTAAATGTTCCAAATGGCACTCCAAGATGATCTATATATCATCACATATTAGCAGGACCAGAAAGTTTCTGGAGCATGGAATAGCAGTTATCCTTTGTTCCCTAAATCAGAACAGATAGGTTTAAAATGTTTTAATATGTGCTGATAATGGGACCTGTAAAAAGGGATGTCCTTAAAAAAGAGCAGGGAGGGAAAATGGAGATAGCTTTGGATCGCTTAATTGTATCTGAAATAGCATTACTATGCAAAGCACTACATTATGCAATAAAATGTTTGTGTGTGTCTGTGTATATGTGCATGTGTGTGTGTGTGTGTGTGTGTGTGGTTGGCCTAGAGACCATGTATAAGATAGTTTCAAGAAAAATAGGTTCTGAGATTTGAGAAACTGACTTCTCAATGAACTTTTGGAATGTGAGCAGGGGGAATAACCCTGCTTACTATTAAATTCCATTTCATGTGGCCCATAAGTTTATATAATCAGCTCTGCACACCTTTGATATCCACACTGAAAGAGAAAAAAAAAATCCTGAATAGGAACGGTCTTGTTCTTAAAACTGGAGCTAAAGGAAACTCCTGACAAAGCCTGACATTCATAATGAATAAAACCATAGCATAGAACAGAGTGAAACTAAGAATTATGCTGCTTGTAAACCTGGCTGTAGCAGCTGTTTGAACACTGAGTACACACTGTATCACAGGAAATAGGAATAATACCAACCTTATGGAATCAGTGTGATGATTATAGAAGTACAAAAAAAAATACATGAACTCCTTGAGAATTAAATTTTAGTATAGATGAGATTAGAAACTGGGCATATCATATTCAACACCAGGAATGTTAATAGACACTTAATATTGATTATTTAGTATCTTTAAGTTAAAATTGTGGCTATTCATGAGTTTTTCTGATTTCTGCTTTTCTAAAGTTGAATGTGGGCCTGAGCAACAATAGTTCAATACATTTACATCCTTTGAAGTCCTTTAAATACAAAGCAAACAGCATGTCTGTTCTGATTTTAATGATATATTTCTCAAATCAATGGGGACAGATCTTGTGTGTGTGTGTGTGTGTACATATATTTATATAAAATACCTCTAAGTGTCACTGATCAGTGTTCACCTAAATTACACAAGTCTGACACTTCAGTTCTTTTTCAAAATCTTAGTCTGTGTAGTGTTCCTGTTGTAGCACAGAGATAAAGGTATTCATGTGTTCCTTTACCTCTGAAAAATCTACATGATCAAACAACTACCCAAAGTCTAGAGAATTTAACCATGACTTTATAACTAGAGGACAGAAAGAGTGAATACCATAAGAAAAGTAGGTGTCCCATACTCATTTGGGAGTGGAAAGGAGATCAGTATAAGTGTGATGATAATTATGTAATGCAGTGCCAAGTCTAAAATGAAAATGCATAGGTTTGTGATGCCACCATTAGTTATGAAACTAGAGGACATTCAATGACAGGTACAGTATTTCATTCATTCCTTCCTATATACTCCTACTAGAACGTGGGCATCTTTTAATTTCCTGTCTCTCCATGGTCAGTAAACTTAACAAAATGGGTCAAACTACCTTCATTTAGAAAATGACATTTATAGTTCAAAAATTCTCATCTCAAATTCTTGTACCAACGAGGGAAAATACTTGAATCAAGTTGAACAGGTGTGTTGAAATTTTTTTTTCCAGGAAGTGTTGCTGAAAATGTCATACATGGCACTACTTATCAGTCTACTTATTGTTAAGTACAACTGAAATGATCTGGTCTATCCTGACTGGAATGACTACTGATTATTTAAACACTGATTGGTTGCTAAGAGACAATGACCCAATCACTAGGCTTTCTGCAACCTGTCTTCCAGGACTCTTGAGAACTGTCCACGTATTTTTCCCAGAGCATTTTGGCAGCATCCTTCTGCACCTTCTGCTGAAAGTCAGTTAATTATGAGTCTGGTAAGCTTGGGTCTTTCAACCACCTGCTTTCGTAATAAGTGCAAGCCACATGTTCAGACCTGACCAGCACCATTTGAAATAACTGATGTTTTTCCTTCCTTCAATTTAACTCCTCTAAGTTTCCAAACTCTCATCTTAGGCAACCAGAATGGATTGTTATCAGGACTAAACTGAAGGGGGAAATTAATGGGACATGAAATGAGGTCAGAAGATTATTTGAATCTATTAGGAAATTTGCTAAAATGTATTATGAGTTCGCATCATGGCCCAGAGGACATCTTCTAAAGGGGAGGGGGTGCGGGGAGGGAGAGAGGGTGAGAGAGAGACAAAGCGGGAGAGACAGAGGACACCCTAGCTGTGACCAGTGAGGAATGAATCTGGGCTGAGCACCTGCTGTAAGAGGGCTCTAAACAGGCCCTTAAGACAACCACCTGCATTTTTGTGCTTGACTGAAATGGCGTAAAATGCACTGCTGAGAAGCTTTTCCTCCTAATTGAAAATATTCTCTCTGAAAGAGTATTTTTTTCCTTTTTGATGTCAGATGCATCAGAGGCCATTTCAAAAATTAAAAACCCTCTCAGCTTTTGCTTCTTTCCCAGCCTCAGGCCATCATCCCCCTCAGGGTTTAGCAGTTCTGTTCTGAGACACTGCTTCTAGAGACCTGGGCCAGGCCCAAGCAGATTAGGAAGTCTGCAGCTCTTCTGAGGATGCTCCACCCTTGGCATGAATCATGGGGGAGTCGAGGGCCTCTGGACCAAGCCAAGGAAAGTCCCTGTACAGATGCCCAGTATCTGCGAGCTCCTGCTTAAGGCAGACTCGACTCTCTGCACATTTCTTTCCCTGGGAGTCTTGAAAACCTGCTTTCTCACCCTGCGACTCAATTTTTCTCTTCCCAGGTCTCTGCCTAGGGTGCCCACTGCAGCTCTCCTTGCTCTGAAACTTTTGTAGTGAGTCACCTTGTCCTGACATCTTCTGCTCTACCCTGAAGAAGATTCACTGTGATGCCCTCCAGCGGTTTGGGGTGCCACACAGTCATTACCAGGGCCTATCAGGGCAGCCAGAGAGCACATGTCCAGTGTTGTCCCTGTGATGACAAAAGCTTTGCTTGCTTTCCAGGAGCTCTCCGGTCCCACGTGAACCACTGCCATCTCACACATGCCCGCCTTCCCGGTCCTACTCTCAACCTGATCATGTTCAAGACACGCAGGCACAACCTCCCTCAGCCTGGCTGCCATTTACGAATCTTATTTTTAAGGTCAAGCTGCTTCAAAAAAGCAGCTCACTCTGACAATAATCAGTCGATATATATATATAAACATGTATTTCTGAAAGTTAGAAAAAATAAAATGACTTCAGAAACAAACCATTGTGAGGTGATAAGTTAGACGATTCCCCTAATATTTTTCTCCTGGTGACCCATTTTGACCAAGCACAATGATAATAATACAGAACTCCTTTCAACAATGGAGATACAGCAGGGCACGAACCTCTCAAACAAAGAGCTTGTATTCTTTTCTACTTGCTCTCCCTCTCTCTCTCTCTCTTTCTCTCTTTCTCTCTCACTCTCTCTCACACACACACTCTCTCTCTCTCACAGGTACTTGGACACACGTGTGGACACATAACATGCTGCTTTGCAAGAGGACATCGAGGAGCCAACAACTAGAGGTCAAGGTTATGGCACATGGCCCAGGGGTCATGCACAGGACACAATATTTTTTATTTCTTGGCATCTGTACTACATGCTGTTACCTGCTGTCTTTGGTAAGCAGAGAAGGTTCTTTCTAGGTCTTCAAGATCTAGAATTTTGAAGACTTTTGTATCATCAATCTCAGTCCATACTGTTCCTTCCAGTTTGTTCTGCAAACACGAAGTTAATAAGTGCTGTAGTTTATAGTTATACACTAAAAGAACAGACATGATTTTTTTTTTTAGCATGCTGTTATCCCCAATTTTTCACTCTACCAGATGCACCAAGTGAGCTGGTTTCAAGCAAATGTGTCATTTATTTCAGAAGTTTTATCACTTAAATATCTGAGTTAGTGGGAACCCGGAGTTCACACTAGAAAATGAAATCACTTAACAGCCAGGCTGCTTCCCCTCTCAGTGACAGTGTGATGAGCCGCTAATGCTATCCATTAGAGGGAAAACGAGAACAAATGGCTTACCTCAGGCAGCTTGCACCAATTGAAGGATTTCAGGGCATTTGTGGGCTGAGGGATGTTTTTCTTCTTGAGTGCCAGGCCCATTGGAGCGCCAGGGGGTGGCAAGAATCCTCCTAAAGGAGGGGGGCCTGGGGGAGGAGGAGGGCCCCCAGGAGGGAGGGGAGGTGGTGGAGGGGGTGCCATTCCACCTGGAAAAAGTGGTGGTGGAGGGGGAGGAAGGAGAGATCCAGGTGCAGAGGAAGGAAAGGGCCCTCCTGGGGCTCCAGGCGAGGGTCCACCTGGGACTGAAGCACAGACAGCCCTCTGGAAAGACAAAACCAGTAGAAGAAGTCATGGGATGTTTTTGAGAGTCAGAAACTTTGCCTCCTATGTGCATTATAGAAAAATCCGCACATCTGAGAATGAAAAGGGGCAGTGAGCCCGATGGCCTTCCATGGCCTCCATGGCTCTGTCTGGTCAGCCCTGTGCCTTTGACAATCTAGTGCTCGTCTGCAGTGTACTCACATGTCTCTCACTTCTTGCACCCATTGCATAGTTTGGTTTTCATGGGATCAGTTCATTTCAGAAGCTAAAGCTTTTTCCCGTGTTACTGGAGGCTTTGTGTTTAAAAAATACCCTCTCTCTTCCCCTCAAAATGAAAAAAATAAACCTGCCTCTGCTGTCCAACCTGTGCAGTAAGCAGAGCGAGCAAATGTCACAACCACTGTGATATACTGGGGGTGAGGAGGGGGCTCTAGGAGAAGTGAGGCTTCAGCAGTGGCCTGGAACAGAAGACCCTGCGCAGCCCACAGTTCTCACCCTGTTGAGCTCGTGGAGCTGTGCTGTGAGATCCGCCACCTGCTGCTTGACTTGCTTGTGCTCAGTGGTCTCCTTTTCAAGCTTCTCTTTCATTTTGTTTAAGGTCTGCATCATCTCCTCCTTTTCTTGGGTCTTGGCATCACATTCTCGCTCTTTCTTTTCCAATTTCTGTTGTAACTCATTGTGCTCTGAGCATGAAAACAAGGGGAGGTAAAGACAGGGCACTCATTAGTGCTGGGACATTCTCTCCACAAATGACGCTAACCGCTACCCGAGGGTGACACTAACAGGGTCTTTATGAAGCATTGTTCCTCTCCTCCATCAAAAGGAGTGACTCAAGGGCTCAAAGGTGTTCATGCTTGCAGGGGGCTTTGTTTTTTTTTTTAAAAGATTTATTTGTGCATACAAGAGCTGGGGTACAGGCCAGAGTCACAGGAGGTGAGAGGATTCACCAGAGACAGAGTGGGGGGGCAGAGGAGTCAGATAGACTGAAACACACTGCCAAAGGCAGCAGCGGGCGAGGCAAGAGAGGTCTGCTGTGCCATGCGGGTCCCCTCCCTGGCTGGGGGTTGAACTCGTGCTTCACAGTGTGGCGCTCAACATGCTGCGCCACCAGGTAGGCCCTCTAGGGGGCATCACGTGAACCACCTTGCTGACCACATTCACCAGACTGGAGAACCCCCAGAGTCACAGGGCTAAAGAGGGAACATGAATGCCAGTAGCCATTGGTGGAGAAACAAGTGCTTGTTTGGGACTGAATTCAAAATCCTGTCAAAGAAAGGGTCTTTGAGGCGCTCTAGGGAAAGGAATATTAAAAGGGTTTCTTTTTTGTAAATTAAAAATGAGTCTGAGAGAAGCGAGGGTTTCATTAGGCAGGTTTGCTGGCTCACATCTGACAAGCAGAAGGGCTGGAAGGAAGGATCTTGCCCTTTGAGGGAATGCTGTTGCCAGACCAGTGTCTGCCCAACATGTAGTCATTTCTCCTAATTCCCCTCAGAAGGCTGTTGGACCTCAAGTATTTTACACTTTCAGCTAACAATTATTAAAACTTGTGAAAGTAAATGTTATCATCTCAACATTAAATATCTTAAGGGCAGTAGTTACTGGCCGAGCATGAGAGAGAGCCACTATAACAGGCGGGGAAATACTAGCTTTCAGCTATAATTTTACTGACTTCCCAATCCAATCCAGCTATCATGGAACCAGGCAGCCAATTTAGCATAATGTTTATTTACACTGCCAATAAGCTTGCCAACAGGAGTGATGGGCTTTGGAAAAGAGAACTAATGAAGTTTGGGCTGCAGGTTTTTATTGCCAATACTTGGCCCCAATTCTGATTCTTTTTATAACAACAAACTCACGAGAGAGAGGACTCACTGGGATAGAGTGGTAGAGTTGGTCTCTATTTCTGAATTTGATAACACATTTAAATTCTTGCTATCTCTGTACCTTACACATTTTTTCTTCTGAGTCCTCCAAACTTATACTGGGTTGTCAGAAAAGTCATGATGTATTTTTCTCTGTTTTTCCAGCAAAAATGCATCATGACTTTCCTAACAACCCAATAGTTTACAGAGAAGTGTTCAAGCTACTAAAGTTCTTGGCTCTTACCAGCCTTCAGTTAAGATAACCTTCATCGCGGGGCCTCCCTGGTGGTGCAGTGGGTTAAGCAATGCACTATGAAGCAAAGGGCAGCCACTGCAGCACAAGTTCGATCCCTGCCGCCAGCCAGGGAGGGGACCCACACGGCTCAACAGACCTCTCCTGCCTCTCCCGCTGCTGCCCTTGGCAGTGTGTTTCAGTCAGTCTGTCTGTTCTGCTCCCCACTCTGTCTGGTGAATCTTCTCACCTCCTGCGACTCTGGCCTGTACCCCAGCTCTTGTATGCATAAATAAAAATCTAAAAAAAAAAAAAAAGATAACCTTCATCTCATTTCTTCCACTCTGTAGAGAAGCCTTCTCTGTGGAAGCCTTCTCTGACTTCTTCAGAGACACATAGAGAATGCATCTTCCTTCTTCTATCTCCATTTCATTCTTATTTGATAATTTTAAGATTTGATGTCCTATTACCTGTCATTAACCGCTGACAAATCTGGTCATGCTCTAGAACCACATGAGACAGTTAATATTTCAAGATCTCCACATCTTATTCCAAGGCATCTATGCTGCAGGGTGGGATAGGGTATAGGAATCTGTGGTTTCTGAATGCTCCTTAAATGATTCTGATGATGCCACCTTTGAGAAGCTCTGGCCTAAGGAGTCTCTCCACAAATGATATCCATTTATCACCCATTCACGAAGCTCTGACTGAACACTAACTGGGTGTGTTATATTAAAGAGAATTATCTCCAACTATTCTCTAACTTTCAGGTACAAGAACTTCCTATCTCCTTATTCCTTTCACTTTTGGAATTAATCAACAAGCGCTCTCTTTAATACAACTTTGCTTTTGAAGCTTCCAGAAAAGGATTAATTTTACCTGTAACATCTCCTCTTTTATTCTCTACCTAGGACCTCACTGTAAACCACCCAGTTCTGCTCCCTGACTTTGGCCATTACCTCTTGTATCACCATAGCTATATAGTCCTACCATAGTTGCTATCATATATTGCGCAGCCAGTACGTCCCAGGCACTATGCTAAAGTCCTTTATTTGTTTTGTGATTAAATCTTCACAACAACCCTGAGTTAGGTTTACTCTTCACTATACAGAAGTGAGGAGAAAAGGACACAACTTAGCTTACCCACTTAGTCAGTAAGGGGCATGAGGCTCAGGCCCAGAGCTCAGTACAGTGAGCTGAAAGGCTTTAATAAGTATCTACTGACTGAACAACCCTAAAACTTAGTCCTGCGTACTCTCACTAACTTGTGCACATCAATCTCCAGACTCGAGTGTTTCCCTGAAGTACCACTCATTGACTGTTTTCTCTTTGGTATGATCTCTCTTTATCCTTCTAGTCAGTGTGTCTATTCTTTCTACGGCAGTTTGTGGTATTTATTTATAAAAACATAGTTGCACCCTCACTGATTTTTATTTGAGAGCAACCTGAATTTCTCTAAGGAACCCGTAACCTAGTAATACTTCACATTTGGTAGTTTCCACAATCAGTGGACCCTGCTTTTCTGCTCAATGGAAAAGGATGCTTCGGCATCCACTGGACCTTCTTTTCAACATGCTGAACAGTGGAATGAGTGCTGTTTTATTTCACTGGCTGTGATTGAATGACTTGGACAAGGAAAAGGAAGTCAGTTGACCAACACAGTGAAAGAATAGTGGCTGGGGAAATGATTGTTTTCTCAAAGGGACCAATTGTAATTTGCTAATACTCTGAAATGAGAGAGAGTTACATCCATTCTGTGAGCAGCTGGCAGAGTGATGGACATAAATGATCCTTTTGTGAATTGATGCTGAGTGTTAACATAAAAGACATATTCAAATATCCACTAATAGCTGGTCTGTTAATATTTCATAGCACATATATCTATAGTGGTCAGTCATTTTCTTCTATACGATTTCTCTTTTTAGCACTGATGCCAAATTAAGATCATGTGATGAATTAGGCTGCTGAGACCAAACTGCCTACAATTTTGGACAATTCTTGGTATCTCATATCACAATTCTTAAAATTCACTGTGATTTAAAGAGTGGGAGTGGGGGAGGGTTGAGATGAAAGTTTGAATTAATGAATATTGAATTGCAAATGACAGAAGCTTTTTCCAAAAAATTTGAGTGATTAAAATATAATGATAAAATATTTGGGAATCGACCTGACAACTATCATAACTTGATTCAGGAAAAACCAGTGCAAGATGCTCTAAGATGTGGAAAAAAGGCTATTTGATGCACTGAAGTCAATAAAAATAATCAGTGAAAATTTCTTTTATGTCCAGAGTTGCCCAATAACCAGCAACATGGTCTTGTCAAGGTCTCATCATTTACCTTTTCTCATTTTTTCTGCTTGTTCTTTCCACTGCTTAACTTCATTTTCATTAACCAACCTGTATAATAGTTAAAGGAGCATTCATTACAAAAAAACATAAAAGCCCACTGCAAAATGTATGTTGTCTACATACAAAAGTCATCTACTCAGAGAACATCTTCATCATGCTTGAAACCCATTTAAACCCAGATGTTTCTCAGATATATTACATGTGAGTATACAGGAACTCATATTTGGCTGCTAGAACATTTCAGCCTCTCCCAGCTCATATTTTGAAGTAGAATAAAATAAAGAACATTGTCATTATCTTCTCAAAGACTGTAAAATAAAAAGAAACTTACATTCGTACAACATTCTTAATATTAAAATTTTCCAAAGGTGTGGAGTCAGGGTCCTGTCCCTTGTCATTCTGGATAACTATTTGCTGTATAATCCTATCTAGCAGCAGCCAGTACTGAACGGTGTTGCCACTTCTCTTGTCTAGAAAAAGAATGGTAGAAAAAAAACTTCAAGTTTTTCTAAATGAAGACAGTATTTTTCAGTAGTGACCACCCCAGAGTCAGAAAGCCAGAGAAACGTCACAATATCTATACCAAAGCTCCCCAAAGGTTCTGAAATCCTACATGCAATGATCTATTATTTGATTGAGAGGCACTTTCTACCCTTTCTAATTGTGCCATAAGGTATATGTCTATTTTTGAAACAAAGTAAGTTAGAACTTATTTCATTTTGAGAACTTCAAATAACCCCTAAAATCTGGAGCCCCTGGTGTGCACCCAACCCAGTCAGCACTGTTCTGAAGACAACCCTGTGGACAATGTCTAAACATTCAAAATCACATGTGTAAGTCACAAACACACTCACAAGGCATTTGGAGGCAGTGGTGCAGGATGGACATGAAGTGAGGGTAAGCTTCACTGTGAGTCAACCTCTTCCTGGTCAGCTCAAACATCTGAGTTGCACTTTTTGTGTCTATGTGGACCTGTTTTATATGAAAAAGATGTCGAAGTCAAACACCTGAGGTCCTCAGTTCCCAAAATACAAGATAAGTAAATACAAAGCAAGCAGAAGCTAATTCTGCCACTTAGGTAGCAAAACAGAACTCTGGTTTCACTCTTAGGATATGCTGGTTCATGTCTATTCTAGCACACACATTGAAATAGAGAAATTCCATGCACTGGTGTATCAAAATAATTGTAAGCACAGTACCAATTCAAATCTTTTGGCAAATTCTAGTTCATCTTCATTTCGGAGCATTTCAAAAAAGTCTAAATGCCTGAAAGAATTAAAGAGCAGTTATTAGAAGAAGAACAACCTCCAAACACAGGCACACAGGAGTTAAGGCATTAATACCGAGGCCTCTCCTAAATTTTCAGGGATATCTTTAAAATAAATAAGACATCAACATCTGAATGCCCTTGCTTCACTATACTTTTTCTAAGAAAAAAAAAAAAAAAAAAGACATCCATCATTTGGCTGAAATGAGATCACAATAAAAGACAAATTTAAAAGTCTAGGATACCTTGTACAGAGTAGACAATAAATGTTTATCAAATCCAAAAATTATCAAGTCTTCTCACAGACAACATTTCTAGAAAAACAATCTCATATGCCTATTGCTGCGGTGTTAAAGCTCACAGAAGAATGCTGATGCCATTCACCTATTCGTTCCAATATTTACTGAGCCCCACTGTACAATGTAGGGGACTTTAAGTTCTCAGAAGGAAAAATACATCAGGGTAAAGGGAACAGAGAAAGATAAAAGTTGAGATGATAAAAGATAAAAGTTGTCGATGTGCACAGAGGCTGGAAAAGGTCTTTTGTTAAGGAGAAAGGGAAAGGGGCAATCTGGGTATCTGTAGGAAGATACAGCAAGTGCAACGAGAATGACCCAAGAGTATTTTGGCATGTTCATAGAATATCAAGGAGAAGAACATGCCTGAGGAAGTAGAGTGGTAGAAGGAAAAGATCTGGGGACTAGCAGGGTATGTTAACAATAAAATGATTGAAGACAAGAATAAATGAATACAAAGGTAGGCATCAACATTTACAGAATGCCTATCAAAGGTGTCAAGTGATTCCACACATTGTACAGTCAATTTTCATAACAGTCCTGAAAGATGTCATAAATTATCACCACCATCATCAACATATTTTTTACAGTATAAAAACAGTAAGGTTCAGAAAAACTGAATAACTTGAACAGAATGCTAAGCAAGTAAGAAGCAGGACAAAACTATAAATTCAGTCTGATACCTGAAAACCCACACTAAGTTCTCTACAGAACATGGTGCTTCCTTTATTGAGAAAGTCTTACTATAAAAGCATTATTAATTGAACCAACACCTTGGTCCCAGCTCCTTATATTACAGAAGGTAGTTCACAGGCTGGGAAGAGTGTGAACTCTCTCAGGTTATAACAGTCTGACTTACCTATCTAGTGTTGAATTTTCATGTTCCCTTAATTTATCTATTACAGGCTGAATTCCTAGCATCAGAAATTCATAGCGAAGATGAAGTCTAAAGTCCAAACTTTCCTGAAAGTTGAAGGGTGATAAAAATACATATTTATGGTTGTTAGACTACAGCCATTTTTTAAACATTTTTCTTTAATAACATTATGCTTAAAACTGTGGAACAGAAGGTCCTTACCACGCCTGCGCCTTGGCTGAGCACTGCATTGATGAAAGACATGATGGCAGTCTTGAGGCTCACTTCATCTCTATACCGCCCTGTGCTTTTGTCCAAGTCATTAATTAATGTCTATTAAGGATACAGACATAAAAACAAAGGACTGAATCATTAACAGCCTTAAACTTACTTAATCATTATTTTAGAGTCATGATTATGAAACCTTTATTGAGAATAATACTGATCCATAGAAAGCCACTTTGCCCACTTAAGTCCTTAAAAGCACATTCAAAATTCTTCTATCATGCATGCTCGCCTATACATGTACGCAACATCCAAAAATGGTGACACCACTGTTAACACTGATCCTAAATCAAGAATGATAACTAATAACATTTTCGGGGACTATCCCAGTTAGTGGCTTCAAAAGTTGTGTGCTCTATTATATGTAGGAAGTAGGGCCACATTATGAAGTTCAGTTAATCAAAAACTCTAGACGGATCAACTACAGAAAGTACATTCTACTCTCAGGTACTAAAACCTAAGAGAAAGAAGATGTTTGGAGTTGGATGATGTGAGTTATCACCACAGGGAGAAGTTTCAAGTTATGTTCCCCCTTCTCCCTGCCAGAGGACTAATCAAAGCAGTGAAGGCACACCCACCTGGAAGCGAGTTCTCTCGCTGGCATATTTCTGGTAATGCAGCATGGCCTGCAGAACCTTCTTGTGACCCCCGGGAACCAGGCACACAGCGCCCAAGATTTCCAGCACAGCCACCTTTGTTTTAATGTTCTCTGTGCTCAGACTCTGAGCAATTACATTTATACTCTCAGAATGAGCCAGGACATGAGCCCGACCTTGAGAGTTGTTCATTAGCGCCTTTATACATCCAATGAGAGAGGTATGTATTCGAGACTCTGAAGTCTCATAGTCCATGGTCTTTAGAAAGTTGAGAATACATGATAGGCCATCTAAGTCGATGAATCTGGTTACAAACCTGCCAGAAGAAGAAAGTTAAAGTGTATCAGAATTAAGTTTCTTTGAAATTTTGTAATAACGTAAGTGGAAAAGTCTGGAGGAGGGGGCAGGACAGGAGAAAGTGAGAAATATACTCTTAAAAAAAAGACCATAAAGTTTCTCTTGAAATCTTAATTCCTGGTTTTTCCTTGGCAAAGACCCAGTGGTCAGTTCTAGCCAATCTTTCCATTTGAGTAAATACATCTTAACTGGTACGTAGTATGAAGAACAGACCAATAACATTGAAAATAAGCCACAAGTGGACACTCAGAACCCACACAGTCTTGGGTTAAAGTTATCTGCTGAGCCTGAGTTACTACAGCATATAGTCCCCTGCACTTTTATGTGTTGGCCAGTGACCCAGAGAGACCCCTCCCCCCCATCAATGACAGTCAAAGGACATACTTAAACTCTAGGATATTTACTTGTCAAATAAATGGTAATTTATAGCCCTAAGGTTTTGTAGAAAAATCATCTTTTGAATGATGATATATTGACTCCCAACATATAAAACAAATAAAAGCAATATTTTCTTACCATAAAATCATTTGCTATAAAATTTATCAATGAAAATAGTTCACAATGGACATGTGCATGTCAAAGTCTCTGCAAAGTTCAAATGTAACATGACCTTCTCTACAGGTAGTTTATCTGACTACTCAAGAAACTTCTGAATTTATTTAGCCTTGGCTAAATACTATTAACATCTAAGAATATAGAATATACACACAAAGGAAAACACTGATCTAGTTAAAATAGGCTATAAAATATCAGACATATCACTGATAAGGGTTACTGATGAATCAGTATATATTTCTTAGTAGCACTATACAAGCAAATAAAGGAAGGGAATTTTTGTTTTCCATCATTTTAACCCACCACTCTATGACCCAGATATAATAAAGCTAATTAAACCAGTTGACTTCATTTAACAGCACCTGTACCCCAACATCCCACCAGACTTCAAGAGGCATTAATGGAAAACATGATGGTACAGGAGACAAACATTAGAAACTTATTACCAGAGAGGAAGCAAATCATTGTTGCCAGAAAGTCTGCCCCTCTTTTTTTTCACATTTATTGGAATACAAGTCACATGCCATACATTTTACATTTTTAAAGTATATCATTCAGTGGTTTTTGATATATTCATGCATTTGTGCATCCATTTCCACTATCTCATCTTAGAACAATTTATCAATCCCAAAAGATCATTTCCACCTCTCTCCAGCCAGGCAACTACTACTCTTTCAATGTCTAAAGAATGGACTTTTCAAATGAATCACTTGTGACTTTTTGTGTCTGGCTTCTCTCCTTTTGCATAAATATCTTTGCAAGGCTTATCCGTATTATAACTTTTATCACTACTCTAATTCCTTTTTCCAGTCAAATAATATTCTGCTATATGGCTCTGTCACTTTTTATTTATCCATTCATTATCTGATAGAATTTGGATTGCTTCCACTTTTTGTCTGCTATAAACAATGCCAATATGAACATTCATGCACAAAATTTGGGGAGGACTGTGTTTTCACTTCCCTTGGCTATATATGTAGTGGTAGAACTGCTGCTACATATGGCAACACTATGTTTAACAATCTGCCCAACTGTTTTTCAAATCAGCTGCACCACTTTACACTCCCACCAGCAATGAATGAGGGTTCCACTTTCTTTACATTCTTCCCAAAAGTTGCTACTGTCTTTTTTATTTTAACCACAGTAGTGACTGTCTCTTTATCTTTTAATTGAAGACAATCGATTTAATGAACATTCATGGTTAAAATATCTCATCTGTGATTCAACTGCATGCTTTTAAGATTTTCTTGAAAGTTTGGTTAATGCATAAAAATGAAGGAAAGAAGAGAAGAAGAAAGGACAGAAGAAAACAGTAAGAAGAAGAAAAATAAGAGACAAATAGTTCATGCTACCCAGGGCAAAATTACCTCATTGGTTTTGTCCTTAGTGCTGTCTTCAAACTCTCGATAGTTTTACTCCTCTCCTCCTCTTCTTCTTTCTCTAATGCCAGCAGAGATTTTCTCTATGTAAAGAAAACTTAAGTTATTTCTTCAAATTCCGTTTTAATTATTGCATAAGCGAACAAGCCTACAGATTCTACGCTACTATTACATTTAATACAAATAATACATTTGTGATTGAGATTTACTACAAGCCAAAGTGTAGCGCAAAAGCATCAACTATTACACAGATTTGCTATCTCTATAAGTTATTTTTAATTTAGCACTTTAAGGACATGCTAGTAGCATTTAATTGTCCAAATGTCTGTGTAACTGTTCTATCGCTATACCCTGATGAAGATGCTACCATTTATAACTGATAGAAAGAAGTCTGGACCTGTAGCTGAACAGAACATCCTGGCAACTAAAATTAACACCGGTACACCATCAGACAGAGGTGGCAGCAAATCTCTCACAGTTTCTCTCCTATTACTCTGCGGAAAAGTATAACCATGTTTTATTCTTTTTGTTTCATCAGATTATTTTTTTAAGTGGAACAATTAGATTAGATCTGATATTAAGGTGGACAATTCCCTCAGAATAAATGCTTAATTTCAGAAATGATTTAACATCATTTGGAAACCTGTATATGGAGTGTGTGTCCATGTGTGTGTAGCACGTGTGTACAGACATGCTTCGCCACCCAGAGACCTGCTAGAGCCATGCTTTTCAAATTTTAATGTGGAGATGAATCATTTGGAGACCTTGTTAAAATTCAGGCTCTTGTTTGGTATGTCTGCGTTCACCGAAGCCTAAGATGCTGCACTTCTGACTCATTTATTTAGGCAATCCTGATGCTGCAGGTGTGTGGCTTTTGCGCTGAGAAATAAGGTTGTGAGGAAGCAGGTCTCAGTTAATATTAAGATGTCATGAATGCAAGTAAGGTTTTATAGGCTTGTTAAAAGGTCTTTTCTATTCCTTTCACCCCACAATCACCTCGCACTTAGAGTATCCCTAGTGTTACGATCCAAGCCGCCCCACTCTCTGAACCACAGCTCCCGTCTCTTTACCCTCCTTTGAACAGGTGCTTGTACAGTCTCAGTCTTTTTCCTTGTTGCCAGTTCTGATGGAAGATGTGTTGGGAAACAAGTTAGGGCGTGAAAAAGGAAAGCTTGGCTCTTATCCATTGGTGTCAGTGACCTAGCCTCTCTCCCCTTCTTTCAGGCCATCTATCATTGAGTGACCTAATCTTTCAAGTCAACAGTATCAGTATTAAGTACTCAAAAGTTACCTAAAGCTTAAATTTGACTTCGCAATGAGGAGAGTAAACTTTAAGGCAAATGAATAGGTCAGTATCACTTATGGCGACTGAAACAAAAAATAGTAAAATCTTTTTTTTTCAAACTTGTTACTGTTTCTGCTAAACCTGTCTTCTTGCTGTGATGTTCCTAGACAGCTGTCACAGGCAGACTGAAGGCGGAGAAGCCACATGTGAAAATAGCCAGTGAATTCCTTTGTGGCCGTGAGACCCACCCCTAAAAAACTGAGCACAAATCCAGCCAAGTATGTTTAATCTCCTATGGCACAGCTGAACTTGTTTAGACTCAAGCGATCACTTTGAATCTGTAGCTCAGAATCAAGCCTTTTATGAGTATCATTCCTTGTTCCTGAGCTTAATCACACAAACCTATCCCAAAAATTAAAGACCACACACACACAGTATTGTGGCTCACAAATACTAAATAAAGGTGTATTAGCAGCATTTATCCTGCTAATAACCATGCAGGCTGGAACATCTGAATAAAACAGACTACATTACTACATCCCTAGTAGAGCTGAGAGATTTAGGAAATGTTAAGAAAATTAAATTGGGATTTCCTTTCCCAGTATAAGGAGTATTTACTTTCCTATGGAAACAGAAGACAACTCACTTTTCTGTATGTGATAAGATAGATTCGGACCTAAAATCCTAGTTACTGTATAGTATAACTTTTCAAAATAAAATAACATATAAGGCTTTATATTTTTAAGCTTTACATTTAGGAAGAAGACTTAATTTTCAAGTTTTGGCAGCAAAGGAAGACAGGTCTGTATTTCTAAAGAAGGCCACAATGCCAAATATCAGGTCTGTACTTTGGCACATACAGGGCAGGCCTGTGGCAGCCTCTGTGGGCATTCAACGCACTTACTAGATCCCTGTGCCCGTGAGAAGTAGGTGAAGGACAAAGTGCATCCTGACAAGGGAATCTCTGGCCTGAGCTGCTAAGATAAACCATGAAGCATGCAGGTCTGAAAGAGATGTATAGATGAGGCATGGAATTCATTCCTGGCTGGGGGTCTGGAACTAAGCTCCTGTTAGAAACATTTCCTTAGTGTGAAATCAAGCCTGTTGAACACAATGGATTTCACCTGACATCTGTCCTCCTTGAGGGTACCCAGAGAAGACACATGTATATAAAGCCCAGATTATCTTCAAACCTGCTGGGCTTCACAACTTTATTTTTCTGTTCTTCACTCTTTAAAAGCCACTGATCACCCAGGGGTCCTCTAAGGAACAAAGCATTCTTGGTATGAGGCTTAACTGAGGTAGCTGAACTTGTTCCATGAACGGCTTCACAGACCAAAAAGGGCAGCAGTTCTCAGCCTAGACTGTTTTTCAGACTCCGAAGAAAAAAACAACAATACAGATGCCTTCCCTACCAAAACGGTATTACCAGGCCTTTTTAATGTGCCAAAGGGGTTTAAAAACCAAGTTAAGTGAAAGACAAACTGCAAAGGTGCCTGAGCTTAGACTGATCGGTTTAAATTCCAGCTCTACCATCTCCTAATCAGATGACCTTGGGCAAACTAACTTTTCTCTGGGTGTCAGACCTTATCTATAAATAGCACTTACTGCATGAGGTACTTGAAAAGATTTACAACATGATGCCTGTTACACTGCCTTTCATATGACAGACATTCAGTAGTAGCTACTACAGATGCTGAAGACAATGAATGATGACAAGGTGGGTAAATGTCCTTTCAACAATTTCCTAACCAGAGACAAAGAGTCTAGGTGCCAATCTAGAGGAATAATGTCCTTTTCAGTCCCCAGAGATGATGTTCTCAGGATGTATGCTGTGTGTTATCAGGAATTCTCTAATACAGTTATCAGAGAAATTAGCGAGAACTATGGGAGGGGGTTGTGGTGGCAACAAATATGATGAGAAAATTAGAAAACTCAGCATATGGTTTCTGGTCTCATTGGGTCCTCTTGTTCCTTTATGTCTGCAGGAGTTCTGACGCCTCATTAATCCTTGAACTGTTAATGTTCTCTACCTTTAGTCCTAGAGAGAGGCTTGCTCAGTGGATAAAGCAGCACTGCAAAGCACTGTTGGGTTTTTAACACATAAATAATAGAAAAGAGACTGACAATTTAATAACTTTGAGATATTCTGGGAAAGGATTAGGAAGCAAATATAATTAAAATGTAGACCAATCATGAATGCAACAAAAAGTTGTCCAAGAGAAAAGAGGTTCTTGAAGAAATGCCATGTACTGGTCCATCATGAACCCTCTAGTGTAGGAAATAAGCCAGGCTCACTCCAGAGAAGGCAAGGATTAAGTCACTAACCTAACTGCCCCAAAATTTGAAGAAAGGAAAATTCCATAGTACCTAGTACTTCTCTATTTATAAAAGTGAATCCAATAACAAAGAAGCAGCTTCCCTGGTTAGATATTAAACAATGGTGACTTAATTAGAAAGAGACAGCCTGACTGTAGAACTGCTCTTCCCACATGCCCCACCCCCACCCCCTAACACCCAGGAACAAGAATTCAGAAAATAGTTTTTACATGCAGGAAATGTAAATCATTCTGTATTATTGCTTAGGCAAATGCATATAAAATCCCCAATGGTCATCACAAATCTCACATTCTGTCAACATTTTCATACAAATGCTTAAATCATCCTTTTTTCATCTTTGCCATTGTGTAGATGCCTTATATAAGAAGGATTTGGTGGTTATTTTCTGCTGTGCTTTTAGATTAGAAACCCTTGGGGCAAAAGTTTATGCAACTTCTTCCATAATTTATACAGTCCTATTCACATTTGCCATCCTGTTTGCTATTCATTGTGTGACAGCAGATGAAGCATCTTTACAGAAGATGCTAGAAAAAGAGGAAGTTACATAAAGTCAAGTCTTCTAAAAGTTCAGTGAAAGTGTGAATGATTCACATACTTTAGTCAGTTTTTAACTTTTGCAGCAGCAGCAAAACATTTAGACAATCTAAAATGTTTGCTTAAGTGATAAGAAAACAATTCTCAATAAAGAATCAGGGCAAGGCAGGAAAGAAAGGTAGAAAAAAAAATACTTATAAGTTAGCATTCTTCTTGAAACAATTCCTTCCTAATTTTTCTCTCAAAATGAATCTAACAGATTGATTCTAAAAATCATGAGTGTGCCTACTGAGGTAAAGATTGCTTTCCATTGTGGGAAACCTCCAATTTTTATCAATATTAACAGATATTTAAGCCAGTAAGTTCAAAGTTTTCTGCTGTATATTTTAGCTGGGCTTAATAGGTACCCCAAAAACTGCTCAGAACACTGACATCACAGAGACATTTGTGTAATCAGAAGATGTATTTTAGTAAGTGCATTTTAAGCAGTTACTGAACCAAAAATCAATGTGCCAAAGATTTCTAAAGGACATTGAGGGCCATTATTATTATGTCTTTTCATTAAACAGCTTACTCCAGTAATTCCCTCTGTTACTTACATGAGTTAAAGAGCACTTTGGTGCCCTGTAAAATCAAGAACCCAGGAACTAAGTTAAGTCCTCATTAAGAAAGAGAAAGGGAGAAATTGTTTCATGGTATTATTTCTAAATGGTAATAACTTTTAGAATTGTGCAGCCATCACTAAGCTGCAGTGATTGGTAAGAGCAATTGGAAGTTGAAGCTGAACATAAGCCAGATTTAAGATTACATTTCCTTTCATAACATTAACTCACTTATATTTTAGTGTGTGCTGATTTTATTTAAAACATACTGGAAAAAATCACTTTGCCAAGTAGTACTCCTGCCCTTTTTTATTTCCCAACATTGAGTGTTTGGATGGAGTTTGTAAAGATAATATTTGGTAGCTCTTACTCAAGTGAATTTATTAAGCAATTGTGTGCTTTGTACTAGACTTGCATTTCAAACTGTGTCACAGAACATAAAGTATACCTACAGCAGCCATGGAATTGAGCTGATCGATGTAGAATTCAGGCCAACTTGTTGCTCCCTTGTTTTCTTCCTGGTCCTAAAGAGGAAAACATAAAGTGATAAGCCATGACATATACACATACGACAGTCCCCAGCCCATCACACTTCCGGGGCATCTACATAAACCATGAGGAGACAGGCAGATGGCAGGCCTCTTTGAATGTTGGCTTTAAATCATGGGACTGCCCACTTCACTAAGATGGTTCTGGCACCTTCTATTTAATTTTACAGATTCAAATACCATTGAATGTCACTGTGGACTTTACCTCACTGAAGACGTTGGTAGCAGTGGGGTTTTGCTAACTTTAATATAACTCATTTTAAGAGGTTATAAGAACTGATGGTTCTGACCATCAGTTTCCACAAAGAGTGCTTAAGTCTGAGTTAGTGTGACAAAGGGGACATTTTCTGAACCACAGATCATGGGGAATTTAAATGGGACTTTGCCACATTGGGGGTGGGAGCTGTTTTTCTTCAGAGGCACAGTAATATTGGGAAAGGCACTGTGTTTGTCGTGTGAACAAAGGATCTCTGGGTCCTGTGTCACAGTGAGGATAGTACTGGATTACTCATGTGGATGAAATCCACAAGAAGGAAAGTTGCCTTTGAACTGACCACAGGACTCAGTCAGTTGCTAACTAGAATTTTTCAGTTCATTTTATTTAGACTCTAGCAGACAGTAAAAATGTTGAAGAAGGGTTTCATTTGCTGTAACCTCTTCAGATGAGGGGGTAGAATAAAGCCCAAAAATGAATAGAAGTTAGTAAAGGGAACACAACTTAGTCCCAGGCCCAACCCTCATGCTGTGACATCTTGTATTTGGATAGAAAATGGAATGCCTCTGAGCTCTGGAGCACTGAAACACAAGAGGTTGGGAACTCATTTCTGAGCTGCTCGTTAGTTTATGTCTTACAAAGCAGGGTGACTTGAGGTAAACACCAGAGTTGACTTGGATTCTGGATGAGCGACCTATGTCAACCTGCACCCACACTGCACGCGGGTGTGCACACATACAATATCCTTTTGCTCTGGCCTCTGATCCATCAGAGCATTGAGTCCATCAGAAGGTGATATTGTAGTCAGGGATTTCCATGCATGCTCACAAACCTATGTGACTAGAAGTCATTTATCGCATCAAACAGCCTTAATGAGGACATTTTCAGCTCTTCTCTAGCTTCACATTCAAATAAGCACCTTATACAATTAAAATCCTCTCCTCATGTCCCCTTAGAGGAGATGCTGGTCCAGCATGCATAGCTGCTACCTGACAACAAAGCAGTTACTCCCTATTTTGCTTTAGCATTTCATTTAGTAGAATACTATTTATTGGTGTCAGAATCCCAATCTTGGGATAATCGTTTCAAATTGGGGCTTTTAATTTCAGTTCTGTACTGTACCTCAAAAAACAAACAAACCAACCCCCCCCCCCCCCTAACTTTCTCTAAGCAAGCTTTCCTAGGCAGGTCTACTTAGGAAAGATAAAAGAAATATAATTTCTAAATTATTCTTTAAGTA
>JAGFMF010011823.1:7901075-7960301 GCA_019455555.1 Galemys pyrenaicus
TTAGCAAAACCCCACTGCTACCAACGTCTTCAGTGAGGTAAAGTCCACAGTGACATTCAATGGTATTTGAATCTGTAAAATTAAATAGAAGGTGCCAGAGCTTTTTTATTTCCCCAAAGTAGGGCAGAGTCCCAAAACTACAACAATATCACATCATGTCCACATTCAGGGTCCCATGAGCGCTTATCTGTTGTAAGTTTAATACACGTGGCTAGAGAACAGAGGTCATTTTAGAAATTGAAGGTTAGTATACAACCTTTACATATCAGAAGTCCTGAGTAATGTAAACAGATTAAGAGTAGACTTCGCTATGGTAGCCATAATAAGGGGAAAAAAGTCTCATCTTTATTTTATATGCCTCAGTGCTAAGAAGACCAAATGAGCTAACATAGGTAAAAGCTTGCAAATGTGTTGTTATCTCTCTCTTTTTTTTTTTTTCCCCTTGACGGGGTGAGCCTCAGAATTCATTTTGGCAATGCATCCCTAATTTCCTCTGTGAAGTTCTGGCCTTTTTTTTTTTTCTTTTCCACAAGCAGGCATGGACTATAGTTGCTAAATGAAACTCGCATTTATGAATCAACTCTCTACTTGGTGTACCTGTTCAAGTCTGCAGTTCTGCAAAGGCATAGGCCAAAAGGAGATAAGTACAATTGTCCTTCCTTAGTCTCCAGAAGAGCACAGGATGCTGAGACATGCAAGGAGGTCAGGGGAGGGAACTCTCCTAAGAAATCCATGAAAGGAACTTCTCTCAGAAGTACAATTTGTATGCTATTCCCAGAAGACCACTGGGTCCAATGTTATACCAACCTCCAACATGTATTATCTCTTGAGACATCTGTTCCAGTTCTATATTATTCGCTCAGGAGAAACAAGTGGAAAAATACATATGATGGCATAAATTGTATTAATTGTAATGGAAGCAACAGTAACATTCAACACATCTACAGCTTACTATGTATGGGACTGTTCTAAGCATTGTATTCATCATTTAATCTACCCTATGAGGTAGTTGTTGATGTTATACTCAAGGGGAGACAGAGGCAAAGAGAGGGCAGGTGAGCTGCCAAAGATCATCATCCTGCTGGAGACTCAGAGGCAGCGAGAAAGATCAGACTGCAGATTAATCACAAGTAACATGCATTAAGTGCAGAAGCTGGCCTTTCACTCTTCACTATTTCATAAGAAACTCAAACGTGGCTAGTGTCCAAAAATGAGTTCAGCGTTCCCTAAACCTTATTGCTATTTTTGGGACACTCAACATTTCTGAATATTAATTTCAGGCCTGAATTTTAACCCAGTTTACCCTCTGATTTCCTTTTCTAGATTTTTTCTATGGGAATTCTTCACTCTCAATGTCTTGTCTATCTTTAAATTTGTGTGCAAACAGATAATAGTTAAGAAGCTCTTTCCTAACCTGTTCTCCTGTTCAGTTACACACTTCAGTTAAAAGATTACCTTTTAGGATGATTTCTCAAGAGCTTCTGAAGATGAGCTGATAGCACTGAGTGGCTCTGGATACTGGAATTGTAAACAAACTCCTCCCTAAACCATACACATCTAACCCTACTTTTGGTGACCTCTGATACCAACTCCCTGGGAACGTTTCTGTAATAAGCAAGCATACTGACTTCATTTTATTTTTTAAAAAAGTTGTTCTCCTCCTCCCTACCACCCCAACCTTTTAAAACTATTGGTAACACTTAATGACACCTAGAGAAAGTTGCCTACAGGATTACAAAGTGTAACAATCATATTCAATGCTCTTTTTAGTCTATTTACAGAATAGATAATTCATATTAAAATCTAATTTGTTCCCTCTTGAAAATTTTATAAGAATTGTGATTCATATTCTTATCCTCAGAAAGTCTATTAGGCAATTCAGTATTAGAATAACATGAACATTTTATGTTATTAAATTATTTGCTGGTTATTGGTTCTTGAGAATATTTCAAATGTTATTTATTTTCAGACAAATGGGACTGTAGAAAGATAACCAGATAGGCCTTCTGAAGATGATATTCCAGAGCAAATTTTGTGGCTTACTCAATCAGCTTTTATTGGTAAGTTTGAGTACTTCTGGGACCCATTTTTCTTCTTTCCAAAAAAAGAGGGGTAAAACCAGACTTCTTTATAAGTCCCTAAAAGCCCAAGATTCACAGCTCTAAGAGTGAGATGTCATCAAAAATACTGCATGCAATGCATAGTTTGAGCTCACAACTTCTTATGTCAATGAAAAGTAAGTTGTGGGGCCTCCCTGGTGGTGGAAGGGGTTGAGTCTCAGCACTAAGGAGCTGTTGGAGGCTACTGCAGTGCCGATCCAGGGGAGTTAAATCACATGGTGCAGCAGACCTCTTCTGTCTTCCCTGCTGCTCCCCTCAGCAGTGTATTTCAGTCAATCTGCCTGTTCTGCTCCCCATTCTATCTCTGGTGAATCCTTTCACACACACACACCCAACTTCTGGCCTGCACCCTAGCTTTTGTATGCATAAATAAGTAAAATAAACCTTTGGGGGAAAAAAAACAACCCAATTGGGTTGTTCAATGACCCAGTTACAAACTTCATTTTCAACAGCTACTGCCTTTTCTTCCCTGCCAATGGTTACTGGAGAGAGGGAAAAATCAAACATTAATTGTTTTATTATTTCTGCAGTCTAATTCATTCTGTTTCCTCAGGAGGCTGTAAGTCATTGAGAAGATTCATGGACAAAAATATTTCCTGCTGGTTGGAATTCATCTTTGACACTCTGTCTTCACTTCTATCCTGCACTGATGACCACTCTGACCTGACTCTGCTCCTATTATCTCAAATGCAGAAAACAAACAAACAAAGCAAAATCAACCCTACTAGGAAGAGGAAATTTAAGAACACTGACTTTCGTTTTTTAAATCAGACTTTAGTCAACCAATGTTTTTAGAAGCTAGTCTTTCTAACCTCACTTTCATTTCAACTGTCACATTTTTTTATTCCAAATAACTTCTGAGTGCCTAATAAAAAATTTCAAGAAATTCTCCCCTGTCTTCTTTAAATGTTCCCCAGTGCATTTATTTTTCTTAGTATTACTTTGCCCATAAGAATAAATTTTGCATTGTTCCTTTGTCTGCATTCTTTCTGAGATAAACACTCACAGCTGTGTGTCTGGACTTGAATTTTTCAGGTCACTACCACCTTTCTGCGCAGATCCAGGCTGCCGGTGTTCCACTTCTGGTGCCATCAACAGACATGCCGGATTCTCAGCCACTTGCTACCCCGTGGGACTTACAGAGTGGCGAATTAAATGTCATCTCTTTGTGACTCAGTTTTAGTTTCCCTGTCCAAAAAATGGGTGTCTATCTCTTCAGCTCATTTTGAGTGTTTAATAAGTTAACACAAGTAAAGAAAGCACTGGGAACAGTACACACAGAGCATGCTCAATAAGTGATAGATAGGATGGCATGACATATTCCAGAATCTCCAGCTATGGTCACTGCAAGTTCTTGTTACTCGGACTGCAAAAATTGGAGCAACCAGATTGATGGGAAATCTTGGCAGCAATTGTTTAAATTTAAAATATCCCTAGGCTTTGACCCCATAAGTCTTCTTTTAGCCGTAATTACCTATTTATACAAGCATAGATACATGCCATGCAATTTTTTCCTCACTGCCATGCTATTTGGATTCCTAAATAATAAAATTATCAACTGGGGACAGCTCAATAAATTAATTTTTAGCAGTAATAAAGAATGAAAGAGTTGTACAGATATTAAAAATGACCAAACTATTACTATTTTAGGATGACAGCTTTGTTTTTGCTGATGTTCTATGTAACAAAAAATGCATCAAGTGAAGACCCTACATTTGAAATGTCTATTCTCTACACCGGGGCACCCTTTACACCCCACAGCAAGTAATTAAAAAAACATTTCTAATAGTCTTTTCTCACTGGGTTTTCTATTTCTAAAACACAGTGTTACCCTAATATCAATTGTTTATGCAGACAAAGAAACTATGATTTGTGCTAAGATTTAGACAAAGCATGTTAAATTTTTCTAAATTTCCAAACATGTATTTGAAAATGCATGTGGCAAAAATTTCTTGGTAGCAGCTGAAGTTTGTTGTTGACATAAGTGAGACACAAGGTACAGTTTAAAATAAAGTCTTTGAGAATAATTTTTGAAAAGATCACAGTCCTACTATGTAAGAAATGGTAGAGTTTTTTGGTTTTTTTCCCCCAGTTTGAGATGCTCTTAGTAAGGCCCAAGATAGGCTGCGCCAAGGTCAATCAATTACAAAGGTCATGTTTCGCGGTTGTTCACTAGACCACAAATCACAGGCTGGAGCAGCATGCACTTGGCCAACTGAAGTCATAAATCTCCATGTGCACTGTTACAAACCCATGAGGTTCTTGGATAATACTTGCTAGGAAAGAAAGACACATTCTTCCACTGTCTAGATTTGGCTAAAATCCTCCATCAATGTATAATGCTATCAACTCAAAAATAGTACAAACATTAAATCCAATGAAATGAATTTCAACAGCAAAAATATATTGTTTCAAAATGACACAAAATAAACGCCATTCTGACAAGTTTCATTACCAGACAAAGGTAACTAAACAATAATAAAAACTGTATTATTTGTAAAACTGTTCTATTTGTAAAGCAATACTACCAGGAAACATGTAAGTGTGATTGTACACAGGATCAGGGAATTCTGTCGCTCTGTAATAATCAAAATATAACTATTACATTAAATTGTCATGCTATCCTGGATTTCATGGGCCTGGCCCCACATACTAATGAATACAACAGATGTTAAATAAATTCACTCTATTCCTAGAAATTTTACAGACTAGTAGGCAAAAGGGGCAGACAGACCAAAACAGTTTATTCTACTTGATATGTCTCCATATGTGTGACATCTAATAAACTCAAGTGAATGATAGGAAACAGGTGCCAGTGTGGGTGAGATCAGGTCCAAGGAACAGGATGGAAGGTAGAAAAACATTTTACGGAAGGCTTGCTACTAACTTATACTAACTTTCACGCAGTGAATGTTACTAATGTAACCAGCATCTTCTCAAAAGATGGCCATGATGAAGTGTGGGAGAGCCTTACAAATCAGGGATTAGGAGATTTTTTTTATCAAGGACAAGATAATAAATATTTTAGGTTTTGCACAGAAGTCTGTCATTCCTCAATTCTGCTGTTGTACAGTCTAAAAATAGCAACAGTTAACACTTGAATGAATGAGCATTAGTTTCAATAACACTTTATTTACAGAAACAGGTGACTGGCCAGATGCTGCTACAGGTTGTCAACCCCTGTGCTAGATTAGGCTGGGCTCTCAAGAGGACAGAAGCATTCAAATTCTAACTTGGTTGCCAACTATTTTTCATGCCTTCTCCTCCTGAAGCCACCGTGTCTCCAGTAACCCCAGCTATTTGTTAGGATCAGTTAAGAAAGTGTTTGTGGTTTTCCTAGGAACTTGCATTTTTTCCCCTTCACTCAGCCTTCCAATGCCTATGCTAGCCCCTAGGAGTATATATCCTATATCTAAAGTTTGTCAAAGTGAGGTGGTGTGTTTTAAAAAATAATTCCTATGTTTTTAGATTTCAAGATGGCCAGTGGACCCGGGGACTGCCAATATGGTTACAATTTTGGCCACCGCCACAATGCTACATCAAGTGTATCTGCTGCCAAAATCCAGTTGGGGCCACACAAGGAATGATTATAGAACAGTAGCTTCTTCCTCTGCCAGGATATGCAACATCTCCTCCTAAGCCTCAGAATGTCTGTCATTTTCTGGAAAAACTTCAGGGTGACTTGTGGTAACAATGGCTTTCACATTTTAGCATTTAAGAATTATGGAAGAAGAGCAAGCTGCCTTCCCTATTTTCTCTGATACTATAAAACATCTGTATGTTTTTAAGGAGAACTATCACATAATTGCAGAGCTAAGTCTCTGACCCTGGAGGCACCCTCCTCATCTGAGTTTCCCCTCACAGTGAGTGGTCTTTGCATAAGAAGAGCAGCAGGTGACTGGTGATGTGTGCTCTGAGAGAATTGAGAGGTCCTTAATTGTTAGGGACCAGCACTCTCATGAACTGCTAGAGAATCCACCTCATACTAAATTGACAGATTTCTCTTTGTAATTTTAAGCACTCCTTGGCCTTAGTTTTGTCCTTGGGAACTGCATGAAACAAGTCTAACTTCATGATCTATAACCCAGAAAGTATTTTAAAAATTTGAATAAAGCTATTATGTTCTCCCAAAGTTGTTTTGTTATAAAGCCAAATATTTTCCCCTGGCTATATAGCACAAATTTATCTTTCTCAATTCATAAAAAAAAAATCTCAAATTTTTCATAAGTTCATCACACCCTCATGCTGACTCTTTGTAAAAATAATTCCAATAAATATCTCTCATTTCCTATGAAAGGGATCTTCTTGCAATTTTACATGTGATACTTGATTCTAGATAGTTTCTACTTAGAGGTCATCCAGAAGATTTCTGATCAAAATGTCTCCCAAGACAGTTCTTGTTCTACTGATGGGCCACAAAAAGATAGGTATTTATGTTTTAGAATAAAAGATAGTATCATTTGAAACAATGGTAAACATGTATAATCCTTATTTTAGGACTGTAAGTATCCACGTTGGCCATGATCTCAATAGCAAAATTTGTTTTCTTATTGTAAGGTTGAAGATGGTTTATCACTCACTCATAAATTAACAGAATTGAAAATAGTGAACAAGGCCTAGCTGCCAAGAAGCACTGTGGGAATTTTAAGCCCCTTAAGGTGTCTGTATTGTACTTCTGCTATTCCTGTTCTCCTATGCATCCACTCTTTCAAACCTCAAGGACATCAGAGTAAGAGATACACAATGCCACTTCCTGGCTGAAGATAAGACAATCTATAAAGGTGAAATGTGGAAGTTACATTGTATGGCTAGCACTCTACTCTAGGTTCCTCACACCTAAATTACCTAAATGCTCAGACTTACCCGAAATTCTTTCTTAAGAAAATCTACCCCATCCTAAGCACTACACTTCTACCTGCTCAGTTGCTCTGTGTAAGCTGTATGGTGTGGTTTTTATTTGCTATCACTGAGTCTCTGGCTTGAAAACATTTCACTCTATCCCCCCAAGAGACACAACTGCACCTGGTCCTCTAGTCTCTCCAGAAATCTGTTGGGCAAAGAAGTGGGGCTACTTCTAAGATTTCGTGTATTGTTCACCAAAAAATAAGTGAAAGAAAGGAAGAAAAGGCTTTAACCTACTCCCCATCCTTACCAGAAAGTTATATTTGACCACATAGACTAGTTTGGGTGCAGTATTAACACTATACTGATGAACTCAGGGGTTTTCAAAGTCAAGACTGAAATAGAGTCTCTCTGTTCATCATGTTCAAAATTCAGTCCCAAACTAAAAGTACAAAGTCCCTTCTTACTCACTTACTTATCCAGTAAATATTTATTGAGTTTTATAATGATCTAGGCACCATTTTAGACGTTGGGACAGACAATGAAAAAATAAAGCTTTCTATTTTTTACATTAGTAATCCATGAATACAAGACATTTGAGATATGATGACATATTAATAAACTTGAGGTGAGAGTCTCTTAGAAGACAATCTTATCTTCACAAAAGGATCTTAGTCTTTGCAAGTATAGCTACAAAGAATTGTACCCATTTATGGACACTTCCTCTTAACACAATAAAAACAAGTATAACTCTCCTGAATTTTCACTAAACTTGCCAGTCTTTATTGATGTATCTTTTAACTCCAACAAGAGAAACATCAAATATAAGCATTCTTAAACTCAACTGAAACAGAATGCTTTGAAACATTTTCTTGATAGCACAAAATGTTACAAGAACATTTTCTATGTGTTACAAACTTTGTTTAAATTGGAAAAAAACATCAAAAATTTCTGGATGACCTAAAATGAAACATAACACAGAAGTCAGGCTCGTGCCACTTCTCAGTCAACTATCCTTCATGTCGTCCTTCAAATCACATACCCCAGGAAAGCAAGAAAAGAACACCACTTTAAAGAGACCTAGTCTCCTTATGGGGAACAGTAGCAATAAAACAAAGAGAGGACCAGCAATATGACGCCAAGAGCAAAGATACCCAGCATTTTAAAAACAGTTCAGGGCCCAGTCTGTTCCAACAACACCTTCTTCTTTTCTGAAAAAGCCTCAATGATTTTACAGAAATGAAATCTTAAAAGTCATATGATATAGGTTCCCAAAAGAAAAAAGCATTTCATGTGCTGATCTAAGAAAGCAGTCACACTCCTTACCTAGAACTAAAAGTTGAACCCTTACAGTTCATTCCCCGAGCTACAAGACATTCATTTTATTTATTTTAAGAAGTCATTTCTTTGGCAGAGCACTTCACAGCATGGAATATAAATGGAGCTCAAAAAAAAATCTCAATCAGTGTAACTCCAACATCTGAAGTCAATTTTAGATGACAATTCCCCTTCATTTTCATGGCAAAGATCAAGAAACCGTCTCCAATTTTCAGAAGAGATACAATCCTACATTCTCTCACAGGCAGGAACTTTGCCTGTGACACAAAGGTGCACAATGGCATTAAATTTCTTCCACATAGGTTGCTAGGAGTGAAGTTTCTGACTATGTGTCAGCATGGAGTGCCACAGACCCAATTACAATTTCATCTGACTTTTTGGTAAATTAACAGATTTGGACACACATCACTAAACCCTTAAGTGGTATGGAAATCCAATCAGTGGTGTCAAAGGTCTTTGTCACCTCACAGCTTGCTACCAGATTTCTGCTACCAGGTCAAGCTTTCAAAATGTCTAAAAGCAGGTTTTGATGTTCTATAACCTGCTCTTGGGCAAACAATCAAAAGTATGTTTATGATTTGCAATAATGCTTAACACGAGGCTATGGAGAAAGGACTTTGGAATATAGTAATTAAACCCGGGAGAGAATCAGGGGAAACTGATTTGTGGAAGCCCACAAAGGCATCTTCCATTCTGGAAGCATTCTCAGGATGACTACACAATGCTAAAACAGGGCTAATCATCCCTCGAGGACAGCTACAACCGTTCTTCTGATTCTAAGTCATCACTGACTTTAGGGTATGCTATTGAATTTTAACAAAGGAAACAAAGAAGAGTATTAGTTGGAAGATGTCACTATTTCACAAATACCTAAATGTGACAAGGTGAGGAAGTCCATGTGAAACACTGAGAAAACAAAATACTTCTCCTCACCTATGGTGGCATTAAAGGAAACTATTTTATAGATAGCTCAATTCAAATGTTGCTTTGCACTGCATTGAAAAATGACAGAATTTAAGACACTATTTAAAGCTGATATTCTTTGGTGGACTTTCCACTGTAGCATTTTCCTAGTTATACAAATAACTAGATTTCTTGGGAATGTAAGGAATTTAGAGAAACCCAAACGAGAAGTATTTGTGACACAATCTAACTAACACTGGAAGCATGAGGTTCCTTTCTACTTCCCAAGGGGAGAAGCCATGATATGCACCAAGGAGAACATGGATTTAACAGTGTTAGGCAATCTAGAGCTATCAGTGGAAAAGATAAAATAAATATAGGAAAAGCTAGTTTTGTTCTTCTTTGTTGTCTCTTTCAAGGTAAAAAATCCTTCCACCTTCCATTGATATCTTTCATAAACCGATATCCTGGAAATTGAAGTCAAGTCATCTTGGGGCAATCTTTTAATGCAAATAGGCTCTATAGTACAGAGTCTGTAGAAAACCAGGGAGAGACCCAAGGGAAAGCATGGAATCGTTATTTAGGTCCAACTATAATCTAGGAGCAAAAGGAGGCCTCAAGGTCAGGAGTGACAAATACTTGCTGCATATGCCATATGCTCCCATCTTGTATCATGGCAGACATTGCTAATCAATTATCACACTGTTCTCATTGGGAACATTCATAACCTTTGAATACTTCTCAGAGTACTCCAGGCTCCATTGTTCAGAGATAGCAATTAATATAAATTAAGGGTTATTCATAGTGCATGCAGTTAATCTAAGAACAAAGCCACAGTTCTGAGAAATACTAAAAAGGCCTACATTGATCTGGAGCACCTTCATACTGCCTGCTTGTCCCTCTGAGATCCACCCAGAATGGGTGACTACTTTCGAATTCCCAGATGTGAGATATAGCAATTTCCCTTCCCATCAGAGATCAACTATCACCGAAACTACACACTCATTGTAAATTTCTTTACTTGCAGACTGCAGAATTTTGGAAATGAAACAGAGATGTGCTTATGTGCTTCAACACATAGGCAAGTAGCTCAAAAGGCTTCACACAGAGCTGTATTTGGAAACTTGGCCCCACACTAGCACTGTTGAGAGCACGCTATGGCTAACATTTTGAGCTCCAAGATAGTCATGTACACCTAACTCTGTAATCAACACATGGTGGATTTTATCCCGCACCAGAGCTGTCAACAGGGAGCTATCTAAAGGAACCTGCCTAAGAATGAAGATTTGAAAGCCAAAGATAGCTGTTCATTAGCAGCTGGGAACCACTGCCTTCCCAGGGCTCCCATTCTAACCCAGAGCTCTAAGACTCTTCCAGTGTATACAGCACAGGCAGGAATGTGTGCCTCATGGTATACCACCGAGGGAGGCACAAGAGGGGAGCACAGAGTGAAAGCTGTGGGAGTTGCTTCACTGGTCCCCATTCCAGAGAGAATAGAGCTCAACAGGACACACAACTCCCTACTCCCCTTGCCTCCACTAATTGATTTGTCCAAATAAGATATTGTACTTTTTCTTGGCTATATATCGCTTACTTTTTTTTTTTATTGTTTGAGTGATGGTATGTGAATGCAAACACAGGGTCATTTGCCCCCACCCTCTTTCAGCCTGACGTTCCCTGATTACATAGAAAGCAAGGCCTCGATAAGGGATGCTGTTCATTGAAGAAATGCAAGGATGAGGAACACTGAAGAGATGACTGCCACAAAGTAGATACATGCTGTTTCTACAATGCTCTAAAGAACAAAGCAGAATTGAGTATTGATAGACTGAAGAAGTCATGCATTTACTTGCTACATTGAAACTAGCTCAGAATTTAGGGACAGGATAGCAAGGTACACATTTCAATTTACATACAAAGGAATCAAGGGTACAACAAAGGAGAGAAGCTTTCAGAAATTTTTTTTAAAGAGAAGCTCAAGATAAAGATTCTCTGGTTAGTGTAGAAAAGGAGAAAGAAAATGAGTATGTGATTTCTAGCCACAGCCAGTGGCCTGTCAGTGCAGGTGTGCCTACTCTACACCTGCATTCCCAGTCACACCCACTGGAGAAGTGGTGAGGCCTTGGAGGAACTTCCCACCAGAGCTTGCAAAAGATAAACACAATCTGCCTGTATCTGAGACTAATGGTATAAACCAGGTCTAAAGGAGAGGAAAGGTGAACCACACACAGAGCAGTTTCCTTTATAGGCAAACCAAAGAAACACAAAGGCTGAGTTGTGGGTCCCCATGAGCTGGACACTAACTGGTCACTCATGGGCAATGGTGACCTATTTGCTATCTACAGATCACAGCAGAGCATTCCTTGACTGCCTACGGAGTAGCCCGTATCACGAGGCAGGCCCAGGGATGCCTAGGCTGCTGTTAACCTGATTACGTGATTGTCTCGGGATAACTCTGCTTATGATAACATCAAGCTTTGATGACGCAAATGGCTATTGACATATGGTCATGATGTCCCCTTCCCTGTCCCTAGTAAAACTTTGTCCCTCATTCCTATCCCACCCTCTGGGCTTTATTTCTCTTACCATTATCATATGATCAGCTTTTACAAGCCTATATGCTTTCAATAAATGGCACAAGAACTTCTGCTCAAGTAGCAGAGTCTTGCCTGGCAAATCTGCTCCATGACCTCTGTGTCCCTCATTGCGTTCCCGCTGCAAATCGGCAACAAAGTTCCTGTCTCAACACTGAGTGATTTGTCCATATTTAGATGCTTTTAATGTTCTGTACTTTTTGTATGGCTCTGAGAGTGTTTGACTGGAATGCTTTCCATTTTCTAAACCTTGGGCATTTTTAAAATTGAGCACATTTTATTCCAGTAATCTTCGCCACACATTGATTTAAGACAAAATGAAGAACTTAAATGATATTTTCTTGTACCCGACATATTTAAGCTTATGTAAAGAAATACTTCAACCTCCCCTCAGGTGGTTGGCAACTACTAGTTGAGTATAGATACAAATGATTACAACTACTGTGGAGAGCATAAAGGTAAAAATGATCATCTTACCAAACAATCCAATCTAGGTATTTATCCTAGAGGAATTTTTGAACACATGCACAAAAATGTTCATTGTAATTTTTTCAAATAGTAAAAAAAAAATAGATAATAGAAGTATTATTTAAGGGAATACAAATAATTAGTGATGACATACCATATAATGTGTGAATATATATGCAGAATAAGGTAAGTATGTAAACAAGGGGAAAAACATCTATCACCTTCAGACCTATATTTATAATGTTTCATTTCTTTTTTAAAATTCCAAGGTGTACATAATACTAACATTTGTGAAAACATGGGTATTTATTATATTCTAAATGCTCTTGTGTATTTTAAAATTTCACAAAAATAAATAAAACAACCAGGAAATGATCAGCTTACCTACAACTTGAGGGGAAAGTTCACTGTTAGTTTTATTTTTTAGAAATTTTAGAGAATGCCCATTTATGGATACCAGAATTTTCTGGAACAGTAACAGTTATCTGCAATTGTGTTGAAACATTTTTTTATTATTTCTTCAACCCTGAAGTTTTCTTTCTTTAGTGTAACTTTGGAAATCACACAGTTAAAGTAGATCATTAAATCATATACTGCAATGCTGAATAAAGTTTGTAAATCTGGTTCATTTTCTAATAGATTACTTATTTGTGAAAATGGACTTGTTTCATGGAACCTCTTGGGGTTCCCCGCCCCCATCACAAACAACAGAGGAACAATGTTTTCATCTAAAAATACTCTTTCCTCTTAGTATTTTGAAAACTTGAGATATTTATCTACGACTTGTCTTTTCAAGGCAAGAACGAAGGAATTTTAATTCTATTTAAAAACCAGCTACAAGCCCACTTCTAGGAGTTGAACTGGGCTACAGGGTCAGTAGGGTCCACTGGTCATGTGGACAAGAGGAAAAAAGTGCAATTTGACTTTCTCTGGGCCTCGGTGAAGACCAAGAGTAAATTAATGGAGTTCACAGTAAGATTCAGAGCTCTATTAAGAAGTTAAAATAAGCTGGTGATCACTGCCCTTCTCCCCTTTTTTTACAGTGTATCCTTCTAACTCATTTCCCCTCTGAAATGCCCTGTGGTTCAAGGAAGGGAGAAGTGCCTCTGAAATTCTCACAACTGAGAAAACCACGCCCCACCATGTAAGGCCATGGTGACAGTGCTGGGTGGTGTATGTGAACAGCAGTTGCATCCCATGCTCTGCTCTGATGATGTCATTGATGGTGACAGCAGCTACCATCACCATGCCCCACATTCTCTGACACTAAATCATACTATCTCAGTTCTCACAACACCCCTCTGACATTCGCCCCCATTGTACAGAAGAGGGCAGAGAAATTAGAAAAGTTAAGCAAAAAATGCCCCTGGTCATGATACCCTGCCTGCCTTCTCAGGTTACACTTTGGATGGTCTTTACCTATGCAAAGTATTTCCCAAAACTATTAGTTGTCTTGTATTTATCTAAAAGAATCACACACATCCATGACACTACTACTTAGAATAATTCTGAGGGACAGCATAGTTTAGCTGCCAGGTTGATTCCTCAATTGAAAAGCTTTTGGAGATCATCCACCCCAAAGGAGGTTCTTTCCCTAGAAATATCTCAAGCCTGAAAACAGAGGATAGTACAGTACTAGAATGCAATACCTGACAAAAGACTCCAGAAGTTGGACACAATGGTTTACAGTTACGCATTTATCCAACGACCAAAGAGAAAGAAAGATCCGTTCTTGGTTCATCCTATGGGAAGATCTACTCATTACAGCTTTGTAATTAATGAAGGTGTGCATTTACTCAGCATCAACATTTATGAACAGAAAGCCATGAGCTCTGGACCTTTCTGGACAACACAAGGTACAGATGGGGGCAGGGACTAGCTAGATTGATAGAATTAGTTACATGGAGTGGGAAAAAAATACCTAAAATTGGTATTAGTAAACAAAGGAATTACAGGATGAAAAGGCAAATACATACTTATAAACCAATAAATAACCTTTTACTGGATTACAACATTAAGGGCTGCCAGAGACAGAGAAATGTTAATTTTTTTCCTCCAAATCTAAAATACGATGCAAAGTTGGATAACATTGGCTTCTGTAATAAAAAAGGAAAATGGGTCACTAGCTTTGAGATTACACCATTTAGGGAGTAAAAGGCAGGAGAAAATGCTTTCAGGGGGTTTATGGGCAGAACACTGAATCTCCTGCGGCTAAGGTCATCATGTTTTCACAGATAAGTGGTACTGGAAAGCTTTCTTATGGTTTATAGTTTGTCTTAATCCCCAGGGTGGGAGTGGGGGTGGAAGAAAAAGAGGGAGGAGTTAAGGGAGGGGAGGAAGGGAGAAGGAGGGTGAGGAAGGGGAAGGGTGACAGGGAGAAAGAGATAGAGAAGAACTCTTTGAATTACACAAAGAAACAAAACAACCAACCAGCACTATCTTGCCATTTCTTGTAGGCTTTGAGGGTAGACTGAGCCACAAGAGAGATTTCATTGGAGATGTGTGGAGGGTTACACTGTAGGTCACATATTACCCCTTATCTGTAGGAACAGCCAGCAAGTCCATAACTGTTTCACCTCCCCAGGCTCCTTCGATTTCTCCTGGGCCACGGGTGTATGTGTAGAGCTCCATGACTAAGGCCTACCCAGGTTTCTGCAGGACACCCAGATTAGTCAGAGACAGGGTGAACTGACAGGCTTCAGTCTCTCCTTGCCAGCTCCTGCTTAGCCTTTCTCTCCAGTTTCTACCCATTTTCCTTTCCAACTAGCTGCTCCATGTACATGAAGCTCCAGCCTTAATGTAAAGACCACAGCTTTATAGATACTGCTTACTCAGCTTCCAAGATTACCTAAGGGCAATCTCTGTTCTGTGTGTATGTGTGCTTGTATGTACAACCCAGCTGTCTTGCTTCTCTGACTGAAAACTGATACAAAATACATTATATCATTTTTTTAAGAGTAATTTTATTTTTACCAGCAGGAAAAAAAAAATCCCAAGGGAGAATAATGCACTATGGAAATATTTCCATGAAAAAAAAATCGAATTAATCCACGATTAAGTATTTGTCTACCTATCTCCCTCTCCCTACATATGTATCTACACACACATGCGCGGGTGCACATATACTTATATAGAAATATATATACATATTTATCCATTTACTTGCAAACTTCTGATTTACTAACTACAGTTTTTTACCTTTTTTTAAATCTTACCACTGCATGCTGAGTAGCTTCCTATGTCATTAGAATTTCTTTTGAAAACATGACTTTCCAGTGGTTACAAGACACGGTTACACTTTATCACAAGATAATACAACCATCCTCTTTTAAGTTCTTCACAATCACTGGCTTTCAGAGACAACATTGCAAGACCCTTGTGTACAGTTCTTTGCCTGCATCTCTGATCAAGTCCCTGGGATGGACTTCTAAGAAGAGCAAAGTTTTAGGCTTTAGATACATATTATCAAATGATTTTTGGTCACCATCTTCAGGGCCAATGTTCAAAATACTTATCCACCAATATCACGTGGGGATCTGTGAGCTGGAATGATGATGCAACATAGGAACATTCCTGTAGTTTCCTATTGTGCTGTGCAAGGAGTGGCAGAGGACAGGTGGGCTCCTGGGGGAAAGGTCGGATTGGCAGGCCTTTCTATAGGGAGGACCTGAGACTACTGATGCCAACTAGAAGTTGGCAAAATTGTGACAACATATACTGACCTGGAGGACATCAAGTGAACATCAGCCTATGCTGGAGTTTTCCCACCTAAATCGTGAAGTCTCTCAAAGTGGGCATCTAAAACCCAAAACCCATGCTACCATATATTTACACAAATAGAGTAAAGAAAGAAGAGGTTATTTAACTTCTCACTCTTCTCAAATCTTTTAGGCCAAATGTCCAGCTTCTGCTTCTCTTCCCAGCTGACCCACCGTCTGCTAATCATTAGGATACTGGGAACAACAAGGATTAATGTATCACCCCCTCACTTCCCAGTTCTTTCGTTTGACAGTTGTGTTAAAAATGGATGGTTCCTTTTGTTGTAAAATCCACCGTATTAGCCTATGTTCCTTTAAACTATGTTTTGATGAAACCACTCCCTCCCACACCCCAAACACAGGAGGGCCCCAACTCTCAAAGAACCAGAAGAACTGCATCTTGCTGCCCTTACACAACACAAGTTGTATGTGTATGTGTTTGTGTGTGTAGTGAAAGGAGAAGCCCTTTTCATGGTGAGGAGTGAGGAAGTGATCCAATTAGGATACACAAAGCAAATAAAAGGCATGAGTGAGAAGGAGCAGCTGAATTTCTAGTCACTTTTCCTAGATGTCTTCTCAGTGTGCCTAGCATGAGGTTTGCACTTTGCACAAACCACTATGGCTGAACTGCTGTCAAGAAAAGCACAAATTCCTAGATGACTCAATTAAACTAGAGTCCAACAATCTCAGTGCAGAATAAAAAGCCATGTCCTCAAAAGTAGACTTCAGAAGATACAGAAATGAAATATGCGGCATCCAAAGCTATTCACTTAAGCTGTGGCTTTAGAAGCTAGAAATGGAAGGAGAGAAAACTTGGTGCGGTCCTCCACTCCTGATAGCTGTTTCAAAGGCCCGACGTCACTACAGCTAACCGTGGTCTAGCTCCGCTCACTTACTTTGTAAACTTGTGGGGAAAAAGGTATTTTCCGTATACTTAGAAAGAACTGGCCAAGTGACAGAAATAGCAAGATGGCTCCTGTGAAGAATTGCAATTAAGGGGGATTTCTGGCTGTGCTGATAAGATGGCTGTCGGCAAATGCTGCGTTACACCATTTTACTTTCTCCTCTCAAAAGACCTACTCCTTACTTTTCCCAAGGTTTAAAAATCATGTTAACAATAAGCAAATACAGCAAGGCCAGATGCCTTTCGTGGTCAGATGGTTCATTGTTTAAAAAGCTTCAGTTTAAAATCCAAAAGATTGTTAACAGATGCAGTTTCTGGCTAGCGACTGGGAAAAACCTCCCTTAAACAAAAGAGTATGTTGTGATTGGAACTAAAAAGGGAATTACCTTTAAAGATAAGAACCACAAACATTTCCTATTTGAAAATACCCCCAGCCTCACCAACAGGACTTTTTTGGACCTTCCATGTGAGTTAAACATTTTGACGGTAGATTGCTACAGATGACAAACTATAGCTGACCAACCAGCCCCACAATTTTTTTCAGATTTGTTTGGACTTTCAACAAGGCCACAGCATCCATCTCTTGCTCTCCCCCAGATTACTCAATTAGGCAAAATTCCAATTAATTCCTTTCCAATTTTTTTAGTCCCAGATATACTTGTACTTTTTGGCTCTGGAAATGGGTTTTCAACTGGAGGCTTAAATAGAGGAGTTTCAGAAATGAATACAGAGCCTGATAAGCAGATAGTCACTGCTGGGACCCAAGTCACCATTGGATGGAAAAGAGCCACTTGGCTGAGAAAGGCCTGGCCCCGTCTTCAGTTCCCAGTCTCTCTTGCCTCCACAGCTGCTGCTGACTTTTACACAGAAAGTCTGCTTTTCACCAGCTCATGGGTCTGTTTCTGTTGGCCTTCATGGCCCTTACTCTATGGCTTCACTATGTGTGAGAATATCTATAATGCCCTGGGTTCTAATCTTGAAAGCTGGAAAATCTGAAGGAGCCATGAGAAAAGAATGTAGTTTGGCTTTAGGTGACAAGCCTGATTGGGAAAGGCTACACAAGAGATACCAGGAAAATAACCTGCTCTTCCGATTAATGATGGCCGCTGTGGGTTCCAATATGAGAATGGGCAACCTGTCCCTTGGGAGATCACATTCCCTGGAGAGGTACATCATACCATTTTCATGCCTAGCTTTTTGTATTCTTTTCATCATTGTGATACTTCTCCATTGATAATAGCACCCAAAGAAGTCAGTTTCAAACTAAAAGTGTAACACAGTTTTGAAAGTCTGAGAAATTCTAATCAAGAAATGATTGGTTGTCCTGTCTTGCCCACTGCTCCCCTCAGCAGTGTATTTCAGTAGTTCTGCCTGTTTTGCTCCCCACTCTGTACATGTGACTCCTCTCCCACACCTCTGGCCTACCCCTCAGTTCTTGTATGTATAAATAACTAATATAAGTCTTTAAAAAAAAGAAAGAAAGAAAATGCTTGGTTAAGCAATGCTAACATCCATTTTAAAGTGAGCTAGTTCTTTAAGCCCATAGGATTCCTCAAAGAGTAAAATGGCTTTCCACTCAGCAGCACCACTGCTAAGACATACAAGGAATCCAAACTCCTGGAATGAGGCTAGCAGGAGAACTGCACTCCTTCCAAAGATGTGTGCGACCTAATCAGGTATTAACAGCAATCATCCATCTGTCAAGAAATAGGATTCTGAGGCCAGTGGCCACATCCACATCCATCCTCCTACAAAAGCCAAACCTGTCAATGTGCGCATGAGACGAGGTTTGCAAGGGGATTTGATAGGCCTGGAAATTGAAAAATGAGCAGCAGCTGCAAGCCTGAGGTCATTACTATGCTCTAGGGTTTGCTTCTTCTAATCTAAGGGGCAGTAGTTTCCATGATTAACTTTCAATTGCTATCAAGGGTGCAATAAAATCTGGGAAAGAAGAAAACTTTCCCCCTCAGTAAGCTGCTCCCATTTTTCTGCCTTTTCCTTTCTTCCAGTGCGTATTCTTAATCCCTTCATATTGGTCCCTAATTTTGAAGGGGGGGGGGTGGAGAATCTTCCCTTGAAGGAGCCAAAATAGACAGTATGCTCTGTGTACACAAGACCTTAAGGAGTTTTCTTTCTAGGCACAATTATTTAATGACTGAAGTGAAAGTTCCCATTTTCAAAGACTATGCAATATATTGGTTTCGGAATTGAACAGATTTTCATTTTAAAGTACTTTCTTTCCACCATACTATATATCTGTTTCCTGGTGATAACAATCAGTTCAACAAAAGAGAGGTTTTTTTAATGGGTAAAACAAAGAGCAAGTAAAGAAGACATCCATTCACAAATATGTCTTACTGGTTACTGCCAGGTTAGGAACCCTTAACACTCCCATTCAGTCTGAAGTGATAGTGAGAATCATACTGAAAGGTTACAGCTGGATAGGTCTCAGCAGTGTCCCCGGAACTAACCTGACAGTTTTCTCAATTACAACTGCTCAGGTGGAAAATTAAATGTGCTTTAAAATTTTGAGATTATTCAGTATAACACCAATGACTTGGTGTTCACCATACATTCATTTCGAAGCATCAGATATTGAAGTTACAATGATGAGTAAGACATGATGGATCACCAGCAGAGGCATAAAGCCTGGTAGGACATGCACAAGTCCACTGCTGGAGAGATGCTCCTAAAAAGGTGGTGTGCCAATTGCACAAGGCAACAGACAGGGGACAGAGGTGCTGAGAGACAGTCAGATGGGCAAATGGAGGCATGTTAGTCACCTAAGGAGAGTTGTACTGGTGCTATGCCTTGAAAAGATACTGTACTGTTACGGTTTGTTCCTGTTTGCCAGGGGCAAGCATAAGTAAGTAGAGGGTCTGTTGCCCATTTGAGATTGGCAATATTTTTGTTAGGTGCCAGTCCTGCCCCTCCCACTCAGCTCACTGTGAGTCAAGTCTCTGCTGGGATACAAGACAAAGTGACAAAAGATGGCCATGAACAGGCCTGCTTCCAAGTATAGGTGTGGGGACAGTCTAAGGATTTGCCCCAGGGCTTAAGATAGTGAGCTTGATTGCAGCAGAGAGTTGCACAGGGGGAAGGCCAGTACTGTGGCTGCTAGGTCATAAAGAGTGCCGGTGTTTCCACTGTCCTGGATATCCATCCTCTCCTTCTTTGAAGTAATAGAATAAGTAGGGTGACCACCCAGAATAGATGCTGTATTCCTAACAGTGAGCTGTGGCCACATAGCTACCAATGAGCAACAAGATGTGAGCAGAAGGCAGGTGTGTAACTCCAGGGACAAGTCCCTAGGAGCTTGGAGTTGGCGGGTAGAGAAGCTTGTGCCTCATTCCCCTTTCATCCATCCTTAGTTCAGCATGTGAAATGGTTGGAAACCTCCTTAGACAAGTCACAAGGACAAGTCACACTTAGAGGTGATGAAATGGAAAGTTGTTAGAAGGTCACAGAGAACTGAGATCCCACAATACTAGTGATCACCTACGTACACCCAAGCTTTTATGTAAAAAAGGAGGGGAGAAGCTTTGATGTTGTATGAGCCAAAGCTACCTTGGGTCTCAGTTGCACAGGAATACAGATATAACAGAATAACAGTGGTTACAGATATTGCTCAGATAGGGAGGAGGGGGGACTTGAGTGAAGTGTTAATAAAAACAACATCAAGGCAGTTGGCACTTTGTCACACACAGCACCAAGGTCATAACAGGGCACATTCAAATGCTTTTTGCATTATAAAGAACTGTCAGAATTGTGGTGATGAAAAGGGAAAACAAAAGGCATCAAAATAGTTTTCCAATGAACCATAATCCCAATGAGTACTTTACCTTTTTCTTGCTACAGTATATTTGCCATTTTTTCTCAGCTGGAAGTGCAAACATAGCTTCCCTGTGTTTGTCTGTGAGGTCAAGTTCATCCTGAAAAGAAAAATAGTAATTATTATTTCACAGAATACATGCCATTCTTATAGGGGAAATTATCAGCATCACCAGGGTACGATAAAAGCACCAACATATATTTAAAAGAACTCAGAAACACTCAAGAAGCCAAGTTAAGGTACACTGAATACTGTTAAGAAAGTGAGTCCCTAGCACAGGACTAGACCCCAGCACAGCAAAGGGATGAGGAAGTGCCCTGCACTTTACTGCAGGGTGGTATAGGGGACCAAACATGAACTGAGCTCTCCTGAACCACCTGTACTGCTGCTGAGGGCCCATCAAGCAGCAAAGGTCATTAAAACACTAGAGCTTAGAAAGAGGAATCATGTTATGGATGAGAGTTTGTTGAGGATGGCTCCACAAACATCGAGTATTAGGCTGGGGCCTGAAGGAATTAGACATGATGGCAGGTGGGAAAGGTCCAGGATCAAAGGGCAGGAAGTGATAACAGACCTGATATGCTTAGGAGACAAGGGCAGGGTTGGCTGAAGTGCCCAGTTTATTCAAAGACTCATCAGATAAAGGTTTGAAAAAAGTAGAGAGTGACCAGTTTGTACAAAGTCTTAAATTCAGTATAAATAATTTATCCTCTTGACAATGGAGATCCAGTCAAGTTCTGAGCCAGGGAGTTGTATCTGTATCCCCATCAACTCCAACAATATTTATTCAAGCACCGTCAGGCATCTTCTCACTTAGCTGCCACAATAACTCTAAGAGTTCTGTTCATTACTGCATCGTCCTGGTAACAGCAATCCCTGTTGTAATACACTGGGCAAAACTGAGCTCAGCTGAAGACTTGGTCAGTAACTTTTTCAAGACTGCAGAACAGGTAAATGATAGGGCTGGGTTTTAAGTCCAGAGTTGTTGACTCCAGAACTCAGACTCAGCCTCGCAGATCAGTGTCTGGGAACATTAATTTTACAGTAGTCTGCATTTTAGATAGAATACTAAAGGAGGAAATTTACACATATCTGTTACTAGTGAACAATGGGATGGTGAATATAAAATATTTCAAGAAAAGTTACTGGCACTGAATAACTGCATCTGCAGCCATGCAGTGTGGGTTCCATCCCCGGCCAGGGAGGTGACCCACATGGCACAGCAGACCTCTCCTGTCTCGTCCACTGCTCCCTCCATTAGTGTATTTCAGTCAGTCTGCCAGTTTTGTTTCCCACTCTGTCTCTGGTGACTCCATTCATCACCACCCCCTGGCAACTCTGGCCTGTACCCCAGTTCTTGTATGCATAAATAAATCTTTTTTAAAATACTATAAAATTAAGGTGCATGCACACACACACAAAAATGCAAAGACTATAAACAACGAACAATAAACTCCGAATACATTTAGTGTATCTCTACAATTCTGCCCTTGGGAACACTCTTCTCACACCTAATACTCCTACCTCCATTTAGTCATCAGGTTCCATTAATTCTTCCTGGGAAAGTCTCATGATTTTCCCTTTAATTCCTAATGAAACCATCCAAACTTAAGCCCTAAACGACTTTTCTCTTGGCCCCCAATGGCCTCTCCACTGCTCTACCTGGTCCTTCCAGAGCTTCCTTTAGTTGTGGTTCTCAAACTTGACATCAGAATCACCTAGATGCCCTGCTGTTAGGACTTAGCAGATGGAAACAGGACAAGCATTTGGTACCCTGGCAAGTTCCAAATGTTGCTCATGCTGCTTGTCTGGGGACCATAGTTTAAAACCACCGCATTAAAAATAGAGAACCCATGCTATTTTGAACTCCCAGTTAAAAAACTTGACTTGTTCCACATTGCCTACAAAATTCACTATCTATTCTTTAGTCTGTCTTCTAAGGTCTTCCATTTGTAACTCCAGGTTACTTTGCCAGGCTTGCTTCTGGTGGATCCCCTTTGTGCCCAAATTTGCTAATACCTATGCCTCCAGGGCCTAGCCACACAGGGCCTGGTGCTTGCCAGGGAAACCCTTACTCTGATATAGGCTCTAATTCCTCGTCTTGGGGGGGTGGGGAGGGCAACATACATATAGCATGTTTTCCGGGGTAGCTGTGAAAATTGGCAACATCTAAATATCTAAGCATGAACTAATTATATTGCATGGGCCCCAGTGGTGAGGAGGGGGCAACTATATTATAGTCATTTCTCTTGTGAGTTAAATACAAATCTGTTGCTATTTTCTTTGAAGAGCCAGGCAAAGTAGTAAGTCAATAAAATACACACCTCACACACTATTATACCCTAACCACAAGAAACTAGTTATTGAGAATTTCAACAATGTACAACCTGGGAACAATACTTATAAAAAATTCCACTATAAGGGAACATGTTTAAAATGTTTACATTTTGGCATGCAACTATTATATGTGAAGCAATTCTTTTTTTTCCTTTCTTCCTTTTCTATTTTCCTGTAAGTCATAGCTACTTTCAACTGTGAATGTAGGCGAAAACAATTAGTTGGTGTTTTGCAGGGAGGGGAGTGGGTTATTCAAATAGCCAATGTAATGGTGTTCAGTTGGGGGAAAGGTTTATGATTTGTGTAAAAGAAAACAGTGTTATTATTAGCATATCCTTTACTACACTTATAGGGCAGTGTTTGCTAACAAAGCAGAGTTGTGAAGAAACCTGTGAATCCTAAAACCTAGAAATTCACAGCAAAGGGTATTAGTATTACCAGATTTTATTTTTAGAGGTAGGAAACTTCTGCTGAGACACAGAAATGACCAGTTTTGAACTGAGAGAATACACCTAAACTAGGACTTAGGGGCAAATGACTTCAAGCAAGAAGAAAATTTCCACAAAATAAAAATGTAAAAAAATACTATAAGGCCTCTGAATGTAATTTTGGATCACTGTAAGAAAATGGGAAGGAATAAAGTGACATTGGGAATAGTAACAACTAATTGTTGAGCACTTTCTGTGTGCTTAGTACTAGTGGGTTCTATATGAATTAAGTTTATCCTCACAACACTCCTATAAAATAGATATTACCCCATTTCCCAGGAAACGGAATGAGAGAAATGAAACAGCTTACTAAGGTAACAAAGCTAGAAATGGTAGAGGAGGAATTTGAGTCTAGATTGCCAGGTTAAAGCTCATGTTCTTCATCTCTAGTCTTTCATCCTGTTGATGATTCAACAAGTAGGTAGAATCATGACACTAATGCAAATATTTGCATCCATCTGCTATTCTCGAAACCTAGTGAGTGTCTGTTAGAAGGAAGAGATGGACTTTATTATCAGACAGGCCTGCATTACTGGTGAAGTTTTTATGAGGTAAAGAACATTGAACAAGAGACTTAACCCTATGAACTTTAATTTCAGAGGTCAAAACTGATAATGTGTAATACATATCTGATAGCATTATGTCCAGTAGAGAATATGCCTGACAGAATTAAGGATTCATTCATGCAACCAACAAATTTTTTTGAGAGTCTGCTAAATATTTATGCCATTGTGGCTAAGTGCAGGGAGCAAAAAAGGAGCTCATATTCTTGAGCAGGCAGACAGGAAATCAAACAATGACATGAACAGAATGATCACACAGGAAACTGCCCATTTGTTGTGGGGAAAGGTGGGGCTATCCCAAGGAAGTGAATGAGAGCTGAGAGATGAATAAAAAACAAATGGGCAAAAAGCACCACAGATAGTGAACAGCTGCCTTAACGCTCGCTATGAATTCTGGTCTTTATCCTAAGATCAATCAGAGGTTACTGGCAAACTCAGAGCAAGGTGACGTAGATGAAATTATGTAATAATGGGAGTGCCTAGGCACACTGCCAGATGTAATAAGACCCTCACCCTTTCATTCCAAAAGTATCTCTGCTCTGACTCATTCTGCTTTAATAAAATAACTGAATCCAAGCCTCTTGTCTGTCACAGCCTTACACATCAATTAGTATTTATAGTCCTACTCATTCCAAGGTTGTGACCAAACATTATGAAGAATATAAAGATGAATATCAGTCCCTGATTTCCTACAATTTGTAATGTAGGTGAGAAAATAAGATGACTGAAGTCTTCAAAAACAAGGCTCCCTTTCTTTTCAGGTTAAAGTCCCAATTCCTTAGCTCCAAAATACCGCCTTTGCAGAACTGTCCTACCTCTGCTACATCACCTTAGCACATCTAATCACAAGTTGTCTGCTTTGACAATCTTTGCAGATGCTGTGCCCTATTTTCCCTTGCCACCATGCACAAGCAAGTCCTACTCATCTAAACTTTTACTATGTGTCTATTCCCTCTATGCAGCCTATCCTGATTTTTCAGGGGTGGGCCCCTCTCCTTAACCTTATAGCATTACCATATTGTTATAATTGTTGGCAAGTCTGGTTCCTATTCTAGACTCATTCCCAGAGGGCAGGAACCAAATTTGTTTTATCCATCTTTGTACTACTTACCAATCCCCAGAAGAAAATCTAATATATTTGGAATATTTAAAAAAATAAAAGCAAGGTGACAGGTACGGGAAGGTGGAAAAATTGGTAGAGCAAGAGAGAAAGGAGAAGAGGGAGGAGACTGTTACAGGATACAGTTATTAACACTGCACTTTAGAAACTGATTGTACCATTTTACTCTCTCAGCAGCAGTATGTGGCAGTTCCAGTTACTCCACATTCTCACCAATATTTGGTGCTATGTCTTTTTAATTTAGCCACCCCAGTTTAGTTAAAATAGTATTTCAATCCAGACTTAATTTGCATTTATTTCCATGATGACAAAGAAGCTGATTTATTTATTGGTCATTCATGTGTTCTTTATGTAATCAAATTCTTTGCCCATTTTTACTGAATTGCTGGTCTTATTACTGAAAGAACTAAAAAAAATTCTTTACATATTCTGGAAACATGTCCTGATTTATCAGAGAGGTGTACTGAGATTCTTGCTCCTAGCCTGTGGCTTGCATTTTCACTTTGTTAATGATCTACTTTGATCACCAGGTTGTTTGTTTTTTTCTTTTTTTTTCTTTTTTATGCTTCTATTTTCTTTTTGAACTAGTTTTTTTTAAATTAAGGCAACACCGATTTACAACTTTGATTTTAGCGATGTCTTATAATTTTCATTGTATAGTCTCTTTCCTCCTCTGTTAAATTTACTTCCTTAAATTTTCTCCTCCTTTGTAAAAGTACTCCTTAATTCTTTTTGACGCAATTACAAATGGGTTTGTTTTCTTGATGTCTTCCTCATTTAGCTTATTCTTTACATATAGGAAGGCAAATGATTTTTATGCATTGATTTTGTGACCTGCCTCCTTGCTGAGCTGATTTATTGTTTCAATTAGTTTTTCAGTATCTCTTTGTGGTTTTCTATGTATGTTATCCTGTCATCTGCAAATGAAATTTACTTTTCTTGCTAATTTTTGTAGCTAGGACTTCTAATACTATGTTGAATAACAGTGGTAAAAATGGACATCCTTCTCTTGCACAAATTTTTTCCCCCTCTTTTTCTTTATATATATTTGACATCAGTTGAGGTCCCCGTGGATTTCATACCACCATTTCACCAGTGCACCATCACCTCAGTCCCATGTGCTCTTTCTGCCCTCAATCCATTTCCTTCCCGTTTCCCACAAAGTGTTTCTGTTTTGTCCTTACCATTTTGTTTTTATTGTGTTTTTTTTGTTGTTGTTATTATTCTTTCCCTTGGTCATTATTTCATTCCCTTATATTCCTTCTAGGAGCAAAACCATCCAGTATTTTTCTTTTGCCTTCTTCTGACTTAATTTGTTCTAGATCTTAATGGAAAGTTTTCAGGTTTTTAACACTGAGAATGATGTTGGCTGTGGATCTGTCACATATGCCCTTTATTATATTCAGATTTGTTCCGTTTGTCTCCAGCTTTTAGAAGTTCATTTTTTAAATCATAATTGGATGTTGAATCTTATCATATGCTTTTTGAGCATCAATTGATAATATCATTTAACCTTTATGTTTCCTTTTATTGATGTGGTAAATTACACTGATTGTTTTTGATGTTGAACCATCTGGTATCCCTGGAATAAATCTCACTTGGTCACAAATGTATGGCCCTATTAATACATTGTTAAAGTTGGTTTGTTGAGGATTTTTTCATTCATATTCATTAGGGAATTCTGCCTGTAGTTTTCTTTTTTTGTGTGGTGTCTTTGTCTAAAAAAACTATTAAGGTGATGGCAACCTTATAAAATGTGATTGGAAGTATTCCTTCTTTTTCTTTTTCAATTTTTTTCAAGAGCTTGAGAAGGACAGAAATTGGCTCCTTTTTGAAGGTTAGGTAGAACCTACTAGTGAAATCATCTTTTCCTAGAATTTTTGTTTTGGGGGAGACTTTTGATTACTATTTCTTTTTCTTTCCTTGTAATTGATCTATTCGAGTTTTCTGGTTTTTTTTTCTGATTCAGTCTCAGATGGCTGCATATGTCTAAGAATTTGTCCATCTCTTCTAGGTGATTCAACTTAAGCATACAATGTTCATAGTAATCTCTTATGAGCCTCTGAATTCTGAAACATCTGCTGTAACGTTGATCCCTTTTTCATTTCTGATTCTATTTGAGTTTTTTTCCTTTTTCTTTATGAGCCTAGTTAGAGGTTTGTCTATTTTTGGAAAGAATCTGCTTTTGATTTCTTTAATCTTTGAACTCTCTTTTCTATTTCTCTTGCATTTATTTCTGGAGTATTTAGTTATAAAAAATATATAGTCTTCTCTTTTTTCCAGTTACTTGCTCTCATTTAGATGTACTACTGAGAATAAAAGCACAACTGATAGAAGAGAGAGAAAGGATGGAATACAAACTAATTTGAAAATCATGCTGGCACATTAATTTACTCAAACGCTGAAATGACTTCCAAGTAATATTACAAGAAGATTTTTCATTTTGATAATTAGTGAAATATTGAAAAAGGCAATTTTGTAAAACAAACCAATGAGGAACACTGTATCTCAGATAATAGTGCTTTACATTAATTTTTTAGAATAAGGACATATATAGAGGCAGATGGAAGATTAGTGGTTGCCTGGGCTGGAGGCAGGAGCAGAGACTGACTAAGAATGGACACAAAAGATGAGGTGATGGAAACATTCTGAAGCTTGATTGTGGTGATGGTTACAGATTTGCATTGCAAATTCAATGACATATAAATTATATCTCAGTAAAACTGCTTAAAAAACAAAATCAAGCCTGGTTGTTGGAGCCCCAGGAAAAGAAAAGATTCAGAGCAGAGAAAACAGAACCTTGTGTACAGAGTAAGGAAAAGAAGATTCTGGTCCCACATTAGTTAAATCAAGAAGTTACTTTAAAAGAGAAACTAATGGGGAAAAAATGTATGAAAGGGAGGGAAAAGGAAAACATGGATCCATTTAGAGTAAGTAGTTCAATGTGGAAAATGTCACAGTTTCAGATACAACTTCGGTTTGAAACCAAAGACCATTCCCATGAAATATCTGTATCCCCTTCCTTGAGAATTACATAGATTCTAATAGTATACATTCTATTTGCTCCAAGACAAGGTCAATGTTTTTCTCCTAAAGTCCCTTAATATTAAATTAAATGGTATTTTAATGTTAACAAGAAGTTCTTAACATTTTGGTGGTAATGTTCCCCTCCTCCTCCTCCACTAGTAAGATACAAGAGTACCTCTGTGAATTCATAGTAAAGATTTCCACTAAAATTAACAAATGTAATTCACACAATACCAGGAAATATCCTGGTTATTTATAAATCACCTTCTTTAGCTTTTTATCCATCACCTTTTTTGTTTGTTTCTGCAACCCAGTTATGTTAGATAGTGTTTTGGGGGTTGGCAACACAAAAGATGAACCACAAGTCCAGTTTCTGCTACTACACCTTAAATTTGATGGGTCTAGCTCTTTTCATTGGCCACAGAATTTTTTTTCATATTATTCTGTCTTGGCTAGAGTTTTAAAAGTAAGGGTAAATGATTGAGCCAGTGATAAGAGAAATGCCTGCACCAAGTCATTCCCTCCACAGCCAGATCATGTTTCTTAAAAATTAATACCAACCAACAACACCCTAAAGGCTTTTTCTTCTTGGAGAAGATAGTTATTATATTTTTATGACCTTATAAAATATTTATTTTATATATCTGTAATATTTTGAAGAAAAGACACTTTATATATCTTTGCTCTGACAGAAGCCCTGCTGTGGGAACTGAAGTTTTGAGCTTTACCCTCTAACAAAGCATATTATTAAGCCCCACTTGTAAAAGATTCTGCACAAAGATATCTCACTTGTCCAACACCTTGGAATAAGCAGGCAACGCTATAGAGAGATCTACATAAATCAGAAAACAATTGGCACTGAAAAAATAAGTCTAAGGAAATGGATTGATTTCTAGATAAAGCAAGGAAGGGAAGGAATTTTGAAATAATATACAATAAGAGTCTTGAATGGCTGAAAAGGCTCTTTTTAGAGGTGTAAGCTAAATTGAAATATGGGATTATTTATAAAAATCTCTTTATTCTTGGAAAATTTACCAATCAAAAGATTTGAGTCAACAACAAAGTTGCTGGCTAACAAGAGAAATCGCTAATAAGAAAAATCTCTCATAAAGGATTTCAGGATTTCTATTTCTAGTGAGTTAGGCTAAGTCATTACATACAGATCATTGTAAAGTCACAAAGAGAGGGGCATGTTCAATTAGGACTGAGGGCAAGAGAAAATTTTGTAAAAGTGAGAAGAACTGCCAGTCAACCCATTGCTTTGTGTTTGTATTTCTGGTTGGAGGGGAGGGGTTGTTTGTTGATTTTTTCAATGGTCCTTGGCAAGATAACTGTCCATCTGACTCAATGTACAAAGCTCACAGACTTTTGAACCATATTACTCACACAAGGCTAACTTTTCCCCTTCATATTACAAACTTCAAGTATTTGCCCACAGCAAACAGGCCCAAGTCACCCATTACTAACTTCACCCACCAAAGGTTTCCCACATGCCCCAAGCAGGAAACAACCTTCAAGAACACACCCAAAATTAATGGTGTCTTCTCTGGAATGAATCAACTCCATTTAACACTTTCCACCCATCCTACAACTCAACACTACCAGAAATAAGACAAGCAGTTAGAGGGGCAAGTGACCAGACCTTAAGTATTATAACATGGTAATTAAGTATGACATCATGGAGGAAGGGCCAGATAAGGCAGACTGAGGGACACTTATGCAAACAAACAAACAAAATTACCCTTCAATAAAAAGAAAATACACTACCACGGTGTCATAATTCATTAAACTTATGAACACCTGCCCAGCCATAGAAAATGGCTATGACATCCAAGAGTTGTGGACACAGTTCTCAAAAATTTAACCACACACCCTGAGAACATCATTTTACTTTCATCATGGGATTTGAAATATGAACAGTAGATGAGATTTTTGTTGGTTTATAATTAGAGGTGTATTCAGTGAATTATTACCTGCTCCCAACCAGATAGCTAAGACATAAATGGAAAAACAACAGAGAACTTTAAACATCCCAAAGGGATTTGTACACACAAAGAACAAACCTTGATGATGTTCAGCCGGTAAGATTTCTGCCAACATTCTTAGTTATTATACGAAATACCACAATATGACTCACTACCACCTACACAGTAATGTTCTGTGTCTGATAGACGTGTTTTCATTTAATATATAAAAATAAGAAGTGAGAAGCACCACAAGCAAAGGCTGACTAATAGAAATAATTTTTAGTTTCTTACTATTAATGGTTAAGTGCTTGCTATAGTTTTTTTTTTTTTCCTTCCTTTAATAGCAGGTAATGCTAACCACATCCAGTTTTCTAGACAGTCTGTTCTAAACCTATAGGCTTCTTATTTAGTTTCGTTATTTCAACTAAACTCATTGGATTAACTTTTCTTTTGATTAGCCTAAGCCAGCAGCAGGTTTTCTGTAATCCACAATAACTCTAATCTAAATACATCTTAAGATCACCTCTCCATATCCATTCAGTCACCCAAATTTCCATCTATAATCGAATATAATTCAACTTCTATTGACAAGGCTTAAGAGAATTTCTAAGTAGTGCTTTCCAAATTGAAAGGAGGAAATTTGTCTCCTGGGTTACAGAACCATGTGAAGGGACAGATGTTGGAGGCACCCAAAAGCCCAGGGGAACAGTGAAGCCAATTCCAGAAATGTCTCTCCTCCCTCATGACACTAGCACGGCTCTTGCCAGCCCAGGCCCCTCCCCCACCTGCTCAGCACACCCTCTGAAGACTAATTTGGCAGACTGACACTTGTAAGTTTTAATTGGGTCAAATGATATCTAGCACAATGAGTCTCCTCCCACACTGCAGCTATTTATTGTTCCACATAATACATGGTAGAGAATCAAGGACGGAAAATATTTTTTAACTATTATCACCCTTACCCTTTTAAACCACACCATCCACTTTGGTGTTCCTTTAGTATGTGTCATGGAAACAGGGTGAGTAAAGTGAATGACAACAGGAGAATGGGGTGCAGGCAACTACAGGGCTCAGATCTAACCCAGCACTCCTGCTGTGAATAATTGAAATGCGACCCCAACTGTTGGTGGATTCAGCAGTCATCACTCCTGAACACATGCTTACACTGACTCAAATACTTGCTGAACATCTCATGTGTTGTCCTTAGGTAATTATCAATAGTTGTTCATGCAGGCCACAAGCATGTACTGAGCACCTATTTGGGGGCAGGCACTGCTCCAGGCCCTGGGGATCCAAGGGTGAAAAGGTCAGACACATGCTTGTGCCTTGCTGCTCTGGAAGGTCTAAGGTGCCTATTCACAGTGGATTTAATATAATGACTGTCCACTTAGGACTAATCCCAAACTATCTGTAAAAAGGTGGCAAAGAACTTGCTGCCTTTTTCTTCTGTGTCCAATGCCCTTCTTTTCTGAAAACTACATACACATACATTTTATTTTATTTTTTTTTAAACTTTTTTTTAAAGATTTATTTATTTATGCATACAAGCACTGGGGTACAGGCCAGCGGTGTGGGGGGGTGATAGGATTCACCACAGAGAGCAGGGAGCAGAGCAGGCAGATCAACAGAAGTACACTGCTGAGGGGAGCAGCGGGCACAGCAGGAGAGGTCTGCTGCGCCATGTGGGTCCCCTCCCTGGCCGGCAGCAGGGATCGAGCTCCTGCTGCAGTGGCTGCGGTTTGCTTCATAGTGCGCTGCTTAACCCACTGCGCCACCAGGGAGGCCCTACACATACATTTTAAATGAGCTTTTAGTCACTTGGTTTAGTGTAGTTCTTAAATATTACACTGCATAATAAAGTAACAGCTAGCAGCTGTATGCTGTTTTTAGTGGGTTCATTTAAAACTGGACAAGAGAGAAAAAACTGCAACTTGTTTTAGGAATCTGGTTTTCAAAAAACAATCCAACTAAACTAAAGAACCAACATGGTTCTTCATCAATGAGCCAGAAAATCATAATTAAAAGATGTAGCTGGTAATGAGATCATATAACACGTATCAAGAAGTAGTTTGAAATTCTAGAGGAATTCTGGGAATTAAAGGTGGGGGAGGGAAAGAGTCTAAATCCAGCTGGTAGAACTATTCGAGGACAATTTAGGACTGAAATACACTATCACATACTGGGCATTTACCTCCCACAGGCTATGGGACATATGTTTTCTGAGAGCAAATGACATTTAATGATTCCCAGCACATCAAGACATAGGGTAGTATTCAGTTATTTGTACAAACTACCAGATTGGTCTAGCCATTAACTGAGACACATTTTCACACATTTTCACTTGAAAACATACCTAAACTACACTATTTATAGAGATCAAATTGTTTTCTCAGTCTTTTAAAACCTACATTAGGTTACATGGGACCATGTATGGAGTTGGCAAGTTACTACAGCATGTTGACTTTGAGAACTTTACATATGGTAGCCTGAGGATTAAGTTAGATAATCAGATTTTCAATTATAGCCAAAAGTTACATAGGGACACCACTCAGAGACTTTTTAGGGTTCAAAGTAATGAATATCATCAAGGTCAAGGGGACTTATAATCTTTTTTTTTTTTTTTTTCCAAAATAACATCACTAGCTCAGCGATGGTTTTAACAGTTATTTGTACTGGGTTTTTTCTTTTGTTTTGTTTTTAATATTTCCTTTTTCTCTCCCTGTGTTTCCACACTCCTCTCCATTTTAGCTCCCAATGTCTAAATTAAGAAGCAGTCAGTAATAAATGTATTGATTGATAACAAAGTGTATAACATGAATTCAAAATCTCAATTTAATGGTCTACACAAAAGGACATTTAGAATAAGCTCAGGACTAGAATAAAACGGTTTTGTGGTTTTACCTTAAGTTTACTGCATTTCTTTCAGTTAATCAGAAGACCAAAAGCCAGTTTAAGAAGTCATAATGACCACCTTCCTGTCTAAGCTGACAGGCCCTCAACCAATACAAAGAAATGCACACCATTCACTGGAACAAAAGTCCATATCCAATCCTACTTTGATTCATGGAAACAATGTAATGTTCTATTAAAAAACACAACAAATATAAGCAAGCAAAACCACCTATTTGGATGCCACCCAGTATCACAAACCATCAGTTGTTCTCAGAGTCAAAATAATTGTTTTTATTAAGTTTTGGGCGTGGGCTTGTCTTTTATCATCTTTAAATAGACTGCATATTGACAGCAGTTCACATCTATTACATAGGAATTTCAGCACTAGACACAATTAAGCTCATTATCTACATTTTCACTTTCCTTTGTGATATACTGAATATTTTCATACTGTTCTAAACATTTTTCTATGAATGCAACTTGTTCTATCAAAAAATGATATGGAATAAAACAGATCTACTCAATTATATTTTTCTTCTCTCTCAAATGAACTTTTGCTAAATAGAATTTTCTCTTGTGACCTTTCTAAGATCTGTCAAATGAAAAGATCTTTTAACTTCATAGAAATAGAGCAAGTTTAAGATCACTTCTTTCACTGGATTCTAACTTTGGGTTTCAGATAACTAGATATTTTGAGACTATTCTAGGTATAACTTTGAAGTCTCTTTCCAGTCTGATTTCCTCTGGTTAATTACTGAGTAATCCTTTAAACTCTAATTAAGAAACAACAGATTAAAACTATGACTTCTTACCACCACTTTCTTTTCTTCAATTGTATTAAAATTAAAGTGTTCCTGCTACCCAATTTTTCACCTTTCTTGGAGACAGGGAACTGAATAGTTTCTGTAAGTAGCTTTCTATTCTTAGAAATCATCTTAAAACAGAAGTTTTACAAATGAACAGATAAAAAGTGTTGAAACTTCTCATTGAGTCTGCTGATAATGGAAAAATTTTATTATTAAAGAGAGTTTAAAATAGACCTAGTAATAAAGGAAATTATGTTGACAGCCTGAGAAGATGATTACCAATTCACATATCTAGTAAGTGAACAATATCTGTACACTGGTAAATCATAAGACTAACTTGGATTGCTATAGCTCCCTTCATACCAAGGCAATGTCAGAATATACTGAAAAATGAGATTACTGATGTAGGTTTCTAAGTGAATTCATCTGGCACAGCTTACCCTTACTGTGAATTAATCTAACTCTGATACAATTCCTACATTCTCTCATTCCTAACTGTGTTCATTTCTCAAATTCTACACTGGTTACTAATGTTGAAAATATCCACAGTACATAATAATGAAAATGATATGGAGAATTACATTTATGAAGACAGAAATATTCCTTACTCTCCCTATTCAGATTTTAACTTTCAGTGACAATCCCCAATAGTATAAATAGTGGTTTTGTGGTCACTAATAGGTTTCTGAGTAAGATTCCTTAAAATATTTTACATTTCCTGGGAAGGCAGAACACTATTATCTCAAACACTAGACCCACTGGCAAAATAAATGAAAGACTAAGTGCTGGATTGGAAAGAAGGCAGATTAACCAGGAAATAGAGTAAAATAGAACTGCTAACATTAACCTTTAGAAAACTTGAGTTCACATTGTGTGTTATTTCCAACTAGCTATAAATTCACAGTGTTGTACTGTATTAGAAAAACTTTCCTTTAATAAGTATATGGAACTGATTTCATTATATATAAACAATAGATGTTATTTTAAGAATAAGATTTACTACAATACACTTCAAAAAATAAAAACCAAACTTGTATGAAACCTGGTTTTCCCCCAAAAAATTTCACCCAGGAAAAGCAATAGAACATTTTCTATATTAACAAGGCAAGAGAACTGGGGGACACCACATTTAGTACCACATTACTGTACCACTGTTACTGTTAAATACCGTGTGGGAACCCTTAGCCCTCCACTCTGAGTAAATGCAAGAGTCTATGAATTGGACAGGAGGTGGAAGAGGCTCTCCTAGGACTTTTCTTGCTCTCTTCTTTGTTTCAAAATTTAAGTAGCCAGAGGATGTAAATATTGTCACAAGGAGATATCCCACCTCAACAACTGGACTCAAAGGAAAACACTCAGAATCTTCTCAAGGAGACATAACACCTTTTGGTAAGCTTACCTATACTTCTTAAAGACAGTAGTGAGCAGTGTTAGTAGATAGCAAAAATAATCTGATGTACTTTGGTATATTTGGTTCACCAAGAAAGCTTGTAAGCAAACAGAGGTAGTTTCCTCTAGTTCAAATGAATAGCTCAGATGTATAATTAAATCAAAGACACAGCCATCCCAGCCCTTTTCTAGGCTCGCCTCTTCCGGATGCCCATTCTTCCCAGTCTCCTATTTCACACTCCATCCACACTGAACTTTCAGCTTTTTGAGTCTTACACACTTTAGTTCTGAGCTCCCAGCCCTTTTATGTGCTTTTCTATCTATGACACTCTATTCCTCCCTCTCTGCCTAGAAAATTCCTTGTTTTTCACATCTTATGTTAGATGTTACTTTCTCCACAAAATGTCTTAGAGCCTGCCACACTAGGTTAGGTACTTGAGGTAGGCGAGAGTACATGACCGCTTCCTTCCCCAGGAGTCTGGAATGAGTTGGGTGCTAGGCTAAGGAATCAAGCAAATGGAAATCAAAGTACCTTCCTTTTTACTCATGAAAGCTGGATGGGAGAAACCAACGTTTATATGCAGACAAGTGGGCTTTATCAGATGTTAAAGCTGAATTCAGTATCCACTAATGATAGGGGGAGCTGGGCAACTGTATGAATGAAATTCCCCGTGGGGTTTCACTTCTGTGAAATTTAAAGCACAGAGTGTATATTTTCTGAACGCAGGTTGATTTGCAGAGAAATAAAGAGAAGCGGAACTGAGCTATGCATGCATATTCAAAGAGAAGGCAGGCATACTGCTCTCAGGAAGAGAGCAAAATGAATGAACCCTGAGGGTGGAACTTCCTCCACCTGAAAAAAGGGGAATAAAGGTTCTTCCCCCATCAAAATGTACTGCTAGAGCAGGCCCTCCCGGCATCCTCAAATACAGGGGATAAGACTGTGTTTAGCTGCCTGTTTCTCCTACACAACAAAGGAACTTGTCTATTTTGTTCACCCATTACCTCAGGGCCTGGCACAAAAGACAGGCACTTCACACACACACCCTGAACGATGTGATCAATTCATTTGCTGCTCATCCCAAAGGAATTCTACACTAAGATGGAAGGAGTTACTTGACAAAGAGAATTTATAGTGTTGTCATACCTAGGATGCTTCAAATAGGTGGGGGATCACCTAAGACCTTTAAAAGTCTGCAGAAAAGACAAAATTACAATGGATGTCATATAATGGTAAGAATACTGAATCTTGGATTGGTTAAAGTCTTGATTTGTGGCTGAGGCAGAGAACAAAGCAGAATTGGAGAGGTATGAGATAATAAAGGAAAATAGAATTGATGCTCAGAAGACATAAAATATATGATCAGCAGAGATTTTATAAATTCTCAATAGTTTTTTAATATCCCAAATAACTTTAAAATTGCTAGTTGAGAGACTTTTTCTGGCTGACAACTCTCTCTCTCTTTCTCTCTCATTATGTGTCCTCAATTCTTCAGAAGCCATAGAACAGCTTTAAGAGCAACTGGTCAGTCACTTAGGGAATAAATAGTGAATGTTGGCAAGAATGTGGAGAAACTGGAACCCTCATACACTGCTAATGAAAATCTAGAATTGTGCGGTTGCTTTGGAAAACAGTCTGATAGTTTCTCAAAAGTTAAACACAGCATTACCACATGACCCAGAAATTCCACTCTTAGGTATATACCCATGATGATGGAAAATATATTTCTATATGAAAACTTGTATGTGAATGTTTATAGCAGTATTATTTATAATAGCTAAAGACTGGCAACAATCCAAAGGTCCATCAACAGTAAATGGATAAACAAAATGTAGTATGTCCAGTCAATGAAACATTATTCAACAATGAAAAAATTAAAAGCTGATACATGCTACAACATGGCAGAACCCTAGAAAAGATTGTGCTAAATGACAGACGCCCATCATAAAGTGTCACATGTTTTAAGATATAATTTATATGAAATGCCCAGAATAGGCAAATTCACAGAAACAGGTTACCAGGGGATGGGAGGTTCAAGGACAAATGGGGAACAATAGTTAATGGATATGAAAGTTGCTTTGGGGGTGATGAAAATCTTCCAAAATGTATCGTAGTGATGGTTGCATAATTCTGAATATTCTGAAAACTACTGAATAAAATACTTTAAATAGGTAAGTTATGTGGGATCTCCAGAAACCACTGTTCTGAAACTGGAATAATCCTGATTCCATTGCTGGTGCCAGAGAGGCTGAGACAACCAGGCACACTTTGCTGTCCATCTTCTTTAAAGACTCACATGAATAACCCCCTGTCCACGCTTGCTTTCTTTATGTGATGGTAAGTTTGCAGTAAGCAATTTTCAAGGTAAACTATTTAATATCACTTTTAATACATGAAATGAGTGACTCATCAGAGGAGGAAAAGGAAACTAGCTAATAATAAGTTCTGGTTCTGTTGAGATGCATTCCAACAGAAAGATAAAAAGGCTACAAATCGAGCTTCACTTTCAAGAAAAGGAAAAACCTGGGTCATTTTTTTTTTTCGGGTGTTGTGCCCAGAAAATACCTGAATTGTCTCCCACCGCTATTCATGAACCAGGACATAGAGTATTACTCGGTGCCAGCCTTGTAAAAGGGTGTGATCTTTACATCAACCCTATCAGGGAGATAGAATTACTCCCATTTTACAGACAAGGAAATAAACTCAAATCCAACAGAAACTATCTTAAAAGAAGTTATTCTCAGTCAGAGTAAGAATGGACTTAACTCAAGCGGCCATGCACGTTCTGCCTCCCCACATGGCTTCCCTCTCCTGTACATGGGCACAGGAAGAACAGCTTCTATTGCTCAAGAGAACCCCAGGAGAAGGTATCTGGTGGCCCAGAGGCTGCCTCACTTGCCCCAGGACAACCCTGGCAGTTGGGTGCATTTGTGGTCTAAGTCTCTGAAGTCAGGAGCATACATAAATCCATCCATCACTAACCAGGACAGACACAAACCTCAAGATAATTTGTTTTCCAGTGGTTTCAGCTTAAAGTTCTGGTTTGGTATTGGTTTTTTAACAACTAACAGCTGTAGGCAATTTTCAGAGAATAAAGACATCAATAAGACAGAGAGTGGAATTTTCTGTCTTATGAACACAGAACAGTGAGCTGTCTTCAAGATGAACACAGCTGCCACCACAGTCTCCGACTTAGGGCTCATTCTGGGAGGTTGGCACATGCTTGAAAAGACATTGGATGTAGATGTGTAGCGAAAACTAGCTCTGCCCAGTAGCTCTACTACCACAGAGGAATCCTTTATCTACAACATCTATCTGCTTAGGGTGACTTTTGGTTTTAAAACACTTTAAATGAGAAATAAAATCCAAGCTTGTCAAAATATCATCAGTGCCCTTCTTGAGTGCCATCATGGTAGATGATTCACTATATCCCTTCCTAAGAGAGAATTATGTGGCCTCCACCCACACCAATGACTTTAGCTTGGCCTAAAGTTACATGTAGTGCCTGTCCCTCCAAAAGGATGAGATTTCCTTACCCTGTGATCTCAGGAGTGGCTGTGTGATTTGCAATGACCTAAAAGATGTGGGTGGAAATGACACGTGTCATAAGCTTAGAGCCTGCTAGTAAGTAGTTCACCATGTCTTTCTTTGCTCTTCCACCATGTCTGATTAAAAGATGGTGAAGAACAGAACCCCAGGAGAGCTACAGTGGACTCGTAGCAATAGCAAGAAATAAACCTCTACTATTGTAACCACTGTATGCTTGCTATCACAGAATAACTTGCTTACAATGACTGCGGCAGCCACTAACATTGATCTTCTCCACATCTCTCATCAGCAGTCCCGCCTCATTATTCACCCCCATCAGAAAATATCCCTGATCACCCGTCTCACCACCATGCCTTACACCTCATAACACCTTGACCCACGATCAATGAACAGCTAAGTTGTACTTTTCTCTTTAGTGGTATTAAATCTTCATTATCTGTCTCTTTTTGCTCCAGAAATTGTCAGCTTTTGTGAGCAATTTCATTTCTATTTCAAACTCATTAGCATCCAGAACAGAGTTCTGCATGAAACTGAGATGGGAGAGGATAGAGATTTCTTAAACACTGAAAATATTCAACATTATAAAGTAGAAACATGCTGCCAAAATTCAAGTCTTCCCAACCAATTTCTGGGTGGTAATGGTCCCGTTAATCCACTCGGCAGACCAGAACCCAAACACTGGTTTCAGTTGGCTTACCCTATAAGATAAACTTGCAGGTGAACTGAAGTCTAGAAGAACTGCAGTGACTCCCTCCATTCAGATGTGCCCCTGGAGGGCAGTGACCCGGCCTGCATTACTTTCCTGATGGAAGAGTCATGCAAAATGATGAAACTCTAATATCTGTTGAATGACATAAATGGTCTGACTGGAACTAAAGCTGTGACAAAATGCCAGAGGTGATCATGGGAGGACGGAGCACTCGCCACATTTAGTGAGCACCTAATAAGGGTTCTTATGCCATCTCCAATATACATTACTCTCCAGTAAACATCAGACCAAACCAGGGAGAGATACTATTTTCTTTCTACACTTTCCAGAAACCAAACTTAAAAAGTCATACGCTTTTTCCATATTTGTACAGATAATGAGGTCAGAGCAGTAATTTGAACCAAGGACTTCCTATCCCCAGGTCAGTGCCCTTTAAAGTATGCCAGAACATCTTCTGAAACATAGAATGGAAGGAGATGCTTGCAAAGCTAAGTTAAGGAGAGCACTTGCATCTTGTGATCAATAGGATCTACACCAGATGCATCTCTACCACTTCAGTATAGTGGGTCCAAAAATATGATAGAGTCATAAAAAATTTCCCACAACAGTTATTATTCCAATCCTGTCATTAGGCTAAATAATTATACTGTACTTAAGTAATAATGACTTTCATCAAAGGATCAGGGACAGGAGGGGTGGTATGACTAATTTTTAAAAATATACTAATACTATTCAGTGGGAGTGGGGGGGTGGTGGAAGAAACATTGGGGAAACCCAGAAGGTGTGAACCGGGTGAGGGAATTATTTATTAAAGACTCAGGTTCAAGGGGGAGGAATCAGAAAGGTCAACTTAGGATATAATACTGTCACATATTTGGAAACCTAAAGGTTTAACTCCCTTCAGTTACATCACCAGAAAAGCCCTTTATTGTGGTAATCTTATCCTCTTTTTTGCCCTTCTCCACAGGCTCACTGCTGATAACACAGGTGCAGATATAAGATACAAATGAGGCCATTTCACTGAAGAAGAGCAAGTCCGGGCCTAACCAAACCAAGCCCTCCACATCATCCCGGCTCCCAACCACCACTGGCATGAAGTCTGAGACTCACCACAAGTTCACTGAACATGACATCCAGCTCTTCCACAGGGGGCATGGGCAATGCTGGCTCCATGGTCTGAAGCGCAAAATTGCTATCGTTCCGCAGTCGATACGTGATTTCTGGATGATCATTATTTCGGAAACAGCAAAAGATGAATGAAATCCCCCGTCCACCTCTCTTCCTTGGGGCCATGGCTAAATTCTGTTCTATTTCTTGGAGTGATTAAGCTCTGCAAAAAGAGGACATGAGATGGTTAAGAGTGCAAGAAAGAAAAAGGTTTTAGAAAGTCAAACCAACTAAGAAAGAGCCACAGTGCTGAAAGCAACATTAGCCCCCTTGAAGGCGTAGCAAGGACAACCCCAAGAAGACTTGGAGTCCCTTTGGGCAGAGAGCATATGTATTTCTATTCAGTTGCTGAATGTTTCCTGTGAGCAACTGCTGAACAAACAGGATAGCAGCCATGCCATGCCATGGCATGCGCTCCTCCACCTCCTCTCACAGGCTTCTGGCCATTCTTTGTGTATCACACGCTTTTTCTCACGGATCCATCTGTTCTTGTTACTCCCTCTGCAAGAATGACCTTCTCTTCTTTACCCCCTTAGGAGAGCTCTTATTTAATTTTTAAGGTCCCAATTTCAATTTCTTCTTCTTTACCTTCTCCAGGTAGACATGCTACAACATATCTATCCATTCCAGCTCATGTCACATTCTAAGTTTATTAGGCATATCTTTCTCTTAGGCTGTGATAGCTCAAGCCAGGATGAAAGGAATGTGCAAGCGAATTGGTGGCCCCGGTGCCCTGCACAGTGAGTGGAAGAAACTAGACCTTCAGTCAATGTGTTGAATAATTTAAATTCATAGCAAAGGAAAAGCAACTTAACATAAACTAGAAGGGTGAGACATGTTCAGATAAAAAAGAGAAAATGAATTCACTAACAGGGAGATGGTTAAACATAGTATATTTACATAATAGAATACTATATACTCATTAAAATGAGATCTCAGAATGTAGATACAGGAAAACATTCAAGATGTTATGAGACAATATATAACACATGGAAAGGATTATGTTTTAAAACAATTATTAAAAAAATATAAAACAATTATAAATATTATAAAGTGTTAAAAGTGGTAGCCTCCAAAATAAGAATTTGAGTTCTTACTCACTTTTGAATTTGAATTTTTATCATAAAAATTATGCTTGTAATGACTGTACAGTTTAAGTCATAACTGTAATATACTTGTAATGACTGTACAGTTTTTTTCTTTAAGTCACAACTGTATGTATTCCCTTGGAAATTTCCCATTATAAAGTCAAGTGAAAAAGGTCAAAGAATAATATATACAACATGAGCCATAATGTTTTTTGAAATATCACAGAGGAAAAAATTGCTTACATGTAAATGTATAGCAAAAGAGCTGGAAACAAAAACAGCAAATCATTAACTCAGAGAAAGTAACGAAGATGGCAAAGACAAGAAAGAACATTCTTTTTTATTTTTTAAATAAAATATTCAGATAGAAATTTTATAGAGTTTTCAATTTTCAAAAAAGAGATGGGGTTGAAAATAGAAAGGTGGGATGTGACTTGGCCTTTCATGAGCTGAAAGCTCAGAGGAGGCGAACCATCTATGCAGGAAGGAACAAAGGTGTGAATTTGAGGGAGGAGGCACAGAAGTCAGACTAGAGAGGTGGGCCAGTGTGGAGAATGGTGGTCCAGGCTGAGGACTCTTGATTTACCCCTCTTCCACCACCCACCACTCCCCTCAAACAACAGGGAGTCACATTTCGAAGCATCTCTATCTCTAAATTTAGAAAAAGATGTGGTTGGGTCCCCACATTTTAGAGCTGTGGGTAGGTGACCTTGCTGGAGAAGCAGCAGCAAATGCTGAACAGCCTCAGAGAGAGGTCTGCAGATCATGGCAGTGTAAGGAATGTCACTGCCTCGACTGTGACTGGCAAACTCAGCATGCTGAGACAGGGCTAGTGCTATTGCAGGCACTTCCTCAAAGGGATGCAGGTCCCTAAGGTGAGGCAGAGGCCCACAGGTGGGCCTCCCTAAGGTGAAGCAGCTGTCACTGGACTGATTTCAGGCTACCAATCTAGAAACAGAACCAGAGCTTTGTCACACCTCCAAGTTTGAATTTAAAACCAAGGGTAGAAGTTACATGGAGACACTAGGAAAACTTTCTGATTCTATGATTAGAATATGATGGAGATGAAGAGTCCCTGGCTCTTCAGACTTGAGTTACCTGTTAGAAATGCCTAAGGTATAAAAAACACTCCAACTATGAGATAAGAGATAGATTTTCAGTAAGTACTGATTGGAGCTTCTCACTCCAGCTTCAATTCCAGCTGCTCCTGGGTTTATCCATTTTGGATATTAGAGTATTACATATGAATCTTATCTTACAAAAGCCTCCCTGGCTGCTTACTACAATTACAGGAATATACAAAGGCCATTTAACAGCCTCCAAGCATCTCTACTGTCTAGTCCCTGTTCACCTCTCTGCATCTCCACTCTTCCATCAGCCACTGCACTATGTGGTCCTGCAGGCTCCTGCCTCAAAGCCTTTGCCATGTTCTGGCATGTTCTGGCCCATGTCTGTGCATGCCTGGTTCTTCCAACGGTAAGAGAAGAACTCATTCTCAGAGAGACCACATCTTCCATAGTTCACTTTCCATTCTCCAGTCACACTTTCCCTTTGCCCTATGTAATGTCCTTCATGGCAGTCTCCATTATGTAAAGTAATCCTGTTTCATGAGGGAAGACACTCATTCACCATATCCCCAGCACACAACAAAATATGGGACACATGTACATGGAATAGTCACATATTTACTGAATGAACATAAGACTTTTACATAAAATCTCAAAGGACCTTTAAAAATTAATACCGTTAAAAATAAAACTACATTATACTCCTAAGCCATGTACAGTGTCATAACCAATGTTACCATAATAAAAATAACAGAATTTAAAACTAAAGTATATACACAGAAGAGAGAATAAAAGCAAGAGTATAAATATTTAATAATGGTTAATTCTGTACAGTGAAGATATGGATGTCTTCTTTAAACTTTGCTTTTTAGTTAAATTTAAAAAGTAAAACTCAACTTATGGTATCTCCTCCAAGTCAGAAAACACAATCCTAAAATTTGTCACCATTTTCTTGATTTTGAAATTACACAACGATTTAAAAAAAAGACAGGTAAAAGTTCTCATAAATAAATATGATTGTCAAATACTTCTAAGTCAAGCCTTCTGTTCACTTTAAGAAATAGAGGGCTCTGAAAGGTGGCAACTAAAAGTCTCTGTGACAGGATGGAAGGGGAAAGATTAAGAGCAATGTCCACTATGGAGCCCTTCACGATGACCTCACTGGCTCTGAAATAAATAATTAGCCAGGACAAACAACATCTCATTCTGCTGCAACATTTATCTCCTGATTGAGGGAGTACTTGTGCAGGTGCCTGAGACACACATGGTAGTTGGATTCCTTTGGTAAAAGCACATTATTAATACCTATTCTATATGAGGTATGAGGTAACAGGACATGTCAAACCAATAAGTATTATGTAGTGGAGCAGGAAGTATGTAAGCAGGTGACGTTTTGATAGGTTGTGGAAAGCAGAGTGTTTAGGAAGAGGGCAAGAAGGCAAGAGCTTGGAAGAGGCACAGAGTACAGAGGGAATGAAAGTGGTATGTGTACCGCAGTAGCATCCTGAGGCTCTCATCTTCCTGCTCAAATCCTGCTAGTGGTTTCCCAATACTATTCTAACTTGGCTTTCAGTGTCCCTTCATGTCAGATTCCAGCTCAACTTTTCAGTCTTTTCTTGACAGTATCATTTTCCATGCCCTGAAAATGTCCTATTTCATCTTCCATCCAAGTGGTCCACTCATTTCCTTCTCTCCTTATCATGGTCAACATTCTCTGTATCTTGATAGGACTAGCCCTGAGAACACTCAGGGTAGTGAACTATATCTACTGCTGGAGGTAGCCTGAATTTGGTTCAATGTTTTGAAAGGGAAATTCATCAAAGCTTTAGAATAGTCACAACTTTTTGACCTAATTCCTACTTCTGGAAATAGGTTCTAAGAAAATATTCAGAGATAAAATCAAGGATGTCTTCACAAAACTTTTCAAGGTAAATGAGAGCATAAAGAGTGCTAGCAATAGAGGACTATGGACAATATTTATGCTGTATAAAATAACCATTCTGTATTCAATTCCCCATTAATGTAAGAAAAAACTACATATATGAGCAGGATAAAAGCATAAGAGAAACACACTAAAATGTAAGCAGTAGCTAACTCAGGTCAGATGTACAGACTATTTAAAAAAAACAAAAAACAAAACCTTTGTATTCCCAAGTTATTCTCATAATGAAGACATACTACTTTCACAATTAATAAAATGAAATGAGATTTAAAATGAAACACTTTTTGGATTGCTTATATGATAGAGAAGGAGGAATATGCATGCAAAATTTCTTATCGAAAATATCCAATTTATGGCAACTTACACATCAGCTTCTCAAGCTATCTACTGAAGAACTAGTTGTTTTTCCTCCACTCTGTTACAAATATATTTTTGTAAAATACAGTACAAACATCTCATCAATGTCATGTTGCTATGAGAACTCTGGGTATTTAACCTCAATTCTTGTATACTTTATTAATCTGCCTAGGTAGAAGGCAACAGTACTGTGTACACTAGTGGATGAGAATTAAGGTTCATCTCATTCAAATATAACTGTTACTGTTTGTCTCCAATGTGTGCTCAGGGTAGGAACTATATCCCACTCACTAGCCAGGTCAGTATCCTGTGTATCCTGTCACTTGACCGTCAGTTAACTCAAAGAGCTTGTTCAGGGACTATGGCTCAGGTCTGTGTAAGCGCCTATGTGTGTGGGGTTAGGGAGACCATGCTCAGGCTATCGGGAGATAGGACAACTAAACAGTACATGGGCCAGCTCATGGAGGGCCTTATGTCCATGCTCAGCCTTCAAGTTCAATTCTACAGTCTTGCTACCCTACCCAGCAGGATGTGTCCTCTTTGTATTTTGTGACTCTTGTGATGCAAAGTCAGTGACTATAGTAATCTGTGATCTGGGTCTTTCTTTTCCCCATTTGAAAAGTCAGCTCTACGAGAAAACGTGCCCACAGCGAAGTCAGTGCCAGTGCCTCACATATCTAAGAGTACAACTAAAGTATCTGGGAAACAAATTAAGAGCAGTTCTTTGCCTTTGCATTCTACAAGTTATTTCTCTTAAACCCAAGTTATACTACATTCTGGTTCTATTGAGGAGGGGTGTAGAGGAAACATTAAGGTCTAAAACTCAGTCCAAAGCACTTTAAAGTCTTTAAAAAATGCCAATAGTTCTATAAACAAAAGAATATGAGCCCTTGGCTAGTTTCTAAGATGGACAATAAGATACAAAGCCTATTACATTTAAGAGCCTCATTGAAATTGTTTTAATAAAGACCAAAATACTGTCTGTGACATGTGTTTAGAAGCCTCAATAAAGCCCAGAGGCCAAGTTTTTATGTTTTGACTCCTCTGTGGAACCTCAAAAACAAGGTCCTCTATCACACACACCTTACATGGTAAATGATGACAAGGCTGAGGTTTCCATTATTTTCAATACACATATTTGGAACACTGCTACCAAAAACCCAGTCCCCTACAGAGATCAAAAACAGGAAGCAAAGGTCGCCATGCCACTTGACCTCCCAGTAGCAGGGACACTTCTGGCTGCTGGCCTGAGCTGCTCCAGCACTTCACTGATGAGTGGCCCCAACAACTGCCTGTGAGTCTGTTTTCAGTAAACACTTTCACACCCCGCACTTCATTCCACCATTTCCATTTCACAGACAAGACTTAAGAGGAGATTTGGGAGGAAGCCGGACAATTAGGAAGAAGTAGTCTGACAGAGACTTGCTTTGCTTGTGAAGGGAAAGAGATGTCTACCCACGCCTCCTCAGTGGGTACTGAGGCAGAGAAGCTTAGCAGAGGTCAGGGAACACGCCAGCTTGATCCCAGTGGATTCCAGTCCTCACCCTCTCCAACATCAAGGCCATGACCTTAGTTCAGGCTTCCTTCATCTCCTATCTGAACAATTACAACAATTTCTTGACTCTTCTCTTTACCCCTTGGTTCCCCAGTCCAAGGGTTGGCAAGCCTTCTTTGTAAAGAGTCAGAGAGTAAATATTTTGGCTTTGCTGGCCATGAAGCCATGAAAACAACTGCTCAACACTGCTATTTTGTCCTGACAATGGTCACAGACATCTGTAACATGAACATTTTGAGGGCACTAATATTTGAATTTCATGTCTCATATCACTATGTATTATTCTTTTTATTCCTTTGTTATACCATTTAAAAATGTAAACATCATTCTTAGCTCACGGGTCATACAAAAATAGGTGGTGTGCCCATGTGGGTTAAGGTTGCCAACAGCTGCCCCACAGATGGAACCCACATATGAGGGAAATCATGTCCATCCATTTAATTTTAAGTCCAATGTTTATAAAGCACAAATTATATGGCAAACACTGTACAACGTACTTAGAAAAGAGGGATGAAAATGAGAGCATGCGTCCTCAGGAACCTTACCTGTTTTGGAGATAAAGTGGGGTGGGGTGGGGGTACAAGTAAACTATAGTTACTGGTTTTGGTTAGCACTTTCTAGAGAGAAGTAAGAATGAAAGAAAATGGTAGTGTGGCAGTAGGAGTAGATGGCTGCTTTAGTGAGTGTGGTCAGGGAAGGTCTCTTCTGAGAGGGGTGTTTGAAGCTGAGACCTAAAGGATAAATGGGACTAGCCCCACAGTGCTGGGGAAGAGGATCTCGGGCAGAAGTGTGTGCAGAAGCCCAGAGCATGTGACACTTCTGAGGGAGCACAGGGAGACCGTGCAACTGGAGCACAGTGAGTAAGTAACAAGAGTGTTAGGAGAAAAGAGGCTAGCGAGGCCAGGGGCCGGACCCCAGGGCCTTGTATACTAGAGTGAGGAGTCTGGGATTTATTCTCAGCACATCATAAATCTGATTGTGTCACTCAGTTCTCCAGTATCTCCTGGATACAGTCCAACTTTCCAGCAAAGACAAGGCCATTCATGGCCTGGCCCTTGTCTACTTAGTTTCTACCCTCATCTCCCACAGCCTAAATGTTGTGCACCCACACGTCCCACACCCCATACACACACACACACACACAAACACACTCATCAGACCTGGACAGTATCCACACTTCTGAACCCAGACATATGCAGTCCTTCACATTTCCTTCTTTACCTGACCATCCTCCTCTCAACAGCCAAGATCCTACCCTATAAATTTAGCTGCTTTTAAAAGTTTCCCAGAGATGGTCACACATTTCTTTCCATGTCCCTATCACCATATACATGATTGCGTGTTTGTTTGGGTTTTTATTATTATTGTTGGCGGGTTTTTTTGTTGTTGTTTTAAAGATTTATTGATTTATGCATACAAGCGCTGGAGTACAGGCCAGGGGTGTGGGTGGTGAGAGAATCCACCAGAGACAGAGTGGGGAGCAGAACAGGCAGATTAACTGAAATACACTGCTGAGGGGAGCAGCAGACGGGGCGGGAGAGGTCTGCTGCGCCATGTGGGTCACCTCCCTGGCTGGCGGCAGGGATCGAACTTGTGCTGCAGTGGCTGCGGTTTGCTTCATAGAGCGTTGCTTAAACCATTGCGCCACCAGGGAGGCCCCTGTTGTTGTTTTTTTTTTAATTCATGTCTGTTCCATGTACTAGACTATGAGTTCCTAAAGACTAGGACCAAGTTCATTCAGTCCCTGGCACACAGCATATTCTCAATAAACATCTGCTGAATGTAAAAGCGCAAATGCCTAAGTGAACAGATGGTCCCATCTCCAAATTTCAGAGATGTGTGACTGGGTGTTCTTCCCACAATTGCCTGTAGATCTGTTTTTCCAACTGCCAAAACATTTGAAGTCAATCAGATTGCCAAGTGCTCCTTAGCCACTTGTCAAGCCTTCAGATGCTGACAGTAGCCTACAAATGGACTTCATCCTTGTGGTATTTGCAGCTTCCCTAGAACAAGGAGTTTCTGGCACAACTAGCTGGTGCTTCATTTTTTCTATCCACCATCAGCGTCAGTTAAGCTGACAGAATCTTTTAAGCATTTCCCCATTCCTTACATTCATGGACCTTTTGCACTTACTCAGCTATCAGATCTGAGTCACTTCAATAGGCCAGACACAGCCTTAGGTGTTAGAGATACAGATAAAGGAACTCACAGATGAAGGAAATCACAGCCTGATAGAGACACGTAGGGAGTAGTGAAGTTGGTCCTTTAGCCTGATGAAGAGGGCATGCACAGTTATTAAAACCAGGATCCTATTTTTCCCACATCTTGGCTCCTTTTTAATCAGATCAGCCAGAGGGAAATGACTGATCCAACCATGACCAGAACACATCTTCTAATCTCAGCTTCTGGCATAGCTGCAGAAGGGAAACATTCACTTCTGGGTCACCCAAAACACACTCTACCTATAGTGTTACAGATGACTGTTGCTGTGCCATGCACAAGGAAGCAATTAAAAAGCTACTTAAGATTCTGGAGCAGGTGCATTCTGCTTAGCAAAGAGCAAGAAAGCTAATCTAACTGTGACCTAGCTCAAAGGCCATCATTTGTACTGCTCCTAAGCAAAACAAATAAGAAATGTGGTAATAATCCAAAAATGAGGGTTAAATGTTAGGGAATGAAGATGATGATGACGACAATAAAACATTAAAGAACAGCTTACAGTCCACAAGAAAACCCTAACATTTTTCCTTTGATCATACCAAGCAAGTCACAATACTTATGTGTTATATAATGTTTATTTTCCACAAACCAACACATGAGAACCTAATATACATGGAAACTTGAAGGTCATGGTGACAAAACAGATTTGCATCAACACGTACATGATTTTAATTGATTCACTGGGGACACATTCACAGAATGGTTTTCCAGACTGAGGGGTGAAGAGGTGGCTTAGCTCACTAACTTATCAAGGATTTCACATAACCAAAATGGTTACAAGAGAAATTGTCACTTAGATACTGGAAGGAGGTGGAGGAGAGATAGTGAGTTCATGCCAGTCACTGACTTGGTTGAACAGTTGAGAGTTCTTGCATGTACTTTGCAAAGTACAATGGGGGCCATATATGTCATACCCATTTCAGTGATAAAATATCAGTGTCTTTATTATAAATGGTCTCTGAATGTTGGCAACAATGCCAGACATAAAAAGGGGACAAGAGAAGTCATGCCATAACAGCAAGTTTAAAAAGAAAGGTTGTGGGTGGGTACACTCTATTTTAATTGTCATACCTAATATTATCAGAGCTGCAGTTTACCCCACACTTTGCAATTTTCCAAAAGGAGCTCACATGCAATTTGTATTTCAACAACACCCAAATTTTCTTATCAAGAAGAATGTGAAAGGCAAAAATTACTTCTTTCCCTAGCCATCTCTCTCTCCTCTTGCATTCCTCCTGTCTGGTTTCATTTCCCAAGTACAACAGATGCCAAATACTATTTGAGTTTTAAAAAATCATAGGACACAATCTTAAAATCGTAGGAGATATATTTGAAAGGGGATGTGTTTCCCCCACAAGTTTCAACATCCTCTCCGTCAGGAAACGGAAAGGGCGTTTCCCAGTTAGTTTGTGTCCAGTGGAGGGGCAGCCTTCACACACATGTGGTCCCAAAACGATGTTCTCATAAGGAACTTCTTGGAGTGGCTCCTGGAAATTCACCCAGCAGTCAGCGCTCTCAACCCACTGACTTTTCTGATGCAAGACATAAACCATGCAAGAACCCCATGATCAACGAGGAAACCAAAATCCAAACACTCAAAAGTCACTGTCACCCTGACAACACTTTCTGCTTCACTGCCTAAATCAGGGCAGCAAAACCAAAGCACACTCTCTCCTCTGTGTCCACTCCACACTGGTGTAGGTGAGGGTGTGCAAAGCGCAAGTCAGAACTGGTCACCTGCCTCCGCCATTTCCTCCCTAGATAAGGCAGGAAGGAATCCAAGCAAATCCACGCTACCCGCAAGTCAGACCAAACCTCAACTAGCACACTGTCTTTTCCAACTCCAAGTCATGGATGCCTGCCATATAAAACCCCATCCTTATGTAAAGAGCAAAGGAGGGGACCTCCAGGTCTTCAACCTGTAACAATAGCAACTCTTCCGTCAGAATGCAATACTTTATCCATGGGTGTAGGGTCTAAATCCCTAAAGACAACATAAACGTAGACTTTGAATTAGGAAGTCTGTGCTGTTCACGTGACAGAAACCAGTCTGGAAGCCAGGACATCTCGTCTTCATCATCTGGGAGAAGAGCCAAACCAAGAGTGTCATTGGAGCTCCCCACCAAAGAAAGCATAGCCTTGCCAGACAGCCTGTGCCCTTGGGCCTCCTGACCTGTTGCTAGTCTGCAAGTTAAATCAATAAACAAATGTAGGATGAAGCTGAAAGAAATGCAAATCATTTCCCCCTCTGGGTCTCTTTCTGCATTGCCTCTAAAGAACCCACTCAGATTGTACAAAGACAAATTTAAATGTGTGGGTTACACAAACATAGGAAGCTACAACTCAGTGGCCAGCTTTGTCACATCAAAGCTCTCACTCTTCCAAAAGACCAAGTTTTGTTCTTTAAAAAATATAGTATAAGACGCCAACTTTCCAGAGTCACCTAGCAGTTTTTTCAGAAAGGAAATATGAGTAAGACATCACAGTCTTGAAAAGAATACTTGCACATCGCAAGACACCAGAAATCACCTATACTCTGTGTTCTGGTTCTTTGCTGGTCCAATGGGAAAAAAAAAAAAAAACCCTAAAGTCAGAAACTTCAATGCAGATGAATGTGATGATTCTCTAAATACCGCCACCTAAATGACTACTCCTTGGATACTCAAAGTTCCCAAAAATGTAGCCAACCCTTTGGTGCCATCCAGAGAAAAAAATGCAAATTATATTTAAAGGCATCGCCTAAAAAGAAATACATTATTAGATAGATCTTCTGTAAACTTTACCACTGAAATAAGTGTGGCAAGTCTTTAGAGGAAGAGGTTAAGTAGATATATACATAGTTTGAATAATTGTTTTCTAGATCTTCAAGCAAACTTTAGCATGAGAGAGGATGAGCAGGGAGTTCTCTGGGCCAGGCTCTCAGAATGCCATGCTCACAGTAATACTGAGTCCCTCTCCCTGATAAGACCCTCAGATTTGGCCCTGTGGGTGAGTACTGCTACAGGCCTTCACAGCCCCCAAGCTAGATGCTGTCCAATCTTCATTCTCCTCAAAAACTGTCACTACATTTTACCATAAAGACATTTTATGGTCAAGTAGGTACATTTTCAATTTCAAAACAGACCTCAATAGAGAAAAGAGGTCTATTGGCATCCTTGAAAAACTATAGTTCTCTGGACTAAAATATAAATTTACCTAGGGAGCCTTCTATATTCATGTTTACTGAAAGCAAATTTTAAAACTTTATACTAATTATCTTCCTTCCTCTTTTCACATTCTTCTGACCTTATGCCAAGATTACTTTGATACAATTATAACAGGAGAAAATGAAACATCCTACAGAACACAAGTTCCTCCTTAGAATCACCCTCACTCTCTGGTAACTTAAGAAAACCCCATCTTCCTCACAGCAAGTGTTGCTTTTCAGTTTGGGAAAAACCAATGATCTGGCACAAGTACCTATGGAGTCACCACCAGAGCTTGGATACCAACTCAATCACTTGTTTTGTGCAGTGGCTTTAGGAAAGTCACAGAATTTCCTGACACAGTTTTATCATATGTAAAAATGAAGAAAAGTTGTGCATTTTTGCTTCCCCTATTTTATAAGAAAATTAACTGAGATGGTTTACAATTTTTAAAAGAGTGAACCCAAACTTCCACACAGAATAAAAGACAAAAATCAAGGTGAGAAAAGCCCAAGAGAAAAGCAGGTGCAGAAACCTAAGCCTAAGAATACTGAAGCACAAAACTCTGGTGTGAGCTTCCAATGAACCAAAGCAAAAAATAAAATGGGACAGATCATGTAGTTCTCGCAACAAGTCAGAGAGGCAGGTCAGGTCATTCTTCCTGAGTGAGGTATCACTGCAGTGGAAAAATCAAGACGGGAGAAACTTCTCACAGGCAGCCAGAGGGCTGAAATGATGTCTCCTTGAATCATCTAGCATCCTGAAACCCTCTATATATGTTTGGTGGATTGTAAGTGGACATTACAAAAGGAAGTGAAAACTATATTAAAAAGTTGGAGGGAGGATTTATATTTGTTCACTACCATTTGGTGAAAATATGTTAACCAGATTCCTTTCTCTGACATTCCTGTGTGTATCAGCAGAGTGAATTCCTGAAATGAGAGATGGTTTAATCTCTACAGGGTACTTGTCATCACTAAATCCAGGACTCTGAAGGCTAGTAAGCTTATCTGCAAATTGTAGGAAATTCTCTGAGGGTTTTTTGGGCAGTCTGATAAAAGGCATTTTAAAAAATCTTAAATTTTCAGTATTTTTTGAAGCAGTCAACAGTTTGAATAATTCAATCTAACAACTTGTGAGAAAGCAGAGCTCACTCAACTTAGTCACAGGGAGGACAGTGGCATTTGCAACACTGACCTAGTCCCCTTTACATTCTCCTCAGTCACTGATCTCATCTCCTTATCATTTTACTTTCCATGTCTGAAGGTATCTTGTCTACCCAGGAAGGTAATTGTGAATTACCACCAAGATAGAAAACCTACTCCAAGCACTCACTAGCTTTCATATTTTGCCTGCAAAAGACCATTCTGAAAACATGTGGACACAGCTACTATTTGCCATTACAAATGTAAAAAATGTTTTTAAAAAGTTAAGTACATGGTGATTTCTGGGTTTAAAATTACAATGTGGTGAGTTGTTGACTGGATACTGAGTCTCTCCACCAACACCCACTGGTCAGAGGGGCTCATTTTGGGCACGACAAGCACCACACCTATGTTCAGGCTGTTCTTAATAACTCTTGCTCATGACGAAGCAGAAGCCACCCAGAAACAATAAGGGCAGATGGTGGAGTCACATTATGGAAACTGGAACTCCCTTTGAAAGAAGCACCCTGCCCTTCATAAAAATTCTACCTACAAATTTTATAGTTAATCTTCAAGAGAAGTAAATGGAAAGAGGACAATAAAAGCTTCACTTAAAAGCAAGGTTAGGTGTAGAAATAAGGCAGTAAAGAGGTGCTCAACCTGCACCTGTTGCTATGTGGCTCTAGTTGGTATGCTCTTTCAACCAGACTTCCCCAACCCTTTATGAGAGACATAGACACCCTTTAATGATGAGAAGTGAAGGTATCACTTTGTCATGTCAGCCTGTAAAACTAATTTCCAAAGACACATCATTAGAAAAACCTAGGAAAATAAAACTTTGACATGGGATTTCCCCAATCTGCCTTCACCTTGGGAACTTCCACAGGCACTTAAGATATATTTTCCTACAAAACTAGAACAAGCTTTTTAATTTATTATTTTTAAAGATTTTATTTATTTATCATACAAGAGCTAGGGTACAGGCCAGAGTCACAGGAGGTGAGAATATTCACCAGAGACAGAGTGGGGAGCAGAACAGGTAAATCGACTGAAATATACAGGCCAGAGTCACAGGAGGTGAGAATATTCACCAGAGACAGAGTGGGGAGCAGAACAGGTAAATCGACTGAAATATACTGCTGAGGGGAGCAGTGGGCAAGGCAGGAAAGGTCTGCTGTGTCATGTGGGTCCCCTCCAGGGCCGGGGATCAAATTCGTGTTGCAGTGACTGTGAAAGCCCCACACTGCGGAGACTAACCCCTTACGCCACCAGGGAGGCCCATAACAAACTTTTTAAATTGGGTGAAATGGAAAAGATTGGGGGGAGGGAAGGGCAGGGCTCAATCCCCACCATGGGCAACTTAATATAACCTGTGTAGGGGAAAATCAACATATGCCTCCTGGCACACATGGAAATATGGCAGATTCTACTGGTGTTTTAATGTACTTGCCTTTTTGATACATATCTAAGAATTCCTAGATTCCACATTTAGGAATTAACCTACAGACATACTCACACATAGGCATAGAGCTATATTATAAGGATATTTACTATAACATCAAAACAGAAAGAAAACAGGATTCACTATTTGTAATAGAGAATCACCTAAGGTCCTGCAACAGAGGAATGTTTTAATAAATGTTATATCAATTATTAAAACATTCCTCTCAAAATCTGTTACTGGGAGTCCAGACTTGGATATTTCTTCAAGGTCCACAGCAATTCCACTATGCAGGTATGTTGAAGAATTACTGCTACAGAATCCTATGACCAGGTTAAAAAGAATCAATTTTTTATGTCTTTGATTATTATATGGAAAGATCTAGCATTCAGAGAAAGAAATCAAGTTGCATAGTGATCCATACGTATTACCATATATGTTAAAAGTAAAACAAAACTGAGTTTATCAACACACACATGACCTCCACCAGACACACACACACACACAAACACACACACACGTACAGCTATCCTTCCAGAAATGAAGGAATTACCTGTAAAGTTACTCTTTTGCCAATGCTCATAAATGGTTGCTACTATTTTCATGCGCACCTATTTGTGGTGGCTAGAGAATAGTTTCAGGAGGATAATGCATTCTCATAAGTGCATCATGGAGGTGTCAGGATTCGAGAGAAACTACAAAATTGCAAATCTCCTCAATAACTCATCAAATCAAGGGTATATACCTGAAAACAGTAGTCATTATACTGATTCTTTTATTTAAAATTACAGCATGTTTTGTGTATACTTGAAAACTATGCCCCCAAATACAGACCACTTCATTGTCAATAGTATATTAATTTGTAGATTCACCAAAATGACCCACTTAAAAGTTCTATATCAGGCAACAAACACAGAAATTTCAGTGTCATACTAGATGCGATCTTGATAAAACATAGAGAGGAAGAGTATCGAAAAGGATGCAAACATACTACATGGATAACAAGATGACAAACTTTTTAAAAGTATTTTGGTTTAAATTCTTCCCATGAGGCAACTTTTGGGTAAATTTGGTTCACTGAAGGCATTATGTTGTGCACTCTTCAAATGGTCAGAAGGCCAGTTAGAACATGGGAAGTCCTATTAGCTCTTATTAGGCTCTGTTTCAATTATACTTCTATTGATAAGAAATCATAAATGCATCACAAATATAACGCAGAATAGGGGAAGTCAGTATATTCACACATGAACGGAACTTAGCATTTGTGCTTTTAAGATATATTCCAATGCATCACTGTCTTTTCATAGGGGTGAACTCAGTACAATTTCAAACTCCTTTCCTTGTTGGCACTTTTAAAAATGTGCATAATTCATATTTTGTCTTGTTACTCAGGCACTGAATATTTACAACTTTAAGGTAGTTTCCAGCAATTTCCCCTAAAGTACATGCTCCTGAGGTTCTATCTTTAAAAGGTGAAATGTTTTCTTTCCAATCAATAAATTAAAAAGTCACATACTTCTTACAGAACCAAATGAAAACATATTATGATATGAATTTATAAGACGTATGAGATTGTCCAGAACCAAGTTAAGATTTCATCAAAGAATTTAATGAAATTGAATGCTGACAATAGTCTTATGAGACTACAACCTGATTATCTCCTATCCACACCTCCCAAAAGATTTTGTAATTGAAACCTGATTGCTTCAAATATCACTCAATATACACTACAAACAGCTGGAAGGAAATCAATGATTCTGAGAACTAAAAAATTACTATCATAATACTGCTGAGTCCTAGTGAAATAAAGGTACCATTATTTTGGAAGCAAATATCCATTAAAAAAGAAAAAGAAAAGTGGAGTTTTCTGAGATCGTTATAATGTATTAGAATGTAAGTATACACTGCTCAGAAGACAATGATGACCAGGTCTGAATAAATTGCCCAACATCAGTCAATGGCACATGCCTATCAAACTTTGGGAAAGTATCACAGATACCAGGAACTTGTTCTTATTTCTCTTGGTTAACAGCCCTCTTTGGCAATCGAATTCCAAAATCCTCCCAGAAATCCCAGATGAACTGGGAAGTAAATAATGATGCCATTTCTAAAAGCTAAGAAACCATACAAAGGTGAGAGCTTTGACTAAGTACAAAATTGAAACGTGCTCTCTGGAAGTCTTTTCCTTTTTTTTTTTTTTTAAAGAATTATTTATGCATACAAGAACCAGGGTACGGGCCAGAGGCCCAGGAGGTGAGAGGATTCATCAGAAACAGAGTGGGGAGCAGAACAGGCAGATGGACCGAAATACACTGCTAAGGGGAGCAGCGGGTAAGGAAGGAGAGGTCTGCTGTACCATGTGGGTCACTCCCTGGCCAGGTAACTCACGCTGCTGTGTCACAGATGCTTCACAGTGCAGCGCTCAACCCATTGCACAAGGGAGGCCCAAGTTTTTTTCCTTTTGATATACACTTCAAAGCTGCCTAACCTGCAGACAATAAAATTAAGCCACAGACCTTGAGAATGGCGGGCAGGGGAAGAGGGAGAAATGTTCTGAAAGTTAGCTGGCATTGCCAAGGGCACAAGAGCATGTGTGTTGAGTAGATGAACATACATCACCTACTATACATATATTGTCTCTTAAAACAAAGCTAACAACCAAAATATGAAGTACCAACACTAATGTGTTTTCTTACTGATGTCTTCTCTCCATGTGCTAAGTCTCCTGAGAAAGTTATTCCTTCCTAAAGCTTAACAAACAATTCTGAAATTATAAGAACCAAACAGTGAAGAAAAAACCTTTACTGAATTTTAACTTCTATACATGGATAACCACACTTTTGATTTCAGCCCAGGTCAAAACAAAAAGTCATTCCTCAGTCATCAAAGGGGAAGTGTGAAGGAAGCTGATACTATCCAAAGTGCCCACTCCACCCAACTCTGTAATTTTCTATATAATTAGATGAGAGCAGTAATTGCTTTACTGGGTAATTCAAGACTAGACACTAAAGAGACTGACTCTCTTGCAAAATTTGTTGTAAATGATATAACAAGAAAAGTTCTGTTTTGAATTGCTGCTTTGACTCGATTATAAAGCCTAAAATAGCTAAACTGAGGTGAATAGTTATACTTCATATTCTGAAAAATATTCTTAAAAGCCAAAAGTCCTCAAATGGCTAAAAATGGGAGCTACTCATACAAGACTGGTTAAATCATCCATGATGCTGCTGTATAAGGAAATACTATATAACCATTAAAAAGAATGAGGAAGTTTTCTTGTATTCAAAGGTCTTAAGTATATTAAATAAAGAGCCTAAGTTGCAGAATAAATGCAGTATATCATAAGTATAAATAGTATATATTCATTTATATAAAATGGGAATTGGAGAAAGAAGGGAACTTACTTGCATTTTAAGTCTATTTTTTTAATGGGTTTGGACTACATGTTTTGCCTTGGTTGTCAAGCTATTTCTGAAAGTTTAGAGAGGTTGAGCCATATCTGTTTTTAAATCAGTTTTTTAAAATATAAAATAATTTTCATTTATCAACCCTCGTCAACATGCCAAGCACTATCAATGGTTTTACATCTATTCATTATCTTAACTAATCAGAGAGCAGCAATGTGTCCCTACATGTTTCATTTTGTCCTCCCAGAAACACAGTTCACATTCAGTGAGTATCTATGCTATGACTTTAGTTTACAGAATGCTTTCATTTCTGCACATTTCCATTTACCACACCCAACCCCACAATTTAGTTTGCAAAATGAAAACAATCTGTTCAACTTATAAAACATCAATATGAGCCATAACTTTTTCCCTTTAAGTATAATTAATTTAGAATAGGGAGAGGAGAAGGGAAGCTAACTCTAACCCTAACCCTATTTACTAAAGACAAACTGTATTATCAATGTAATTCCATCTCCTCACTATAGCAACATAATACATAGCCATGCACTTTAAATCATACGGTTAAGAATCCCCTTAAAACCATTGTATTCTTTTGTTACAGAAGTAAATGTTGCTATCTTTATTTTCAGAACATACACTTTCCAGGTGGCAGCCCCAGGAACATTAATGACTAGAAGTGTCTAAGGATTTGGGGGGCATTTATTGTGAAGTTCAACCAATGAGTTTGCTTAGTAATCTCAAAGCCCTACTTCCTTAAAGCCTGATTCTAAAGCAATTAAAATAGTAGTACAATGTTACAGTCATGGCTTCTGACCCAAACCTTAAATCACCAAGCAAATACAGTAATGTAAAATTTAAGTTACAAAAGGGCACCAATGGAATCATAAGAACTGACCACAAGGCAAATAGTGACTATTTGTTAAAGGATAAGAAAATCAATGCCATAAAAATCTCAATGAAATTCTCTAAGGAAATAGACCAAATATTGATGAAATTCATATGGAGACACAAAAAACCCCGATTAGCCAAAGCTTTACTTAAG
>JAGFMF010011823.1:7961402-8016347 GCA_019455555.1 Galemys pyrenaicus
TCAGTGAAACAAGTCAGAAGGCAAGAGAAAAATATCGGATGGCTTCACTATTAGGAGGATTATGAAAGAACAACAACAACAATAAAGAATAAGCTCAAGAAATTGGGCAATTATAACCAAAAGTAAACAACAACAACAAAAACTTAATAAGACCAAAAAGCCGGGATAAACCAAAGGGAACATGGGGGGGGGGGGCAGGGAGGAGGGCAAAGACAGGGAAGAGGCCAGAGGGTGCACAAGGGACTGAGGTGATGGTGCACGGGTGAAATGGTGGTGGGTACTCCCTGGGGACTACAAATGATGTCAAATATAACTAATAATAAAAAAAAAAAAAAAAAGAAAATCAATGCCAAACTAAGAGGTGGTAATAAAACACTAAAAGAGCCCTCAAAAATAACAAAGTCAAAAAAGTTAGGTTTCGCATTTCAAGGAACATTCAATCTATTTCAAGACATGACAAAAAAATGCTTAACTCTTATTTTATTCATGATTTCTACATAGAGACAGACAAATAATAGACATCACCTTTCCTCTATGCCCCATATATCTCTTTCTTTCTAAAATCACCATTTACCTTACAGGCACCACTTTCCATTCCATGAAAATAATCCACCAGGATGATCTGTTTTCGTTAGGTTTGCCTCCCTTCCAGCAGATGTAACCAGGGCTGTGACAAATGTTCTAAGCTGAGTACTGACTCCTGCACTGTGACTCCTCTTACAAACACAGGCCCGCCTCAGCCTGGGGTGGCACATAAATGGTAAAAGCCACCCCCTTGATGGAAAAGCATGCCGGTTAACAGCCGTACCTGCTCATACTGGAAAAGCAACCAGGGCAGAGTTGCCTACTGACAATCAACCTAAACACACACTCTCACATACACACTCACTCACACACCCCAAACTGGTTTTTCCTCATAAGTACAATTCATAGGCAGTCAAGTGTCACCCCCCCCTGCCCATAAATATGTACACATAAACCCTAAATTCACAATTCTGTGTGCTGTGCTGTTCGTTTACATATTTTTCTTCTTTCACTCATCCATGGACCTGGTGTGTATTCACTCCCTTGTTTTATCCTTGGATATAAGGATGGACCCAATAGATGTGGACCTTGCCTCACACTTGTTCACAGGCCATGAGCTCTGGCTTCTCAAGCTATCTTAACATTCCAGATTCTATCTAACGCTGTGAGAAGAGAGAGTAAAAGCAGTTCAATTTTTCACTTCTCTTTGACAGGCAAAAGCAAATACTCTGCCTGGTTCAAACAGCAATTCATTGTGCCAGTAAATTCCATGTTCTCTTGACTATCAGCACCCCATAGAGGAAGTAAAAGAAAATTAGAGAGTGAATGTCTATGTGCTTAAGAAATGGGGTGGGGGTGAGGGGTAGCATGACCCCTGAGATGCTAACATTTGGAATTTCAAAGAAGACACTGGACTTCCACCTCTGTCCAAGATTGATTGAGTGCTACAGAAAGTGCTCTCCCACTATCAACCAATATGGACAAAATGCAAAATAAAATAAAAAAAAAACTATATTCATCACTGGACAAAAGCGATATAATAATTCCTGAAGGAAGGAAATTCCAAATGAAGTGAGTCCCACTACCATCTCAATTTACTCCAGGTACTGCCTTGAGTAGTGCAGGAAGCAGAAACCCAAGTGAAGTTCAGGAATCTTGCCAGGGGACAGGGAGGCTAAGGCTGCCAATGCTTTGGAAATCTGCAGGATTGTCCCTCCAGTCGTTGGCTGAGCACTGCTCTGCACATGGACAGACATTCACACAGGGCTAGGAATAATTGGCATTCCCATATTCCTGAGTTGAAAGCAGACTGTATAAAACGTTAGGAAGATGTCTCCCAAAGTGCCCAAGACTCCAGCTGTTCTAGAAAAGGCTGAAAAGCAGCCTCAAGGATCTCATTGATCCCAAGTAACTTAACTGTGCCAGAACAAAAACCAACACTTTTAAACAAAGTCCTTCAGGCAGAAAGAAATTGATACCGGCAAGAAAATGGGATCTACAGAAAGCAATAAAGAACGCTGGAAATGGCCACCCTGTGGGTAAATCTAAAACCAGACACTGCCTCGGAGCCTCCCTAGCTACTGCCTCTCAGGATGTGCTTCGGTAGAAATGCAGTGATGACACTAATGGGGAAAGGTCAGGAACAGGTATATCCTACCTCTCCATATTCTCCCTCTAACCTCAGTCTGTCTTGTTGAGTTCTCCTGGCTATTTCCTCAGAATAATGCCCTCCCTTGAACTGTTATCACACTATATAATAACTATGAAAGCATTTTAGAAATTTGTCTTATTTATTCATTCAGAAAATATTCACTGAAAGCCTTCTATGTCCATTTCTATGTCTGGACCTTAGTTTCATCATGTGTAAAATGAAAATAACCTTATTCATCCCTCAGGGCTATAATTTGGATTAAGTATGGCAAAGTACAAAGAATAAAGTCTGGCCATAGGAAGCTTCATAAAAATGTTCATTATTATTTTATTCTTATTATAATTATCATTCTTATTGTAACTACTACCATTACTGATTAGTACTACTACTAGGTATAAGATAATGAAAAAAAAGATCAATTTGGATCTTGCCCTCAAAGATCTGTGTGATTTTGAAAATAAAATTTACATTTGAACTGTGCGATAATGAAAATAACTGCTTGAGGATAATTTGTTAGAATTTTAACTAAGAAAAATGAGGGGTGTGGGGAACAACACTAGTCAGAGGGGAGACCTTAATCCTGGCTTTGCTCCTTAGATCTACATATATGTTCTATGACCCTAGTTAAGTTATTTAGCCTGTTAGGGCCTCAGTTCACCCTTAAAGAGGTAGGATATGAATCTTCACTAACCCTTCCAGGTCTCATATGTGATGGAATGAACCAGAGATGCATGTTAGAAGCACACTGTTCCTGCCTTTATTTGAAGCATCAGATTCCTATGCAGAAACAATTAATTTTGAGAAAGACAAAAAGGACAGTTTGTAATTTAAGAAAGCCAAAAGAAACAAGCTCCAGATTTATGAATAATTGGTATAAAAGTCTACACATAACTCCCAAACCTAGAACCAAGGTTGCCTGCTTTATTCCTCTAGAAATGGGATGGAGTGGAATAGTCCACTTGTTTCTGCCATTGCTGGGTAAACCACCATCTTCATCTTTGAGAAATGGTTCCAATGTTGAACTGTTCCAACAAAACAGAGAATTCTCTCTTCTGTCTACAACTACATAATTGAGAAGTAGTAGTACATTATAGTACTTCCTTGTGCCTGAGAACAAAGAAAAAAGAATATGCAAACAGCTAGCTGCTTCTACTTGTTGTTTATATCAGCTTGTAATTGGTAAGCTAACACACAAATACAGAAAACGCCACAAAATTAATTGGTTAATCAGTTAAAATTAAAAGATTAATTTGAATCTCACATAAATATAATTTTAGCTACATCTCAAAATCCAGTGTTTTCCTTTTTGGTAAATATCATTCAAGAAGTCTTCTTAAATATCATTTAAGAAGAGTTATTTATAATTCAAATAAATAAAAAGTGTCAGAATACTAAAGAATCTTTGATCTTCCCCCAAAATAGCTGTGAAGTCACCTTTCTTAAAGTTTTCCCAAAATTTTGCAGAGTATAAGCCAAATACTTTGCATCATCTCATAGAATAAGCGCCTTATTGGAGAGAACACGGTGAGCAACATTAACTCAGGAAAAAGCAGTTTTCAGTACATATACACAAAATGTTATATGATATCAGGCAGTTCCCAGACCCCTGCAATTCAACATGAACCTCAGTCTAAGAACTTAGTAACCAACCAAATGCACTGAAGATGCCTTTAAAGCACATGTGCACATATACAGAGTAAAATATGAAACTATGCCTTGGCCAATCAAGACTCTCCATCTCCTAGGAAAGCGACACACATAGGGATGGGCACACAATACAAAGAAGGCCAGAAGTCTTTATGTGGATGCAGAGCAGTTGCTCTCTTTTTCCTGGAATCACAGGAGATAAGAATCATATATACCTGAAATTTATAACAGCTGCCGGTTCCACCATGTGTTAGGAACCGTCCAAGAATGGAGCAAACAGACAACATGAGACTTGAAAGAAGGGACAAGAGGAATGAGAGATGAAGACATTTTAATGATATAATTTAACTACTAGATCCAGCTGAATACCCAGTCAAATACCCTTGAACTTCCCATTGAATGATTCAATTGAGCTTCTTTCCCCTCAATCCAGTTTAAGTGGGATTTCTTTCCCTTAACAATGCAATGAATCCTGACTCACAGTCCACTTGACAGAGATGGAAACTAACATATTGAAACTTCCAAAGTACCAGAGACCAGCATCATGGTGCATCATTTCAGCTATTTATAGTATGGTAGGAAGCAAATATTAGTTATTCAATAAAGAAAGATACCAAAAAGTGAAGTTATAAACTCCACAGAGCTAGGAGGTGTCAGCAAGACTTAAACACGACCTGTCACATCCCCACAGTCTCTTGTCTTCCTATACACCATATCCCTTTAACCAAAAATTCACATGATTCAAGCTACTGAGTTATTATTGCCTAAGAATCTACAACAATCAAGTCATAAACCCATTGCAAATATCTCATTTCAGAAAATGAGATTCAGAAAACAAAATCTAAAGATTTTGTTGTCCACAAAACAATGTGAATAATGTAACACCTCTTTTCACAAAAGTTCCTTATTTTGGAAACAAAATTTGCCAGATGACTTTCAAGGAATCTCAACTAAGCCTATTCCTGGAAGCTTGGAAGTAACATGGGTTTGGTATATCGGGTACAAAAAAGTTACAGTTCCTAGAATATGAAAGTCATCATCATTGCCATACAGGGACATTCAGTAATGGCCATCCCATTCCCCTTTCTGAAAGGCCACAATCGAAAATTTTAGCCATTCTCCCTGTCCCAGCAGGACACGGAAGCAATACAACAAAGTAAGGAGTATTAAAAGAAAAAAAAAAACAGGGTCTTCCTGGTGGTGCAAGGGGGTTAAGCACCCTATTGCAGCCACTGCAGCACAGGGTCTTATCCCCTGCCAGGAAGGCGACCTCTCCTGCTCGCCCCATCCACTGCTCCCCTCAGCTGTGTATTTTAGTCAATCTGCCTCTCCTGTTCCCCACTCTGTCTCTGGTAAATCCTCTCATTCCCCCCACACCCCTGGACTGTACCCCAGTTCTTATATGCATAAGTAAATATTTTTTTAAAAAACTACAAAAGGCAAAATCTACAAAATTAGCAAGAATGTGAAAATTCTACCATAGAGTCTGTGAAAGAAAGTATCGTGGATAAAGGTATCAAACCCGTGGAAGAGGTAGCAAAGCAGGGGGATGAAGAAACTGAAATACCAAGGGTGTGATAAATAAAATTTAGTATTTTGCTCTGGGCATAAAGCACTCTCTTTTCCATCTAGAAAAAAGAACATGTTAATAAGGAAGTTATGTTTAACTATTACTATCCTTTTTGCACCATTTGGGTGTTAACAGGTGGAACTTGAGGTCCCCATTTGAGTAACAGCCAACTGTCCTAATTATAGGTTGGATTACTTATTTTATATAACCACAAAAAGATGCAAGCGTTAAAAATATAGGGTATCACCCTATTTCACAACATGTAATAGTATATTCCCTTTGTAAGGTAATTTATAGTTTTCTGAGTACTGTATCATTTGATTTTCCCAACAATCCTGAGCAGGAAAAGAGAGGCGCAGGCAATCAGATCTGTTTTTATTTCTACTTTACAGATGAGAAACTATCTTTGAGCACTCAAGTGACCTCCACAAGGTCAAACTGCTCCTAAGCAACAGAACAGAGCCTTGAATTCAGGCCTCCCTTTTGCCAATATGCTGCACTGCCAGCCTTTCCGTTCTAGAAACATCTAACAAAGAGTAGCCTGAGGCTCTTTCACTGAAAAGCTTTGATGTAAGAAACATCATTTAAATTATGTTTGAAAGAGATGATTACTATGTGTCATCAGCACATTTGATGCTTTTTAAAGGGCTATATATTATACTTTCAGGTGGTGTCTATAGCAGCAAAAAAAAAAAAAAAGTTATATAAATGTAGATATTCCAGTATTTTATTGGTTCAACTAAGTTTTACTCCTTCTTCCACTCATCCAAACAGTAATTAAGCAGTTATTTGTCAGAGCGAGGGATCTGTCATAGGTAAAGGATTAGGAATACAAGATTGAATAAGCCTTTCAGAAATCAAGTAGATAAAAGGGAAAGGCTGACCTGCTGAAGTGCTTTGAAAACACAGGGGAAGGAGAACTAATTATAGCCAAGACTGTCTCTAAAGGGTGGGAAACAATAAGGAAATCACACTTGGTTCCAATCGTTCAAGAGCTTACAACTTAACAGAGGAGACTCATGTGTAAATACAGCAAATACAGAGCATTAGGTATAAATGCCACTAAAGAGGTATTAAAATATTGTAAGGATTCAGAGGACACAAAGGGCACTTCCAATTAGGATGACTTAAGAAAAAATATTTTTTAAAATGAAATATAAATGGGGGTTTACAGAACTGTTATATCCTAGTGGAGCACAAGGAAAGGGTTACAAAAGCCAGCTGCCTCCTCGTGTGAAGACACGTCCTTAGAAACTCTGCATTTGGGTCTGTGATAGTTACCCAGTGAGGACAGGGGCTGCTGGACTCCCTTGAACTTTGCCTGAATCACAAGGTCATAAAGACATCTCATAAAGCAAACAAGCAAAAGCTGATGAAAGATATCCCAGACACTCACTTTACCAGGACCCAAGTCATTAGGTTAAGAACCTGAAGCATCTGTACCTCAAATATTTCCCTCTAAATATCCACTGTAACCCACTGATGGAAAGATCTCAATGTAAAGAACAAATACCCTACTCTCCACAATTGCCAAATATAGCCTCACAAGTCATTCTAAACAGACTATTTGATTTTGAAGGAGAAGCAAGTGATGAATATATCATCAGAAGCATGTTAATAGGGGCCACCCTGGTGGCGTAGTGGGTTAAGCAATGCACTACGAAGCAAACCACAGTCACTGCAACAAGATTTCGACCCCTGCTGCCAGCCAGGGAGGGGACCTCCATGGCACAGCAGACCTCTCCTGCCTCGCCCGCTGCTGTCCTCAGTAGTGTGCTTCAGTCAGTCTGCCTGTTCTGCTCCCCGCTCTGTCTCTGGTGAATCCTCTCACCTCCCTGGACTCTGGCCTATACCCCAGCTCTTGTATGCATAAACAAATAAAATCTTAAAAAAAAAAAAAAGCATGTTAATACCTTCAAAGGGATTTATGGGCTTCACTAATTTTTCTGTTTCCAGAAAAACTGGAGTCAACACATGTGTTCAACTAAAAATAATCACAACTTATAAAAGAAATTTATGAAATCTTCATTTTATTGATACTGATGTTGAGAAATTAAATAACTTATTAAGGTCACATACTAATTTGAAGACATACAACAAAATGAGACTCAAAAAGTGATTTTAAATAGTCCTGGTACCTGAGAAATTTGAGTTTCAAACTTTTTTCTTAAAGATTTATTTATACATACAAGAACTTGAGTACAGATCAGAGGTACGGGGGCGGTGAGAAGATTCACCAGAGACAGAGTGGGGAGCAGAATAGGCAGATTGACTGAAGTACACAGCTAAGGGGAGCAGCAGGCGAGGCAGGAGAGGTTTGTTCTGCCATGTGAGTTTTCTCCCTGGCTGGGGATTGAACTTGTGCTGCAGTGGCTACGGAGGCTTCATAGTGGGATGCTTTACCCCTTGCACCACCAGGGAGGCCCTGAATATCAAAATCTTACATGTATGTGTTTTTTATCACAATTTAAAATTTTGGTAGGTTAAAAAAAAACCTATATGAATGCATCTGGTTTATAACGATGCTATTTTAAACACTGCTTGGCATTTTATCAAGATTTTTACAATCTTTTTCTAATTGCTCAGAACAAGTCAACTTTGATTGCATTTTCTTTAACTCTTTTAAAGATAAAAGCAGAATACCAACTGCAGAGGCAAACTATGTGGAATATCGTTTATAAAATCTGTGATCCTTAAAATAACTGACAGAGCTAGTTTAGACTCTTTCCCAACCAGCTGGTTCCTGCTTCTGGGAGCAGTGTGGAAAAAAAAAAGAGGAAGGGGGGGAGAGGCCAGGGACTAGCAGTTTCCTTGGCCACCAAGAAAGCTCAGACATGTGGTCATGTCTTAGTAGAGATCACAGGGTCTGTGTCAATCCTGGTAACAAAACATTTTATAAATTCAAGTTTTTAAAAGGATGTGCAAAGACATACAAGCACCATTTATTTTATTCTTCCTTCAGACTGAAGTAACATAAAGCACTCCATAGTTTCAGATCATTCCAGTTTCTAAATTTGCTCCATTAGCCAAGAGAAGTCCTTTGTTAGCTTAGCTTGGCCAGAAGTGGTCAAAATAACTCTTTTCAATATTTAGTTCTTAGAAATACCTCTCTTGGTATTTTTCACTGAAATGCTAGATCAGTTTTTCTGTTACAATAGTCCTGAATATGTATTCCCACACCTGAGAGATGTCTCTCTTTTAGGAGGTTTCTGTGATGCTACAAATAACTTTCATTACACAGTCTCTTCCAGCAGGATGGCTGTTCACATTCTTCTAGTTGTGTATCAAGTGAACTAAGTTTGCAATTAAGAGTTACTTTATAAACCCCATAGCCTTTCACTTAGGTTCCAGAATGAGTAAGGACAGCTAAAATTGATGGGACTCTATACTAGTAGTGGATAAACTACAGCCTGCAGGACAAATGTGGCATCCTACCCCCTTAACAAGTTTTTGTAAATAAGCTTTTATTGGATCACAGCTACTGTCATGTGTACATGTTGCCTGTGGCTACTCTGAGTAATTACCAGAGATGTTTTGATGTCAAGCACCTGAAACATTTACTGTCTAGCACCTCATAGAAAAAGTTTGCTGGACTCCTGCTTTACACATGAAAAAAGAGTTTTCAAAGCCATGTATGTTAAAAATAAATTAATTCATTCTTTCAGCAGCATATATTGACCCTCTTTGGCACTGGAAGACCCATCAATGAACCAGAAACAGGAGGTCCCTGTGTTCATGGAAACCACAATCTAGTGAAAGGAAAGAATCATGGCTTCTTTAATTACACAGAGAGAAAGGGAAGGATTCTGAAGAGGCAAGGATTCCTTAGAAGATACAATGTCATCAATAGGACAGCTGGGAAGATGCTCCTGGAACTGACATTTCAATGATGAGAAGAAGCCAGTCATGCAAAAATCTAAAGAAAGATTATTCCAGGCAGAGAGAATAGCAAGCTCTGAAGGCGAGGAAAGGCTAGGCCCACTCATGAAGAAAGGCAACTAATGGACCTGAAGCACAGTAGACAGAGGGGAAAGCACCAGGCAAGGTCAAGGGGTCAGCAAGGCCAGACCATGTGTTAGGAGTAATGAGCAAAATCACAAGTCCATGAAGTTTCCGTTTTCAGATTCTGACCTATTGAAAAACACTGTGAGACTAAAAACTAACTTCTTCCTTTTAATCTACTGAAAATTACCTGAAGCTTTAAATGCCTAAGAGTCCAGAAAGATTACTTTGTTAGAGACAGTTTCTGCTAAGGAAGTAATTACTCCCTCCCAGCCAAAAAAAAAAAATAGTAACAAAAAAGACAGAGTGCCTTTTTCATTGTAAAGACATAAAGTGACCATTTCAAATGGGATTTTTTTAAAAAGGGAATTAGGCATAATTAACCCTATTTTCTTAAGTCTACTAGGGTATTCATTGGATGAAAGGAGGTCTGTCTCCTCATCATCTCTGTGTACCAGCTGTATGCATGTCCCATAAGAAATATTTCAAAGCAGTTGGCTGGTTTGGACAGAATGCAAAGCTCCTCAAAAGGTTGTAAAGAAATACCGTATGCCTTAGTTTACCATCTCTAAATTAAATGGAGCACTGTTTCAGGGTACAGAATTTCAGTAAGTTGATGAATAGCCATCAAATCAATCTCCCTTGTTAATTTCATTTCCCCTTTCCTTTGGTTTTTTCAGAGGATTTATGAATCTGAAAAGACAAAAGAAGTCAATGGCACTCCAAGGAAAGGTCAACAAGACACTCTGTTGGTATGGGAAGAAACAAAAGACATTCTGGAGGTATGACATCTAACGGGTTTCACTAAGACTGAACACTACAGACCTACAGGACAGCCTCTTTGTAGTGATCACTGTGTGGTGCCAAGCATGGATGTTTAGAACCAGTCCTGAACAAGCTATAGGAGAACAATATTAAGAAAATATGCTTACATGTGAACCTCCAAGCAGCAGCACTGCTGAAGAAAATCCAACACACAGTTTCCTACAAGAATTAACTTACAATTATTTTCCTCCCCTTTAAAGTGGGAACAAAACAGTGTTAATCCTCAGGCCGGTGGATACTTTACTAAGTGCTCCATAAATAGTGTATTTGTCAAATGTGCCCATTACTTCACAGGCCTCACCCTCGCTGAAAAAACTCTGAAGTAGGCACTACTGGGCCACATTAACAAACAACTCATTAGAAACAGAGGCTGAGAAGGTTAAGTAGTTTGACCAAGGTCTGCAACTAGTAAGTGGCAACACTCACATTCAGAGCTGGCTGCTTCCAAATTCTGTGCTTAAACAGAAGTTGCATATCTGTGGGCCATCAACATGCTTTCTTAGACCTCCCTCAGTATAGATCGCAGCAGTCTGTTAGCACCTACTATGTAATACCAGGCACTGAGTTCTAATGGATTAGCTTATCAAGTTCAAACTACAAATCTAAATGTAGTTTTTAACTATTGACACTTTACTGACAGTGAGGATCTGGGGACTCAAAGATTCAGAATACAGCCTAAGGTCAAACTGCTAATGAATGGTGCAACTGAGATTTTGAACCTTGGCTGTCTGGCTCCAGAGCCAAACTCTTAACCACTAGACCAATCAGTCTTCTTGAAAAATAATAACGTGATTAAAAACTAATAACATGTTTTAAGACTAACTGCCAAAGAGTTGGGCATTCTACTAACACGGAACTTTCATTTTCAAGCAACCATAATTTGATGCATCTTTGTGGTGGTTCCACTTCTCCATACTCTTTTTCCAACACCAGGGCTAGAGGTCAGTTGCCACTCTGCGTCCTTATCTCTTGGACTTTATCTTTTCCTGATAGAAGAATTGGGAGGTAGGTAAACTAATTCTTGGGCTTGCAGGTCTATCAAAAGTGGGGAAATACAAGACTGTGCTACATATTCAAAGAAAAACAGGAAACAAGAGGAAATAAATATTCTTCTGTCTTTAATATGCAAAATGGATAGCAGCTTTCCTTTCCATGTTCAGTTACATTACGTACCTTCTAGAAATATTTGAATCTGATCTGTTGTAACCTCTATATCAGTGTAAGCAACAAAACATGTTGACAGCAAGATTTCAACAGAGAAAACCTAATTCTGATAACAGGATGACAGAAGGAATCCCATATGCCACAGAATAATGCTTCCAAAATTCATGACTTGGAAGTCTCTGGTCAGTGTAATTAGTATCTGTTTCTTAAGTTTTAAGTGTTTAGTTGCTGCTTGAACATAAAGAAACCTAGGCCAGGAAGAAGCTTCATGTTACTCTGTGGACAACCATGGCCTCCCACGGTAAAGGGACGCCAACTTGTTAAAAAGACCTCTAAGCCCCATGCCCACACCATGATCACCATCCACAGGACCATAGTGTTTACTTCCAGTTAAACTGCCTTTGTGCTGCACCAGTCAGACTTCCAGTTGACAAGGGTTAAGTGAGTCTAGCTACACTGTGTGTCCTTAGAGATGTATTTGTAAGGAAGTAGTAAGTGACTCATGCATATACCTGGTGTTTCACAGAGAAATAATGATTTGCCTCATCAGCATCACAGCTGAAACTCCATTTGCAAGCGGAATACAGTTAATGATGAAATTAAATTTAAAAATCAACTAAGATTTACACCAATAAGTTGACAGTGCTAAATTTACTGGTTAAATTAAAATTGAGGGGCGGGCATAAGATCTGCTTATTTGGCATTCATGTCAAACTAGTGAACTATTTACTGGTAGGAAAATACTCATGGTCACCCATTAGGATGGAAAACATCATCCACAGCCATGAAGGAGCTCTGAGGGCTTGCTAAGAATAAGCTCACCTACAGGTAGGGTTAAGCCTCCTTCTTCTGAATTTCAACCAAAAAGTTACCAATGTTTTGGAACCCTATTTACTCTTACCCAATTTTTAGAACCTAGAATCACACAAATGACCACTGTTGTCAGAAAGCTAACGAATGGATAAATCTTTCTACCATATTGACTTCAAAACTGAGAGCAGAATGAATAAATGAAGTACTAGAGCAGATTATAAGTAAAGGTGGGTCTTCTTTTCCATCTTACTTTTAGTTTTATTTTTAATTTTCTTGGTTTTACCTCCCTTTAAGAGCCACATGAAGCTTCTAAATCAATCTCACAAAAATCAAAAACTAAATAATACACTGGCATTGGGAGGATCTCCTACAAACAAAATGGAAGAAATACAAAAAACTAAAAAAAAAGCATCCTCTGCTCAATGAAAATGAGGAGTGGCTTTGGTAAATACCCTAAGTCAATAACTTCCACTACTTATGGGTCAGGTTAGGCAAAATGGCACCTACTCAGCAAACACTCTGAGAGACATCTTCCAAATAGTCCATAAATTCTCCTTATTTTCAGTACTTACTAGCTAGTCAGCCATACAAATATTCATGACCTAATCCTCTTTAAAATCCTCATAATCAATTTCTTATTAACAAGGAGTTTTTAAACTGCTACTCTAACATTTTCTAAATATGCTATAACAAAGAAGCAGCAATGGAATGTTAAGGTGTTTTAGAACTTGAGGGCTAGCAACTGACTGGACTAGTAACCAGGAGAAATAATTACTTGAAACCAAAGGTAAATCTAAAACAATGAAATCTTCTGATCTGTATCATTTGGTGGGGAAGAATGGCAGTAGGAAAGGATGGGCAAAAGACAGGATTTATTCGGATTTACAGACTGACGTGCGTAGTAAGTGTGCTGGCTTCCAGGTGGTTCTGGGTAAAGAGAAGAATAAGGAAAAGTCATCAAGCATAGTCCACATAAACATGACCCCAGTCCTCAGGGAAAATCTGGGTAATGAAGCCCAAATGCAGGAGTACAATCTTAAAATAACTTTCTGCTACTACAGAAGTATTTTCCTTTTAGCATTTATTTGAAATGTATTGGAAGGCAAAACAGCCTGGGTTAAGTGAATTTCCAGATATCACCAACAGTCAAGTGATGATCTGAAACCATTTTCAACCGACAGTAAAAATGCAATTTCCCTTTACTTTATTTTTCTCTTGTAAGTAGAGAATGTCCGGGTGGTAGGGTAGAGGTGAGGAACAAGAGGCAATATTGGGCAAGAATGTCATTTCTAAATTCTCATTTCTAAATAAGAAGCTGATATTATCTCTAGGTAAAGCATCGTAATATCATGGGAAACCTCGAGATCTCTGGACCTGTATCAGTGAGAACCACTGTTAATTATTTTTTCCATAAAGAAAGAGGATGACAGAAATATTGACAATGTGATTGATTACATTTTTCTATCATGCCACAAATTTAAAAGATTTCACTGTCTATCAATGTGTAGGTTCCCTGCTTCCCCAAAGATTAAAAAATGAAACTGATAAGAAAAATCAACCATGGGTCAAAATATGTTGTAATTCTAGCACTTCTTAAAAAAATATTTATTAGTAACTAGGTTCTACGTTGCCTCCAACTGAAATATATCTTTTCCCAATAGCAGGTAGAAGAAGCTTTTCTTCTCTTTTTCATACTATTTAAAACTGTCTAACTATAATTAGTACACAAAAGGAAAAAATGGTACACCAAAGGCAATATGGACATCTTTGTCACACAGGAACGACAATCCTCCTTAACTCTCCCAGGACAAGGCAAAGATCCAGCTTGATGGTGATGACTGGGTATAGATAGGCAATCACTGCGTCCCACTGTGAAAGTCTTCCTTTGGCGCCGGTTGTACCACCTACTCCTTAATCCTGGGTGTGCTAGTGGGTACCCCGGAGTGATGATATGATAGTAACACAATCCCATCCGTGTGCTTAAGCAGAAACAAGTTTAGTGGAAGAAATTACAGTGTGAACAGCTTCTAGTCACACCCAGCAGCAGCAGATCTGATCTGGGACAATGAGAAAATGTGGCACAAGTAAGACCTAACAGATAATCAAGAGAATCCTCCCTTTTTCTGCATATGTTATGCAGCATAGGAAGAACACGACAGAGATGTTCAATGCTGGAACACATTAAACTTGCAAATCACACATTTAATATCTGACCATCCTAAACAAGTCCTTCAGGACCATCAGCAAACACAGACCTCACAGTCTCACAGTCTGGGCCAACAGCAAAGAGGACAAGGAGACCTACATAGGTGGTCTGCCATGGGGAGCCAATGACTGCCGAAAGTATACTTTCAGGGTGAGGGGTGGAAGGAAGGAAATGAAAGGTACACCACACCTTTCCTGCTCACATATAAATCCATTTCTATACGATGATTCACTTTCTGAAAGCACCGACAGTACATGCAAGAGTCTGTATGAAGACTCAGAAGGCAACAATAGGAATAAGTACTTTAAAGGTACATTATATTCATTAGTTGGACTATGGAGAAATGAGTATTTTTTTTTTCTGAAATGAATATTTTGACTCAAAACAGCAGTTAGTTGTTTCAGTGGAAATTATAGACACTATGCTAGACACTTTAATGTACAGAAGTGAGAAGAGAATCTGACAGAAACACAGCCAGAGATAAGAGAAGGTAGAAACCTCGACTTTGTGCAACTCCCAGGCATATTCACCCTGTGTTTTGTGACTGGTGTTGGGCAGTGGCAACCTGTGTTGCCACATGCTGCCCTTTAAAGTGATACAGGGATGCTACTGAGTATGAAGACATACTCTTGGTAGGCAAATTATCTTCACTTTGTATTTTCAGGACAAATACCTCCTAATCCAATGCCAATCCATCCTTATTCAGTCTTTCTCAACTCTACTCTTGGTGGTAAAAAAGGATAGTGGATTTAACCCATGTAGGCAAGTACGCGAACAGAAGCATGTTTAAGTTGTCTTTCCAGCTTCAGAGGACTGAGACTCCTACTGAAATCTGTAGTAGTCTGTTCTGCCTAGCATGTTCATTTTACAGGGATGATCTGCCTCCAGTCTTTGCTCTCTTGATGTCATCCTCTGTATCCCTGAAAAAAACATTCCAATGTTGAGCAAAGACTAAGACAGGCCAAATAGACTTTCCTCCTAGATTCTTAAATCCCTAATTCATTTGTGCTTTCCTTACAGTAATAAGGATAAACCTGTATTCTTTCTGTTGTTCTTTATTTTGTTATTATTTATAATCACAATAGCCGATATGTCAGCTAAAAGGAAAAAAAAAACAAAGAAATAAATAGCCCTTTTGGGGCTACTTGATGCTTGCTCTTATACAGAACAAAACCAACTCAGCTCAGAGAACAGTGCACCAAGCAAGTAGAAATCAATTCAAACCAAGTTAAATGTCCCAGGGGACAGTCTACGGAATACACTCCAATGGAAAAAGGCCTGAGCTCCATTTTCAGACTACTTGAAAATAATAAAATATACCAAGTTGATCACTTAAGTGTAAAAAAAAATCATGAGGCAATTAAAAATACACTGAGTACATATTCCATTAGATTCTTTGCAGTTGCTTTTAGTTGCTCCAATACCACAAAGCTTGAGTTTCTTGACACCATTTAGTAAACAAGTTCATGTATGGGGGAGATGCGAAGGGGACACAATATTTCATAAGTGTTGCTTCACTAACCACATTTGCTTTTCTGGCTTCATGATGAGAGCTATTAATTATCATGAATGGATTCATAGTAAGTATTGTTTGAAATAATAATGAGCATGGTTAATGAGGAAAGCATGCAATAAAACAGCTATTGTGCAAAACTAGACAAAACTTATTTCTAATATAGCATATACAACTTTCAGCACCTTTAAATGTTAACAAATTAAAACAAAAAAATTAAACTGTGCATATTTGCTCTAATCTGCCAGTTATAGAATAATCAATCTTCCAATTATAGAATAAATACTATAGATTAAAGACTTACAAGCTAAGTATAGGTATAAAGTAAAATATATTGTCCTCACCTTTCAGGAACTTAAATTTTAGTAGCATTCCACAGTATCTAGAAAATAGACCCATCAATTCTCTCACTTCCATGACAATCTTCCTCAGATCATAATATGCCCTGCCAAAAACTTCTGATCAAAACAAAATTTCAGAAGAAGCAGCTTTGATCAAATATTTAAGATCAAGAAATGAAGACAAGTGTGATTTTCAGTTTGTTCAGGAATGAGTTAGCTCCCCCACCCAGGGAACTAACCCACATGGTGTAGCAGACTTCTCCTGCCTCGCCCGCTGCTCCCCTCAGCAGTGTATTTCAGTCCATCCACCTGCTCTGTTCCTCGCTCTGTCTGTGGTGAGTCCTCTTACCTCTGTACCTCTGGCCTACACCCCAGTTCTTCTATGCATAAATAATTTTTTTTAAAAAGACTAGGAAAAAAAGTGTTACCAACAATAGGCGGTGTAAAACAGCAAAAGAATAAAGAAAGTGAGTGATCTTTCATAAAGGTGAGACTGTAGAAACCATGTCTTGAAGTGCTGTACCAAAAATAAACAGTGTTCTTGTTTGTCCCAGAGAACAAGATCCAGGTCACTCATCACAGCATGCCAGCAGCCTCCCCAAGGGTTATGACAAGAAATAGCTAATTGTTGTAAGGTCAGTTTTTCCAGTTCCTGAGAAGAGATTTTTTAATAAGAAAAAAAAAAAAAAAAGGAAAAGAAAACAACTCACATATCCTCACCTTGGTGGTAGTGGTAGACAGTGACAAATACCCCTTCTACACCATATGTGTAACCTCAGTGTGAATAGGCATTTAGATGTGATTTAGATATAGACACCATCAACACCAAATGCCACCATTACAAAGAACACAGTTATATATTCTCAAGACACTGAGAATTATCCAAATTAATGGAAATGAAAGAATGAATGCTCAAATTGAATAGGAAAAGGCTTTCATTTCTTCTGTCTATTTACCAGAAACTTCCTACAGAACTAATATGTTGTAGATCTACATACAGGTCGCTTGTATGTGTAACCTCAACCCCTGGAAATCAGTTGCACAAAAGCACTGAGTTGGCTGTCATGTGGAGAGTTGGGGGACAAGAAAACATATGCCCAATTCTTCTGTCTGAATTTATAACTTGTGAACTCAAATTTCAGTGTGAATGAAAATAGTTTATATTCAATTTTTAAAATATCTCTAAAGAACTAGAAGCCAACAGACATACATTTAAACCCAGATGAAATCTAACATCCAAAAAAGACAAAGCCTGCGTAAGTTAAAACTCATTCACATGTGTACCATGAGAAAATAGGCCAACAGAGAATAACAGGATCTTGGTAAAATTTTATTTCATCGTCATCTCAGGCCTTGACATAGAAATAGAAGCGTAGGTTCTAATGGAAGGAGATGGTAGATAATGACTTACTTTCAGAATATTTTACTTGCATTTGAATAAGAGCAAGACTGATTACTAGACATTCACAGACCTTTGAAAGCAAAACCATAGCAACACTGTACACCATCCACAGGGGAAAGGAGTCACAGAGCAAGAATGGCACAGCCACCTAGGAAGTCTTCTCACTTTAGGTTAAAGACAGGCAACAACAAATTTTTCTTTAAGTACCACTGTTTTACATCCTTGCTAATATTTTGACGGTGTAGGAATTCTCCCCTCATTACTCTCCCACCACGTAAGTACCCACAGTCCTCCACCATGTCATTGTGTTCTTTGTCCTCCCGGCCCCTGCCCCCATTTCTCCTCCCCTGTTACCCTCTATATGTTTCAGGTCAATAATCAGCTTTCAAGGGTTGATTTTAATGTTTGTCTTTAACCCTTTATTTGGTTTCTCTATATTCGACATATAAATACCATCCTTCTGACTTATTTTATAATCCCTCTACAACTGCATCCATGCCTCCACAAATGATATGAGTTTATCTTTTCTATTGCTGAGTAGTATTCCATTGTGTATATATATATCACATCTTCCTGATCCACTCATCTGTTTGGGGCACTTAGATCTTTTCCATGGCTTGGCTACTCTAAGTAGTGAGCAACAACATTTTAGCACTTGAACTCACCTAAACAAAGCTTTCCTTTTACTGTGATTAATGCCTTACTCGAGCCTTCTAAGGCAAAGAAGAAGTCTACACAGTCTGTGAAATTTCTGTCATGATGGGCATATTCTATCTTGACACTGTCTAATGGAACAGCCACTAGCCAACATGTAACTAATGAGTACCTGAAATATGGCAACTGTGACTGAGAGCTGAATTTTTAAACTTTTTTTCAAGATTTAATTTTAGTAAATTATAAGTTAAATGGCCACATATAACTGATTGTCACCATCTTGGACAGAATCAGACATGATTTACTCAAAAGAATCAAATCTTTGACTTCAAACTCAAGTTATAAACCACAAGGACATAAGCAGAAGGCACTCAAAGGTAAAAATGTCACAAAGAGATAAAAGGAAGATTTTCTGTGGATAAGCTTTAATGCAGATAAATTCACTCACAGTATTCCAGTTGAAGGCAGTTGTATGAAGTGTTACGATATGACTGATGCTTCATAAATCCTTACTGCCTCAGATATCAGTCACAGACACTCACAGGAATCTGGTACTGAGACCTAGAAGGTCACAGATGCTGCCTCTCTGAGTCTCCTGTGGTCAGTAACCAAAAAAGGGCCAGACACACACATATTAGGAAGACCAGTTTACTTCCCCTCACCCACATTGCAACCAGTCCTCTTCAGACAGTTCTCTTTCTCCCAGGACCAGGTCAAACATGCCAGATGAATAAATATGAATCAAAGATCAGGGAAGGTATTACCTATCAACTCTCAATCCTATGAAAGTATGGCTGGGTCACAAACAAGTCAGAAGAAATACATATATATCATATACATATGTTCTAATTGGATTGATAAAACCAAATTTATTAATTACTACAGATCTCATACAATGGGTTATCCAACAGAAAATATATCAATCACTCTAATCTTCCAATAGTCAAATACTGCTTAGACTGACCTTTGAAATGAATATAATTAAAATCTTGTATTTGCCTAATCTATGAAATATAGGCTTTATCTGTAAAATACAAGTTTAATGAAAAGGGCAGACAATACACGAGTGTAATAAAATAGGCAGCTCATAAAAAGTATACATACATATACACAACCCCAACTTCACATTAATGGAAGTTATCAGTTTGACAGAGATAATACAGGATGTTGAAATGAGCAGTTCTTAATGGAGAAGATAAAAACATGAGGTCCTCTCTTGCTTTGAGTAAGGCATTTCAGAGAGAAACTTTGTGAAGTCAGAGAAGTAAGACTAGACAGTGTTCAAGAAGGAAAGGGTCAGCTTAAACAGGTTTGGAGAATCTGTAAGGACCAACATTTACCTTCCAGACCCTACCTGTGTACAATGACCCCCGCCCCAAAGAGAGTTACACAGATTGACACTGAGTGTGTGAAGATGTTAAAATAAAACCTGTAGGGAATCTATCCTTGCAAATATCATTCATAAAGTTCTGCAGTGCATGAGTAAAAATGGGAAGATTGTAAGAAAGGCATTCACAGAGGCATGCCTTCTCTGTTATAGTGTGGTTTCAACCAGCAGAATAATCTGATTGTCTGCTGTCAACCCACGAGCAAAAGTAAGTAACAGTGGTGAGAGGACAGTGGGAGTTATCATATCCGTTTGTCAGAACTAAAAAAAAAACATTTCTTCTGTGCTCCCTGCCCTGTTTCTGTGTTTACTTCAGCCTACTCAAGTTGGCTACTCAGGGCAAGTTGCTGGCATCTTGCCTTCAGCTGGAGCACGAGGCCATTTCCGGGATCTCCGGAGTTGCCTGTTTACTGCCATGGTGGATTATGAAAGGCCTTGTTCTCCTGAGCTCAGACAGGGTGAATGCAAACATCAGCGCCTGGTGCAGGCCTTTCATAAGCCAGAAAGGCTGTTGCCTGCAGAAAGCATGGTCTGTGGCAGGCCTGCCAACAGCCCCGAGCCAGCTGACCAGCATCCAGTCACCATTTCTTTTCCAAACACCCACTGAACAAACCTTGATTCAGCTCTTATGTTACGCTCTGGTGGAGAACAGCGCAGAAGCAGCACTGAATGATTTTAGAGAAACTATTCTGGGCATAACCAAGTACATGTTCCCGTGGAATTGTTAATAACTCAGAGATCCTTTATGTTTGCTTGAACCCTCTATGTCTAGCTGAAGAAAAGACATATTTCTTTTTTCTCCTCAGGGAGAATAAAAGCAGGAAAGTAAAATTCCTGGTAATATCATATCCAGTCAAACAGGAAGGTTTGTAGGCTCGGAGCTGAAAGGTTTCCAGAATTACACTGAGCCAATCCGAATATAATTTATTTGATTTTCATTTGTTTCATTTCCTCAATAATCATCATTCAACAACCTGTACTCATACCCACCATGACAAGAGGAAACATTTCATAAACATAACAAAAATACAGTGTTAAAGAAACACCTGAGATGGAGAAATCAGAACCCTCATTAGTTGCTGTTGGGAATATAAAATACTGCAGCTACTTTGGAAAACAGTTTGGCAGTTCCTCAAAAAGCTAAACATAGACTCTCCATAAGACCCAGCAATTCCATGCTTAGGTATTTACCCAAGAGAATTGAAAACATATGTTCACACAAAAACTTGTACACGGATGTTGACAGCAATATTATTCATAATATTAAGTTCAAACAACCTAAATATCCATGAATAAACAGAATGTTGTATAACCCACAGAATATTATGTGGCAACAAAAAACAATTAAGTACTGATATAGGTTATGTCATTGATGAACATTTGAAGACATTATACCAAATGAAAAAAGCCAGCCACAAAAGGCTCTACACACTGAATGACTCCATTCATAGGAAATGTATAGAACAGGCAGATCTATGCAAAGAGAAAGCAGATTAATGGCTGCCTGGAACTGGGAAGGAGGATGGTGGGAAGGTGGGGACAGAGATGACTGCTCATGTGTATGGAGTTCTTTTTTGGAGACTTGAAAATATTCCAGGATTAGATTGTGGTGATGGTTGCACAACTCTGTAAACAATATAATGAACGGTAACCTGAAATAGGTGACGTTTATGTATGTGAAATGTAGCTCAAAAAAGGTGAAAAAAGAACAGAGAATAAAGGAAGGACAGAGGAGGGAGACGAAAAAGACCTAAAATGTCTCACCTGGAATGATACAATTTTTAGCATATTTATTTTTTAATTGTTACACACCATAAGTATAGATTCATAGATTTTATCCTTTTTAAAAAAGGATAAAAAGTTCCCTGTTCCCTCCATTGATAATAGCTTATAAAACCAGGAAATTGACATTGACAGAATACAGTTAACTGGGCTATAGCTCTTACTCAGGTTTCTAGGGTGCCTATTTCAATGAGCTTCTAAGTAATAATGTTTGCGGTTACACTCTTACTCTTTTTACCTGAAGCAGCAATGACTCTTGGTGTGCTTTATAGCTAAATCAGTAATTCAAGCAACATATATGAGTCATGGACATTTTAACACTTCCAGTTCCTAATTTGGCCTGGAAATTACTGTAAGTGAAATGTTTTCACTATGATTTCTCATCAAATCTTTAAAATACATGGAAAGGAAGAAAGCTGAAACTACTGATACAGAAAATCATCTCTCCAAGGTGAGGAGAGGACCTTCCTGAGGGGGTGAGAAAGCTAGCAGTCCATCGGGGGTCTGTGAGAACCACCAGGTCTACCTGAGTCTTGCCAACCAAGAAGAATCTAATTGAGAAAAATTTAACAGCGCACATCCATATACAAAGCCTAAATCTATACCGTAGCTATCCTGGATCACGTACAGTCCCTCCTCGAAGTATACTGAGTTGTGTAAGTCCTAAAAGATTCAGAGGGACATTTAGTTTTTTGCTAACACTCTCCAGGCCAAAAAAAAAAAAAAGTAGTCCAGACCAGGTGTGTTAAGTATCATAGTTGGCTGATATATGCATGCATGTTGACTAAGTAATGGCAATTGATGACCACTGCAGAGAAATGAGCCCTCAGGTTGTATTTTGCCAGATGGCAAAATCCAGGATAAAGACCAAAAACTCTGCTTGGGACACTGCTAAAATCAGAACAAGGCAAAGCATACTAAAAACACAATAGGGAAGGGGAAATACGGGGAAAAAGAGAAAGGGAACTGACCTCTGCCTAAGGCATGGCTCTTTACTCTTTGAAAATAAAATTAAGATAAATATACAAAGCTTCCCCATACTTCCACTCACCCCAAATAGTAAGGGACACCCAAACAAGATAAACATTTACAAATATGTGTACCACATAACCTTTTATTCAAGGGTAGAAACAGATTTGAGACCCCTGATATTACAACGTAAACAATTTTTCCTTCCCCGTAAGTAAGGACTGCACTCCCCACTGGCAGAGGTGTCAGCTTACATCCTCACTGGTCCTATGAATAGCAGCTCTGGTAGGCAATGAGGAGTGGCCTGCAAGTCAGACAGCCCAGGCTCTCATCCTGGCTCCAGTGGTAACTAATAGGGTAACCCCAAACACTCTGTGTACAATATGATTTTAGGATTATCAATGGTTTTCAATTATTTTAAAGCTGTGAAACCATTTTTTCTAGTGAAATCTCAAAGAGAACCTGGTTACAGTACAAAGTTGGAGGCAGACAGGATGGTTAAAACTGAAAGGGGGACATGAGGCAAGGGGAGCTATCCCCTGAGGCACCCCTGGAATCCTGAGACTGCAGCACATAGTATGCAAACCACTAATGAGAGCCCTCAAAACAAAAATTCAATCTTAAGGAATTTTAATTGAAACCAAGAAAAAAGGACAAAGTGGTATAGTATAATGGTTTCTAATGCCTGAATTTAGGTGAGTGGGGACAAGGGTGGCAACAGAGAGCCATTACAAAGGATTCTAATTCATAAGTATGTAAATGTCTCACATAGATTTGTATGTCTATTTTCCCAAATGAATTTATAGGCTGTGATTAATAAAATCATTTAAACTATTACCAAACTCATGGTCGTGTGACAATCTGTAGGGTTTTTTTTTTTATTAATAAGCAATCATCACATTGGGAAGCACTGAGATAGAGAATACAATATCCACTTGAATTAAACATAAAATCTCCCCCAAAAAGACTAAAACAATAACCTTTTTTTTATTGTAAACATTCTACTACTTTCAATGTCAAACAAGGTAAGTGGCTTGTCTATTAGCTGTGGCTGTTAGAATGTTGCTTTGAGGATTCTGAGGCCAGGACCAGGATGGAGAGGAAAGAAATGCCTCGTTAGATAAGCTTTAGATAAACACAGTCATCCATGGCTGAGGAGGGAATAGGAAGTAGGGGAAGGAACATGTGTATTTGACATCCCAGGCAGTGTCAGATAATCATCAAAGATGGATGGTTAGTGGAGAGAGACCTGAGTTCTAACTCTGATTCTGTCATCACAATAAGTTCATGGCTTGAAAAATCACCCATTCCAGGTTTCAATTTTGTGAGATCTAAAAAGGAGTCATCCTGATTTTTGATGCTTAACAACTTAGACAACAAATCTATCGTGGAACTGTTGAGCCAATCCAAACTTCACCATATTACCTGTGAGGGAACTGAAGCCTAAGAGATTGCTGGCCAAAGTCACACGAGTAGATAGCAGGCTAAAGAATTTGCATTCCTTCATTTCTACAAAATGAGCCAGATAAGTGGTTTGAAACTTTGACTTAATTACTTGCATTAGTTCTTCTAGGGGTAAATGCAAATATAAGGCTTCCTGTCTATACAGGAAAAAAAATCTCATTCAAAACTACTGATGCCTTTCAACTAGATGATTGTATTAAATAAATTATATTATTGCTATAACAGATCTTTAGTTTGTCACTTTTAAGCTTAGGTATTAAAAATGTCTCTTTAATACAACAAAACAAATTATACATTTGAAAATCTTAATGACCATAAATCAAATAATAAATAGGAAATCAATGATGCTATAGCTTGCAAACTGTCAAAGTCTGACCTATGAGGAGGGCTGGCCCCTTTAAAAAAAATGAAGTCTACCTAAAGAAAGCAATAAAATATAAATCCATCCATCATTCCACCTAAAAGTAGACTGAATTCATTCCACCTAAAAGTTTTATAGTTCAATTACTAGGGAATGGCTGAATGAGAAAATGACAAAGCGGTGTTTCATATTTCTGAAATTGTATTTTTTTGGTAAGTTCATAAAACAATATGGAATTCTTACCATTAACAAGAAAAGTATGTTTGAGTATATTCAGTCCAAACTAAACCAGCTACAGAATAAAATACTTTATAATCTCTATGATTTTATATTAAAGTTATTTCAAAAGATTCTGTCATCTTAATCAAGAAAACATGAAACATTGGCATAACATGTTCCCTTTGACACTGGAGGTTATCACTTGTCCACAGCACATGAATGAACTGGCATATTCTATTTAAGACATTTTTTGGTACTGTTGGTACCAAATTTGACCCCACCAGTTAATTTTTACAAGTACAACACCTGTAATTTGAATGGTGCCTACGAACTAAAAGAGTCAGCTGGGGAGAAACACCCCTTTTTCCATACAAGGAGACATGAGCTTTCAGGAAAGGGAGTGCAGATGTAACCTCTTCAGGATCCTGATCCTTATTCCCAGGAATTCTCCTGTGACAATGTCTGCACCCCTGGGTCAAATCATGTCTCCTCAAAGAAAAAAAAAATGCACAGGACTACCTGCCAACACCTGCCTTAAACAGATCCACAGGTTATATTGTGTTTTGTTTGTTACTTTTCAACAGTCAAATAGAGGACCTAAAAACAGAGACACACAAAAAAAAGGTGTGAACAAGAATTATGAGAATACTAAATTAGCAGTCCTCTTAAAATATGCTGAGAAACATTACATTGCATTATATTCCATTACTGGACTACCATAACCACCTAAAATTAGTTTCAAAACATGAACCTCTCTTAATATGCTTGGTTGAGGATTATTTTCTCTGTTTAAATTAGAACAAACCTAAAGCACTTACAAGAAAACCCATTTCCCCCACAATATTGACTTATATATTGATATGAAGACTATTAGACTGAGATGAGCACAGCATATTTGTAATATTAGGTGCTGTACAGGCAATGCTTTTAAATATTTTAGCTAAGCATTTGAGTATCTGTTTTACAATACCATTTATAAACAAAGAGGACTGGGTATAACATTTCTTTTATCACATAAACTATTCTAATATAAACTTCTGCCTCCCTCCTCATAATATTTGGATTATTTCATTGTTCTACCTCCTATTCTTACAGACATGTTCAGTCCAACGGAAAAACTACATATCATTTGCCTGTTCTCTCTGCCTTCCAAATACCTCCTCCATAGCAGTGTCTCTATCAAGCAGAAAAACCAAGGACAATAGGAAAACACTCAAACTCCACAAAACACAAACAGGCCATAAAATGACCTAAGGTTTTCCTCCAGATAATGAGGGACGGGATTACTAAGGTAATTAATTATGTAAATCTGCAGCTAGAGAGAGACCCTGCAGCTAGAGAAATATTTTAGGTCACTTTAAATGTGCCTGAAGAGCTCTTAAATTTCCTCCTAATGGGGTTTATGATTATTTATTGTTTTTATGAAAAATTCTAGTAGCTTCATATTTACAATTGCTAATTCATCTCTTTTATCAGATATCTGTTCAAAACATTGAGATTTGAGTAGATAAGTGAACAGTCATTTGAGAAAGGAAAAATAAAAATAGCCCAGAGAAAAATGGTACATTTAATAATTTTTTTTAATCCTCTATTTTTTTTTTTAATTTTGCATAGAAGAACTGGGGTGTAGGCCAGCAGTGCAGGGGGATGAGAGGGTTCACCAGAGACAGAGTGGGGAGCAGAACATGCAAGACAGGAGAGGTCTACTGTGCCATGTGTGGGTCAGCTCCCTGGCTGGGGATCAAACTCAGGCCATAAAGGTGATACTACTGAGACTTAACCTCTAGGCCACCAGGGAGGCCCTTAGTAAATTTTTAAATGCAAATTAAAATACAATGTAATAGCATTTACCAGTTGTTCAATCACAGATCACTGTAAAATAACAATACTCAGCATAAATATGGGTGAATGAAAGAGTAATTTAATACCCAGTTGCACCAGCAACTGGTAACACTTCTGTGGATAATTTTGCAGTACTTACAAAAATGTTAAATTATATACGCTTTGACTCTTTTATTTCTAATAATCTATCCTAAGAAAATAATCTGAAACATGAAAAATGTTCATAAAACTTTAAAGGACAAACATCAGGAAAATGACTACCCTACACTATACATAAAATGGAAATAAATGCCATCACATCTCTAAGAAGTTTATTAGCAGTAGTAACCTCACACCCATTAGAATAGATACTATCCAAAAAAACAGGGAACAAGTATTGGTGAGGATGTGCACTTTTGTTGGTGGGAATAAATGATGGTACAACTGCAATGGAAAATAGCATGGCAGTTTTGTAAAATATTAAAAATAGAACTACCATATTGTCTAGCCCCTGGCTATATTCCACTTCTGGGTATATATAAAAAAAAATTGAAAGCATGTTCTAGAAGGGTTTTTTTGCACACCAAAGTGCATAGCAGCTGTAATCACAAGAGTTAGGAGATATGAGCAACTCAAATGTTCATCAGTGAGTGAATGGATAAACAAAATGTGTTGTATACATTCAACAGAATATTTTATGGCTTTAAAAAAGAAGGAAACCTGTCACTGCTCAAATGGATGATCCTTGAGGAGTTTTATGCTATGTGAAGTAAATTAGCTACAAAAGAATAAAACCTATATGATTCCATTTAGAAAAAGTATATATAGTAGTCAAATTCATAACAAGAATAAACTGTAGTTACAAGTAGCTAAAAGAAAGGGTGAAAGGGAGATGTTTAATTGGTTGAGAGTTTCATTTCTACAAGATGAAAAGATTCTGGAGACCTGTTTGACAACAATGTCAATATATTTTATACTACTGAGCTGTACACTTAAAAAGTTAAGATGGGTAATTTTTAAGATATGTTTTTTACCACAATAAATGTTTTTATAATGTGAAAAATGCTTATGACATTTAGCTGGGGAAAGGACAAGGCAAATAGCACGCCATCAAAAGTATTTTTAAAACTTCATAAAGATATTTTCCCCTGATGTTAACATTCACTCCTTTGTAAGATTTTTATTTTTTATCGTTTCCTTTAAAAACCACTTTATATAGGAAACTCTTAATTTTACATCAAAAAATTAAACTTCTGGCTAGTTTCAGAATTACTTTGAACATCCCTTGTGCTGGACAAAACAACATGTATCAGACCACTAATCAGGACCACTAATAAGAAAAACAACAAAAAACAAGATTTGTGTCATCCCTGGTGGCACAGGAGTTAAATCTCAGCGCTGACCAGAGCACATGACCATATCCCCAGCCAGGAAGTCAACCCACATGGCTCAGCAGACCTCTCCTGTCTGACCCACTGCTCCCCTCAGCAGTGTATTTCAGTGGATCTGCCTGTTCTGCTCCCATTCTGTCTCTGGTGAATACACACACGCCCATACACATGCACACACCTCTGACCCATACCCCAGTTCTTGTATGCATAAATAAATAAAAATAAACCTTTGAAGAAAAAAAACAAGATTTAGAAATGGGCATACTCGTATTGGTGGCGGCGCGATAGGAAATTTTCAGTAATAAAACTTTAATCTTCATTTTTACATTACATGAAACAAGAAAAGTAGAGCATAAATCTTATGATGACAGAGAGTACTAAAGCATATTTATGAAGTACCATCCACTTTTGGAATTTGTATTTATCTTAATCATCAACGATATACTGGAATAATTTATTACCTGCTATAACAGGTAGAATTTTTAAGTGTACTCCCATTACCCTTGTCCTTGTATAATCTCCCCCAACTTTGAATGTGAGTGGAACCAATGAGTATGATGTAATCTCACTCAGGATTATGTTACTAAATACAAGGTCAAAGAGATCACTTTGGGTGGGCATGACCTAATCAGGTAAACCCTTTAAATTCGATTTCTCTCTGGATGATTGCAGAAGTCAAAGAGATGCGCTCCAGCAAGCCTGGAAGAAAGCAAACACTAAGTGTGAACTGCAATATGGACCACATAGCATGGGATGTGGGTAGGCCACTAGGAGTTAAAAGCAGTCTCTGGCCAGGAGCAAGCAGTCCTGGGTCTTACAGCCCTAAAGAAATAAACTCTGCCAACAAGTGAGCTTAGAAGCATCTCAGAGCTGCAGCCTTGGCTTTTAGTGATACCCTGGCCACAGCATGCCTAGACTTCTGACCTGGTGGCATTTTTAAACACTAAATTTGTGGTAATTCATTAGGCAACAATAAAACTAACATGAATGGATAAATATATCATAATTGAATCTTACCAGAGAACCTCAAAGCCTATCTGTACATATGATCCCATTGGCACCAAGTAAAGTACCTAAACATTTAACAATTTAACTTTTAATGCAGTATTTCTCAGAGGCTCATGAATCCAAATTTGAGAAACCTCAAACTGTTACAGGGCACCCCTAATATAAAATGGGTACCCCTCACTGGGTCCTCCACCCGCGCTCAGAAGACTTTAATAATAAGTCCCAGCTTCAGGTACACGTGACAAAAGTTATTAACAGGTTTTATTTTAGGAAAGAAGGAATAAAATAGTAATAATACCAAGGGAAAAAGAGAGGGATATAAATCTGTAAACATCCTACCAGATCTTCTAAGCAGTGGCGTGTTGAGAGCTGGCTCCGAGTCGAGAGAGATGGCTCCAAAGGAAGAGAAATGGCTCCCAAGGAAGAGAGCGAGCCCAAGGCTCACCTCTGGTTTTATAGCCAGCCTGGTTGCTTAACGCCAACCTCAGGTCCCAGTGAGCCACTCTTCGATAATCATCTTATCGGATTTGTGGTTCTGAAACACTGATGGTCTGGAGTGGGGGTTGGAGTCCACACACACATCTATGTAATCCATTCAGGACTACCTTTCCTGCTAACAAAACTATATAATCCCTTATAAATGAAATATTCCTTTATCCAACACACAGTTAGCTTTATAGACATGATTACATACTTGAATGCTTTTTACAGTGACAGCTTCTACAGTACAAAAGTCCTGCAAAATAATCCAATGGAACTAGTTTAAGGCAAATTGTGACTAAGCCATGGGTTTTACCAAAAACCTTAGGTTCTCATCCATCATAGTAGGTATAAAATGGTGTCAAATTTCTATCCTTCAATGCCCAAGTTAGAAGATATGAGGAAAATATGGGCTAGGTTCCATTACAACATTTCTAACAAAGTTTCCCATGTCATGTAACAGGGTGGTCCCCAGGAAAAGGCTAATTTCCAGGATCCCTGTCCCACCCTAAGTAGGGTGGAGCTGAGCCAGGATAAGATGATGCTGGAGAGGAGACTTAATGAAAAGAAGGAAGAAGGAAGCAGGATGGAGAGCTGCAAGGAGACCTGGAGGAGGCACGTGGAGCAAAGAGACATGTGAAGAAACTGCGCTTGCCTTTTGGTCCTGGACTGGTTGAAACAGATGTGCATGAGAGACCCGTGAGGAGCTTAACAATGGCAACCTTTATCTTGATTTTGATTTTGCTCTTTTCCTCCCAGTTTTGTCTGACTCTTTCTGACCCTTTTCCATGGGTCTCTGCCCATGGAAAAACTCTAAAGGTGCTTTAGACTTGTGGCAGGCTTTCAGGCCTTGTTTTGGGCCAAACAGGCCTTGCTTTTGGCCTGTTTGGCTGGACTTTTACCCACAAGATGACGGGTAACTTTGGATGCTTGATTTAGTAGCTATATTCTTTGACTTTTCTGTATTGTCCCTAATTGTATTAAAGTCCCTTTCCATTAAAGGTCTTATATGTTTTGTCTTGATGCAGGAGATGGCAGAACCCATAGTGGGCAGGTTGAGGGGTTCTGAGGTGTCCTTCTCCCTGCCCTGTAACAGTCACAGGGGTGTCCATAATTAATTAAGGAATTACCACACCTACTATTTGTCCATGTTGTACATCTATTTATTCAGAGAAAAAATTTAGATGTCCATGAAGACTAAAAAACAGAAAAGTAAATAATGGATACTATACCAAAGGTCTAAAAACATTTTCTAAAGTTATATTTAGCCTGTTCTTTTCAGCCTGTCTTCTTTTGAAATAACAGCTTCATGGAGCTATAATTCACATATCATAAAATTCATCTACTTAAAGCATGTAGCTCAGTGGTTCTTAGTATGTTCATGCATTATGCAACCATTACTACTAATTTTGAAGCATTTCATTACCCCTAAAAATAAACCCTGTTCTGTTTCTTTAACTGTCATAATTCTTTCCTTAATGCCATATCATTCTAACAAACTTTCTCTAGTACTACACAGTAAGTATACGGCTGTCATATTTTTATTGTAGAATTAGTAACAGCTCTTGGTGCCAAAATTGGGACTCCGGGAATTAGTATACAGAAGACTTTAAAAGGAAGAAACCTTTAAATTCTATGACTAGAATCATAACAGAGAATGCTGATGTGCAGAGTAGAGAACCACTGCAGGCGTCTTCAGGAAGAGTAGGGATCCCTTCAAAAATCCCAGTCAAATCTCGAGAAGGGATTTTAATTTACATTTTATCTAAAACTGCTAAGCACTCTCTTTTCATTTAGTTGTTCAGGAATGGAGCTTGGGTTGGTTGATTAAAACTTTACACTTTCTCTTAGTACACTAAAAATTTTATCAATGTTTTTTCTAAGAGGCAAGGCAAATGAGAATGTTGCCAAAGTCCAAGTTTCAGTCAAGATTTAGAAACATTCTTATTAGGGGAGAGGAGAAAAAGGAACATCAACTCTGTTAATCCTTCTCAGCACTCTTCCCACACTGCTGATCTGACATAAGCTGTCATTTTTTAAATACAGAAGGTCCTTTTGGGGGAAAAAAGGCATTTAGCCTTTGACAATAATGACAGAACTGATCTTTTCTTCCCCCAAAGCCTCATCTTCCTTTTCCACAGATAACATTACTGACCTACCAACACAGGCCAGGGGCTTCAAAGTTGTTTACTCACTAGCTCTGCTGGGCTTGCCCTGACCCAGCATCAGTGTCTCACAGGGTCCCCTGTTGTGACCAAGGACATGTCCTTAAAATGTGGCTGACCTCCCAGGCTGTGGTCATGGAAGAATGGAGAAGTGACCCAAAGGGTCTAATCCACTGACCTTTACTTTGCTCTAACCAACTGCCCAAATAAATAGAAACAGCAGGGAAGCTTGGTTTCCCAGATGAATTCCAATTTATCCTTAAATATCCAAGCCTGATCCAATGTTTACAGTTCTCAGACCATCTAAAATCTATCAACTGGCTCTCAATGGAGCTAAGTTTGCCCCCAGAGGACATTTGGCAGTATCTGGAGACATTTTTGATTGTTAAAATTTGGGGAAGGCTTGTTAACTGGTATCTACTGGGTAGGGGCCAAGGATGCTGTTTAACATCCTACAGTGTACAGCACAGAGAAGCCCTGTGCTGGGTGAATAGGCTGCTTAAGAGAAATATTCATCCCAAGTTACTTCAGCTTAAAAGAGGGACCACAAACTCAAGTCCCTTCAAATGTCATGGAGGTAAAGAAATATATAAACAAAGGAGTAAATGGGTATAATGAGATCTGAGGCAAATCAGACCATAAATGCTCACTAAAACCATTTCATTTTTTAAAAATAACACTGAGCTGGCTGAACAGAAACTGACCGCTGGCGACTTCCCTCCTCTGTACCACTGGTGGTCGAACTTTGGTTTAAAGAGCTTATCAATTTAAACAGAATTGGATGATTACCTAAATACACTGTCTAGTCTCATCCCTTATACACTTTAGAACATCTTAAACATTCCGACTAGGAAACATGAATAGAAGCTGTTCAGTTAAAGAGAACAGATGAGGGATAAGGTCTTGAGGGTTTAGGTCCAGCCAGGAACAGCCCATGAGATACATTGTGCAAGGAGCCACAGTTGGAAACTAAAGATGAAAAAACAGAGTTCCCCTCCTGAATCTCCACTCCAGGGAGACCCAGTGGATATGACATCATTATTACCTTATGTCATATAAGTGCATTCATTATTTTAAGAGGCCACTGCTCTCATAAATTTTGAGAATTTTCACATTGTTTTACAGATGAGGAAACAGATACCCAGAAGTTTAAAGAAATAACCAAGATTCCCCAAATCTAAACTTAAAAATCAACCGGTGTTTCTTTTCCCTCAGAGCAAGTGCCAAACAACCAAAAGATGAAGAAATTTAATTTAAAGGATCCAACATTAGTTTGACAGTAAACGCTCTACCAACATAAGTAAAGTGTTAAATTTAAACCTACTTGACATCATCCTTTCTCCACCCTCTCCCCACCCCAGTCAGAAAAATCATTAACACGTTTGCTCCAAAGTCATTGTTTTAAGATCTCTGTTCCACATTAACAGAAGAACGAGAAGTAAGTGTCTCTAGCCCTCCTTTCAGGTCAGGCTGGAAAAAAGGAAAGCCAAGTCAGCAAATGGAACATAAGAAGAAGAAAGCCCCGATATGAATATCCCCGCAAGGATGCATGCTTTCTGTTGGAGGAATTCCTGGCCTAAGAGACAGTATAAACAAAGGCAATCCAGTGGGAAACAAATGATAAGATAAGTGAAACCCAATAACTCCCTCTGTCCTTCTCTCCACCTACTTCCCCCAACTTGTTCCAACAGAAAAACAACCTGAGCTCAGGAGAATTAAAATGTAAGTTATCCCCCCTCACTGCTGCCGCACAGCTCCCAATTTTAAATTAGCCTACTACAGAAGAAGACATGCTTCTCTGCAAGGTCACTGACTGTGGTGCTTCTCATATGGAACCCATCCAACTGGGGACAGTCACCTCCTTCTGCCCAGAGGGAGGCCATGCCAGAACTGGCAAGGAAGCAGTTCATTGGTCCTCCACTGAAATTACAACCCAAGGAGTGTGGTAGGGAAAAATGGAGTGTGGAAGAAAGGTAACTTCAGTCACAGCCTAAAAAGAAACTGGGTCAAACTAAAAATAATGTAATTTTTTTGTATCTTAATAAAACCTGTAGCAGAAAATATCACAGACAAGGCAGCTTCTTGCCACAGTTCCTGGAACTTGTGTAGTGGAAACGTGACCAGCTCATAGAATATAAAGTCCTAAATGGGTCATAGAGGTTTCCCAACCCAACCCAATCCAATCTCTAGTCTTGATTTTTAAAAAATACAAAAATACAGTAACAGGTCTTTCATTTAACTCTGAATGCAATGCAGTGTCAGTCATACACTTGAATTCCAGCATGCTTCATTCCACACTCTTTCTGACTTTAAGTTTGAACTACCACTGGGTGCTAAGCAATGGAGACAGGGGAATACCACAAATGACACATAATCGGAATGAGAAATAAGCAAAAATGTTTTTGTTGTTTTCTTTGTTTCCATCATCCTAAATCAAACAGCAACCACTCATATGGGAACTGTAAATGCACTTTTTCAAATCCTGTATCACTTAATTTGGACAGAACCATATGACATATTCTATACCCACAATTTCACCAACTTCCAAGAGTAGATAATACAGCAAGATCCTTCAAATGCGTGAATGTGTCCATTTCCTTTTCTTTTACTCTTTACAATAAGTTTTATAATATATGTCCAGATTAAAAGGGCCTCTCGTTTACATCCTAAGCTCTTATCATAGAACTGCAGGTTCTAACTTCTACTCATGTCTTGACATTTCAATTTCAGTTTTACCAAATCTCTAGGAAACAAATATATTGTAAGCCACATATGAGCAATGTAACTCGCGTGGAATATGATGCTGACCACTGTCCTTTACTGCTCTTTTAAGGTATAAATCTGCAAAGTGTTATGAAAGAACAGAGTCCTTCTGTGAAGAGACAGTGAGAAAGAGAGACTTCAATCGCATTCCCAAGAAAGGGACTTTGCATATTTTCAGAAATGTCTATTCTTCACAGGAGGACACCAGCCGGAATCTTATAGTTTCTCTGCAAACTGCTGGCAAAGTCTTATCATTAACTTATGGGATAAGGACACCCATCAGTCCATTTTATAATATGGTATCATCTGGTGCCCCTACTGGTAATGATTATGCACTAATATATTCACAGTATACTGTCTTGTCTCCTTTGTGGCCAAAGCATGATGAACTAAAAAAACTTTTGACTAGGACTACAGGTGCAGTTTGTGGCTACAAAATAGGCAAAGCTAGCCAATTCCCTTAACCTGGTTTGTACATCACTAGCAAATGGAGCTTAGAAGATAAACCAGAACATAGTACCCTATCTCAAAAAAACAAAAGATGGCCATCCATATTGCTCAAACTATGCCCACAGCTCAGACCTAGTCTACCTACTCCTGGAAGTCTAAATTAGGAAAGGCCATAGGAAAGCTTTAACATCAGTCCTTGTACAACTTACAGAACAGACTGAACAGGTTATTTATTAAAGGTGAATGAATGATTTACTTAGGAAGTACAATAATGGCTAATAAATCTTTTCCTTTTTGCTTCCAGGCAATATGCTGTTAGGGTATAGCATATTGATTCCCTATGATTTCCCTAAAAGACACAATTTGTGTTGTAATCAATTGTCTTCATTAAATATTGTCAAAGTGGCACAATGCCCATTTTTAAAGTCAAAAGGAAAAGATCTATTGTAAGTCAGGAAATCGCACCAACTACATTGGAAATTGAACTCTCTCCCCTACTTTTCCACAGTTAAGTTATAATAGTAGTGATGGTTTAAAAGAACTGCAGTTGTATATTTAGCACCAAATTTGCTTCACTGCAAAAATAAATAAAAGTCTCTCTTCTAAGGTGGGGAAAAAAGCTTACTTTCATATCTAAGGATGCTTAATATTAGATTACATGTTTGACTGCTGCTCAAGTGTTCATTATTTTCTTTTCAAAGGAACTTTCACAGTTTAATTTCAAAGACAAGGGAAGGGGGGACTTAGAAGAAATGGGCCTCTTAACTCTTAGGCAGGCTTCTATGGCCCCACGAAAAGGGTTTTTTTCAGATAAGGAGTTCAACTTATTGACGTTATCTCAATTAACAAATGGGGTCTAATGTTGGACAGCCTCCAAATATATTTAGAGATGAAATATGAACCATTTCCTTCTTCCAGATAATGTGCCCCTGGTTCGAGTAGTAAAAAGGAGGGAGTACAAAGGTTTTATCATTTAAATACATAAATGCAACATTTCTAAACTCATGCAACATTTTTGGTTCCAGAAAATCAGACTATAAGAAATCATTAAGAAAGAAATATTTTTTCACTCTCAAGTCAGCAGTTAGTGACCCAACACTGTTTCAGAATGGAGATGCAAAGAAGATGTGATTGCCCCAATTTAAGGTATGTAAAAGAATACGACCTGAAAAGACTAGAGGCAACACAACAGAGAATTCACTGTCTAACCAGGTTCCTATCCTGCTCAGCCACTTATAAGCTACATGATCTGAGCTGCAAGTTCATCCACTTCTTCATGCCTCCGTTTCCCTCATCTATAAAATGGACATACAGTCACCACACAGTCATTGTGAGTCAATGGAAAAGTTGCACCTCGCATCCCTTGACGTGTCTCCTCAGCTGTGAGCATAAGTTGTGTAGTCAGGTTGAACGCCATAGGGTGGGAAGAGCAGAGGAAGGTGGTAAAGCTGAGGGGCGGGGAGGGGAGGGGAGACCAGGGGAGGGGAGGGGAGACCAGGGGAAGGGAAGGTTTCTTGGGCACTGTGGTACCCAAACTGGACCTTAAAGTACAAGGAGTACACATTCCAGATGAGGAGGGCTGCAGAGTCACTGGTAGGCATGCTCAAACCAACAAGGAAAATAAGTTCCCCAAAGCTGAGGGTGTATTTGTTGACCTCAGATTTATTGGAGGGTTGGGGAGAGGCCTTTTGTACACTTGTTACTATGCTCCTGGGATTTAATTTTTAACTTATTTTTAACATGTGTACTATGGACACAAGCTTACTCTGAAATGCTGTTCTCTATTCCTGAAACAGTGGGAAGGATCCCAGAAAATAAAAAAGGTAAACTTTTGGTGCTACAGAAATAGGCTGCTAGAGTAGAATATAGACCAAAGCCTACCTGTGTCTCATCTTCATCTGCCCCTCTTTCAGTGATAATATTAAGTAGCAGCTTGGAGGGAGGTGTGGGGGCACTTCAGATCTACCCTTCAATTTCAATCTATCGGCTACTCTAAGCACAATCATCAAAAAGACAGTAGAATATGCTTGTTAAGTGAATGTAATTTCAGGGAGGTATCTTCCACCTCATTACGCCCCACCAACCAGATGTTATCCCCAGCCACATACAAAAACTGCCCTCCTTTCTTAAATAGCACCTGTACTGTTTCTTAAAAAGAGACTCTGTACTGAGCTCTCTGGGAAACCACTAAGAACTGATGCTGTGAGTGTTTAAGATGATATATGCTCACTTAGAAAATTTCCTCCATAACCATTAGAAATTGTAATGCCAAGACAGGTTGTTAATTTCTCCACGGGTTTTTCACCCACATTTGTTTTAATTAGTTTAAGACTAAAAAGCAAGCACAGTTTTTTTATATGTCCCTCTGCTCCATGTGTTTTATTTAGGTTTCCTTGCTGTTCTCCATCTTTTTTTTTTGCAGAAAATTTTTTTTTTCTTTTTTAGCTCCACCCACTTAGGGTGGAACTAGGATTTTGGAATTTTTTTTGGGGGGGGACCAACCTGTTACAAGGTGACAGTAGCCATTGCTTGACCAAAGAAGAAAAAATCATAAAATGGAAGAATTTTCTATTAGACTGGTACTTCCTTTGGAGATCAAGTTGCTAAAGTGGCAAAGTTACTTTGTTTCCTATAAGGATAGACTTAACAGTTGGAAATACTAGCAGCATGATAAGAAGTCAGAGAGGGCCCACAGAAGTTACAAGGCCAGTGATTATTTCCTGAAACAAACACCTCAGGCTTTCAGTGGTACCAGCTTTATTTGGAAAAGCTAGTTTCCTCAGATCCAACAGCTGTAACTCTTTAAGTGATTTCACAGAAGGCCTCAAGATTCTCAAGTCAAAGCCATTCTTCATACCACCTCCAAAATATTTACAAAATGAAACACTTTCACTCTAAACTATGTTTTATTTGTAAACACCTTGTTTGTCCTGATGGCCACAGGGCCAACACTAAAAGCAGCTTTGAAAGCAAGTAACTCAAATAAAGCCACACACAGACAGACACATTCTTAACACCCAGAGCATATCCACAAAGCAAGAAAACCAGGATTCAAATTCCTTTTCACCTACTCACTGAGCTCCTGCAAGCACCGCACCCTCTTGACTATATCACACCTCCTCACTAATTTGTTCTTCGGAAAACTCCCAGAATTTGATTACTGGATGATAAAAGAAAATATTGGGCAAAAGTCTCCCACCCAGCCTGGGATAACTGGTCCTGTTTACAGCACAGCTCCATCCAGAAGGGTGAGTTATTGTCCAACTCTTCTACCCAAATGCCTCAGGAGCTACTAGTGGCTTGATAAAAAGCCTCTAAGTATCTTTGTCTTGGTCTCCTCATTATCCTCTCATACCTACTGGGAAAGCATTCTGGGCCAAGGACAATACAAAGGCAGTACAATCTAGAAACACCTGGTCTGGAGTAATATGAATTGGGGATGGGGGAAGTTCTGTGTACATGAATATATTCCAAAAAGAAGTAATTATGAAAAACAACTATTTCAAACATACTGAAGACCTGTTACACTTCAAGTCACATGCTACACAGAAGTTTGGTTTATGCTGAGCTGCAAATGCTTGATAGAAAATGAACAGGAATATTATAAGTGACAAAAGAATTATCAGAGGAAAGAATGCAGGCAGATCTTAGATCTCCAACCAATGTTTATTAGATATCTATAAATGGTCAAATGTTTATATCTATAAATGGTCAAATACTGCTTTAAATGCTAAAGAAATGACAAAGACAAAGAACCTGCCCTCAAAGATCTTAGAGGAATGGGACGAACATTGGAATTGGTGTCAGAAATATAAAGAGGCAAGAAGTAAACAGATGTGATTAAATGTGATTTTTCACTCCAATGTTGTGTAGGAAAAAAAAAAAAACTGATTGACAACTGATTCTGCTTCCTCAAGGAGATATAACCACCCACTTAAAACAAGATAATGAATGTCAACCAGCTGGCATACAGCATCCCCAGGCACTTACCTGCATATGAATGAAAACATAATAGTTCTACATACACTTCCCCCTTTCACTATAATATCTGCCATACTCCAACTTAGAATGATGAAGACAGAAAGAAAACAAAAATACTTGTGTAATTCAATTACACCTAATGCAATTAAGTTACAAATAGCTGCCTTCCACCAAGAATTTATTAAAAGCAAAACCTAAACAGTTCTAAGATAAAAGGATAAACATATGTCCAGATAATAAAAACAGTAGCAGCAAAAAAAATATAGGAAATGTAGTATGGCTACCTTGCCCACTTGGAAAGACTGCCATGAAGAGTCAGCTCTTTTGCCATGAAAGTGAGACTCAGAGATACTAATCCAATACCACAGTGTCACAGGTTGGGCTTAAATTCTCATCTTCAGATTCATTTGAGAAAAGTAAGACAGTGGCTAAGTCCTTCTCACAATCATAAGACTTTACACTAAGAATGAACTTTAGCAAATCTTCTATAACTTTCCCCATATTCCTAAAAACAGAGGTCCCCAGAAGTAAATGGCTAATCCCAGAGTGTGGTAGCCAACCAGGAATGACAGAGGCAGGGTGGAAGCAGGCTCACAGATACCAAGCCCAGTGTGCATCTCTCTCAAGGACCTGCATGGAGGCAGACTTGGATTTTATGAGAACCAAAAGAGATGGTGCTGACTTCCAGAATGCAATTTCAGATATTAATTGTTCCTAGTAACTTCCTGAGGCCTGAACAGAAGGTAAGCTGAGAACCTTGACAGCTGACCAGGATCTTCCCTTCTTGCAGGACAGAGGACAATGCCCTATTAGGAAAATGATGCAGCTATCAAAAGCCTGATAAGGGGAAAGAGATCTCTCAATGTAATTTTCAGAGTTTGCCTCAGAATAAAGGCTCTAAACAATCATTTCTGAAAGGGAAGGTAGAGAGGAGTTGTGGGCACGTGCACGCAAGAGGGAAAGGTGTCGAACGACGTTCAGGAGGTTTAAGAGAGCATGGAGGAAGCCCCTAGGCCTTGAAACCGGTGAGGAGCAATAATCAGCTGGGCCCAAGGCAAGCCTTTGACCACACCCACTGGCCACGCCCTCCCAGCTGCCCGCAGAGCCCCATCGAATTGAAACAGCAGTGGGAGCAGTTAGGATTCCGACGGCAGGAGTCGCCATGGCAACGAGATTCATCTCGCTGACAAACTCGCTTCAATTCACTAGGTCCTTGAGTCTTAAACTACTAGCTCAATGGTAGCAAAAACAGTGATGGGTGGCATTTGCTCTGGATGCTCCTTTATACGTGGAGATGGCGAGGGTTGGGGGAAATGGAGTGTAGACACCTATTCCTGGGCCCACGAAAAGATTTTATGGGGGCAAGGCAGACCATCCTAACCCTAGCCTGTGAGCAATTCAAGAACAGAACCATTAATAGGATTTGATGAATGAGCGAGGGCAAGGAAAGCCGGAGGACTTTACGTAGTTCTCGTGCCTCCCGCACGTCTCCAGTGGGAGGGAAAGAGGCTCACAAGCTGTAGGGTTTTCGGCCCCAGCTGAGCAAACCCGATGTCCACCCCGCCCGCCTAACCCTTATTATTATTTGCCTCCTCCCACCGACACACCACCTCCCAGGCCAGGACTCCGGGGTAGACGCTTCGCCCGGCTCAGGTGGTCTTTATCTAGGGAGCAAGCTCTACGGGGGACCAAGATGCACCCTCTTTAGAGGAACGGGAGGCAGGGGCACTCTGCGGCACCCGCTCCGCTAGCGGCACAATCTCCTTAGCCGCTGTCCGCCAACATTCCCAGCTCTTTCCCGCAGCATAGGGTTTCCCCCCTCACTCTCTTCCGAGACACTGAGCCTCCAACTTTGCCAGAATTGCAGTCACCCCGTCTCTTTCAAAATGAAGCTTGAAGTGGGGTGCCTGGGATGATAGGGGTTTCGCTCGAAAGCGGACTGCTAACGAATCCCTCCGTTCCCATCGCCACCTCCGAGTCCACCAAGCAAGCCTGCTTCGGGATTCTCCCTCTTGGAGCCATCCAGACAGCACCTCCCGACATCGGCAGTCCCCGCAGTCCCCAGCCGAAGCCAGGACCACTGGCGACCCAGCCCCAGGTGCCAGCAGCAAGGCGGCGAGTGGTCCCGTGCAGGCTCTCCCGGCATCCGAACGTCTTAGAAAGAAAAGAGGGAGGGACCCCCGTCCTTGGGGGCGCCTTCCTCCGGGCTCGCCTAGCTTTACGCCGCACTTGCAGCCATTTTCCCAAACCCAGCTTGGCAGCCAGGAGCTGTCTAGGTTCCGTTCCCACCCAGACCTAACCTGAAGGACGAGTTTAATATTTACCTACTGGCCCGGGAGCCCCGGGGAAGCAGTGTGAGCGCGCGCGGCAAACCCAGAGCGCGGTCGGAGGAAACGAGCCCACCCCCGCGCCACCGTGCGGTGCCACTTAATGAATGAGTGCGGCGGGCGAGGCGGCGCGTCCCCCTTACCTGAGCAGCCCCTGCATGCTGGAAAGGCGGCTCTGCGCTCCGGGTACAATGGGATCCGGTTAAACAGTTTCCTTCACAGACGCTAGTAGGTTACAATTCACAGGTGACATCACTCTCTCCTCGCCTGATAGGATACAAAGTGGCACCCATTGCGCATGGCCTCCCCTGCGGGGCTCACAGACTCCTGGGAGTTGTAGTCCTAGCTCCACAAGTAACGCCTGAAAAGTTACGCTACTTGGATTTATAGAACTACATTTCCCAATGGACACTTCGGACACTTCGTCCCCGCCCTTTCGTCCCGCCCCCTCCTGGACCCGCCTCCTCTCCGCCCTCCAGCCTTGGTGGGTTTGTGGTGGTGGTTCAGAAACCTAGTTGCGGACCGCGCGGCTGAGGGAGGGAGCCACCGCTCGGGTCTTGCCCTTTGACTTGACCTCCACTCGGCTCCTTTCGGGCTCCGGGGGCCTCTAGAGGTCCGGGCTTAGTGTGAACCGGCCAGCCAGTTCTGACCTACCGGGCTCTGTTGGCCCCAGCTGGAAAACGAAGATTAAGCCTTTCACTGCCATCTCTGCGCTTAGCAACTAATTAATACGCTACCCTGGTTTCTGGGTTAAATGCGGTCCTGGAATTCCCCCACGTCCCGAAGGGTGAGAAAGCACCGGCCCCCAAGGAGAGAAATCCCCATGCCCTACTTGGTACAATTCACCTTTCTGTCTTGTCTTCCCTTCTCCCTTGTAACTGAACCCGAGTAACCAGAACGTGAGGGAACAGCTTAGTTGTCTGAATTGACAGAATTACACAGGCTGTCACTAATAAAAAATGCAGTGTAAGAGACCAGGCAGTTGCTGTAGCCCTCCGTCAGGGAGCTTGCCTCTGCTGCAGAGATAATACTATCGCGCAGCTATGCTTTTGTTCTTCCTGGGCGGACTTCCCGCACTGAAGGCTCTCAACTCCCTGGAAGACAGCATCCTTGTGTAAAGTTTTAATAAATGTCATACATATCTATTAATGTGCTCTCAAATCCACAAGGTTCTTCCTCGTAGTCCATACCTTTCTTTTCAAATATTTTTAAATTACTAAACCAAACATCAGAACCATCATATCTTAATAAACATAAATGTTTATTTAAAGATAAGCTAAAGATATGTAGCAGAATTCTGACCCTTTAGGAATATTTTACTTTTAATATGTAACATCTTCCTGTGGGATTTTTTATTAATGAATACCGAATATGAAAAATTAACCCTAAAGAAATCTCCAGATGTCTTTTTAAATGAAAAAACAAATGCATTGAGTTATTCAGGTGTAAAGGTAGAGTAAAAATGACATTTGATACGCCTCGAATCACAATCAGCTCACACTCTTATTTCTGCTAGCAAAATATCTTGGACTATATCTTATGAAAAGAAGTTCACAATTAAGATTTCAACAACTCTCCACCTAATTGTTGGTGGGAGTCTTCTTATATTCATATTCTCATTTCATTGTGCAACACTATCTTGGGATCAATTGAAAAATATTCGTGAAACTGAGAATCCCAGAGGAGAGTGAAGTGCTTTGTTTTGCTGAAAGGGTTTTTTTTTTGGGGGGGGGGGGTGTAAGATTTTATTTATTTATTTTTGCATAGAGGAACTGGGGTGTAGGCCAGAGGTGGGGATGGGGGTGTTGTGAGGGTTCACCAGAGACAGAGTGGGGAGCAGAGCAGGTGGACTTAGTAAAATGCACTACTAAGGGGAACAGTGGGTTAGACAAGAGAGGTCTGCTATGCTATAATATGTGGGTTAGCTCCCTTGCCTGGACTGAACTCAGGCCCTGAGACTTAACCTCTAGGCCACCAGGGAGGCCCTGAGAGAAGGTTTTTAATGCTGAAATCTGATTTTCTTTTAACAAGCCTAATCCTTATAGAACACATCTTTTCTACATTGAAGGACGATAACTTAGAATGTTACCCCCTTATTCTGAGCTATTCCATCCATTTCAAATATTGTCTTAAATGGAACCCAGACAATACAAATGTTCTCTTGGCCTCAGATTAAGAGTACAGTCAGTGATATTCTAGCTAATGGGTAGGCTTAATGTATTGCAGTTCATTGTGGAAAAATATTCAAAAAGAAACTTGACCTGGGATGATTCTAAAGGCTCTCCCAGTTTTACAACTGTGAAAAGCTTTTAGATGGAAATATAGTCAGTGAGACTGAAATTTATTGAGTCAATAAATTGGATGAGGAGACTTTCTATAAGGCACTGCTATTCTTATAGATAAAAGCATGTTATTGGGGATAAAGTCTGAGACTTTACAGGGCAAATCACCTTACAGCAAGTTCTCCTGGGTCCTCACTGATGAAGGAGAGAATGGGATCTGTCTGAAGAAAATAATCTCATCCTCTATAATATTAAAGGGGTGTGCCATGCTATGTAGCTGATTTTCATGTATAAAGGACATCATATGCAATAGATTATGAGCACAGAAACATGTGGGTGTGCACATGTATGCTGTCCTTCCTAGTAAATATAGACAGTAAGTATAGAAAATAAGGCATTGTGTTTGGAAGCATTTTCTCTGAGTGGTGATGGATTTGAACTGATTCCTGCACACTGGTTCATCGGTAACCAAGGGAAACAAAGATGGCTCTTCAGCATCAGAAATACAATCTGTACCTGGGCCCAGAAGAGATTTTTTCCTAGGTGACTAAGTAGTCTCATAAGCCATCAAAAACACCCACTCTCACTAGCTTAATTTATATTCTCAAGAGATTTCTTTACCTTCCCCCCCCCATTTTTTTAAATGACTGCTGCTGTTCTCAAGTGATCTTATAAAAGGTTCTGTCATGTCTCATAATCATTGCCTATTCATTAGAAACCTGTGGGACCACTGAGCATACATTTAATTGACCATCTACAGGTGGAAAGGTCGGAGGAGGGGGGAGACATTAGGGGGTATTTTGCTGATCTTTCAAAATAACCTTTTCAATTCTGGTTACAAGCTTTCACTCTAGCTATTCGGTTTTAGATAAGAGAGGAAATGAGATATCAACAGAAAAATAATTTTAAGTTTGTAACCTTGCATGTGTTTTCACACAATAGCTTGGTGTTTTGTAACAATTGGGGTTTTGTTGAGCCCAGTTTTGGAATTATGCCCTTTTCCCACTTTTGAACAATGTGACTTTGCTTATCCTATTTGTTATTTAGTCTTATCCTCAGTTTCCTCATTTTTAAAATGGGGCTAATAAAGAAAACCATGTCATAAGATTTTTGAGAATTAAATTAGATGATACTAGTTTTCAAATTGAAAAGAATTATATGAATGCTCGTTCTTGTTTGCAAATCCTCCCTGAATATTAACTCAGAAATATGAGCCCTAATTATAGAATAGAAACTTTTTTAAACTTTAAAAAAAAAACATCATTCATAGCAGGAGACTTAGAAATTATATAGTGTGCACATATTATCTCACTAATTTTTAAGTAGTCAAAATGCAGTTTGAAAAAAAATAATAAGTACAGCTTAACAGTGCTGATTCTTGGCTTGTTTTCAGATCCACTTCTGTCTTTCTGCAGTGCCCTAAACTGTCCTCAGTGTCAAACGCAATCTTTCCCAAGTTTCTCAGCACGGAAGACCTCTTGGGAGGTGGGAGGCCAAGAAAGGCTCTCAACTCTAGGGTTGATTTGGGTGATTTTCTGGTAGTGAGATCAGCAGTTCCCTTGCTGGCCTATGTCCCAGCTTCCCCACGTTCCTCCAGCCACTATTTTGCCACCTTTTCCCTGTGTCTCTCTAATGCAGAGGGGAGGCAGCCTCCTGCCGCTGCTAAGTTCTCACCACATGTTCGTCTTCTCAGAACTTCAGCTGCCCTTGTGATCAATTCCTTGCACTATACTCTGTCTTAAATATTTGAATGACTTGTTTTCATGGTAGAACACTTAACTGATATACTCAGACCTTAGCTCAAGTTCTTTTAGGAGTAGACAACAAACTTTCTATGGCCAGTGTCTGCAAAACAGCCCAAAACAAAGAAAATGATAGCAAAACATTACACAGCCAAACTCTTGACTATATTAAATAGTAAAGAGGGTTTATTCAAAAGATTAACCAGCTAAGTCGGCACCTATGCACAGGACCCAGACCAGTTCTGGAAATGAAACAGTAGTGGTTTTTAGACCTTATTCTCAGAGTACAACTCTAGGAGTTCCCAGTCTCTGTGTCCCTTTGTTCCAAATTTCAAATTCCCTAGAGAAGCTAGTTGCCCTATCTCAGGGTGAGGACCCCTGATTTAATCATCGATAGCAGTGGTGCCTAAAATGTGGAGCCCATACCAGCAACATCAGAATGTGTTAGACATGTAAATACTTGGGCCCCACCCACAGACCTACTGGAAAAGAAGCTTTAGGAATGGGTCCCACCATTTGTGTTTTAACAAGTCCTCCAGTTGATTCTGACACATGTGAAAGTTTTCAAACCACTTATCTATGGCAAAGATTACAAGATTACGCGGCTCAGATATGATCACTTCCAACCTATCCTGTGTGTCTGGGAGACTTCCCAGAGAGTAAAAAGTATTGTGAACTTGGCAGCCACCCCAAGAGGTGTCAGGTAAAGCTGATAAATCTGTCAGGGTCTTAAGGTAAAATTTGGTTCTTCCTGAGGAAGTGGACTTTGTAACATGGTGAGCTAACTAATCAATGTAGTCACTGCAAAAGCACTTGGAAAAGAGCCATTTCATTATGTTTAATTGAGAACTCAGAAAAGCTGATAAACCAGTATTGGCACAGAACAAGGGAGATGGAATCTAACAGAAATCTAAGAACAGTAACAATAATAAGGTCAGAACGCATGAAGAAGGAATGTGAAAATAGTTTCAACAACTCAAAGCCGTCTCCCACCAGTCTCTTCTAAAACACCTCCTGGGAATTCAGAAACAGAAACCATCTTTGCCTTATGGTCAGTATCCGCTAATTCACCACTGGCTTACATGCCCATTGTGGAGATCTGCACTGTTAAATTTCATAACCATGGGCCCAGGTGATTGATTTTTTAATCAATTAAAACTAAATAAATCTAAACCTCAATTACCACATTTCAAGCAACAAAACTGCATGATGCCAGCAACTACTGGATATTTCAGATATAATGTTACATATATCACTCCTGTCATTTCAGAAAGTTCTATTGGATAGTGCTGCTCAAGATAAACCATGTGGATTTTCAGATTATATTCCTGCTAATACCTACCTTTATTTCCTTTTTCTTTTCCAGATTCAGCTCCAGAAAGTCTGATTTTTCTGGTCACTATGTTAAGCCAGATTGAGCCATAGATCACTGGCCACCATGAAAAAGGCAAAAGAATTTGATCTCTCAACAGAAAAATGGCCCCAAATCTTGAATAATACTACACACACACACACACACACACACACTCCATATCCAAATGGTCAATAAAATGTGAAAAAGTACTCAATTTAATCAGTCATCAGGGAAATGCAAATAGAAACCACAATGGAATACTACTACAAGCCCATCAGTTTGGTTAAAAGTAAGAGAAACAACTATGGAGCATTGGCCAAGATCAGCGCAACTAAATTCTATTCTGCCAAGAGAGTAGAAATTTGTGTAACTGCTTTGGAATTCTCCTTGATAGTATCTACTATGAGCAAACATACTTTAGAGCCCAGCAATCCACTCCTAGGAATATACCAACAGAACTGTGTGCATATATTCACCGAAAGACGTGTCTTTAGATGTTCATCATGCTATTTACATCATAGCCTATGGTGGACATGAATTGTCTGGGATATAGTTATACTAAAAATATTATTTGAAGTGCAAATCTGACTCCTGGGCATTCTATATTTTTATTTGTAAAATCTGGCAATTTTATTAAAACCCCAAATTAAAAACAACAAACTATTAATCAAAAGTAAAATGTATAAAGAAGCTGTAGCATAAACTCATAATGAATACTATCTACCAAGAGTTGGCAAACTTATTCTGTGAAGGGCTAGAGAGTAAATGTTTTCCGCTTTGTCGATAAGATGACTTGTTTTAACAACTCAACTCAACTGTGGCATGAAAGTTTCATAGATGTAAAGAAATGAGCATGAAGGAGCAATTTCCAGTAAAATTTTAACTTACTGAAACAGTCACCTGGTCTGTGAGCCAGTTTGCCAACCCTGCTATAAGGCAATGAGAATGAACAATCGTGTGTACATATAAACCTGTGGATGAACCTAACACTGAATAAAGGAGAATATATTTTATAATCCCATAAAATTCAAAAACAGGTAAAACTGGGCCTCCCTGGTGGCACAAAGGGTTAAGCAATGCTCTGTGAAGCAAACTGCTGCTACTGCAACGTGAGTTCAATCCCCACCTCCGGCCAGGGGGGTGACCCACATGACACAGCAGACCTCTCCTGCCACATCTGCTACTCCCCCCACCACTGTGTTTCAGTCGATCTCCTGTTCTGTTCCCCACTCTGTCTCTGGTGAATCCTCTCGCCCCTGGGACCTCTGGCCTGTACCCCAGTTCTTGTATGTATAAATAAAATAAATCTTTAAAAAAAAACAGGTGAAACTAATGATGGTGTTAAAACACAGAACAGTAGTCATCTTCACTGTCTAGTAAAAGGAATGAGGATGGGGTACTTGTATTATTTGCATTTTTTTTAAGTCTGGGTACTTGTCACATGGGTATTTCACTCTGTGAAAATTCATTGAACTATAGTTATGATTTGAATGTTTTTCTGTTTGCACATTGTATGAAAATGAAATATTTATGTAAATTAAAAACCAGGTCAAATTATCTCAAGATTATGCCCACAAAAAATTATTTTATAGTTTAGTACTCAAATATTTTTGTTTTTTCCTAATTATAACAAGAATTCACATCCTTTGTGCAGGATTTAGAAACTAGTCATTTAAGATAAAAATCATACATAAGTCTACAAATCAAACATAAAAATTAATATTTATTTCCCCAGCTCTCCTCTTTCAAAATTGAAATAATTTTATTTTATAATCGGCTTATTTTATTTAAAAACAAGCCTCAGGAATTTTCTATGTCATTGGATTTTTTTTACATCTGCATTTTAATGTTGCATTTATTATGTAAAGGAAATCATTTCTTATGGTTTTATTTAATCAATGTCTACTATAGAATAAATGTTGGAATAATTGGAAAAATTGGAATAATAAATTGGAATAAATCCAATTATTTTGGTATCATTAGTAACTACAGTACCTCTAATGTATATCCTAATTCATGTGTATGTCCATCCATGAGTATATCTTTAGAAGTAGCACAGGAGGATAAAAGCTTTTTAATGCTTTGGGTACACATAGCCAAATTGCCTAGATATTTATTTTCATTATTTATAGATATTTAAAGGTTATACTTTTAAAAAAAGATTTATTTATTTATGCTTACAAGAACTGGGGTACAGGCCAGATGGGTGGGAGGTGAGAGGATTCACCAGAGACAGAGTGGGGAGCAGAACAGGCAGACTGAAATATACTGCTGAGGGGAGCAGCAGACAAGGCAGGAGAGGTCTGCTGTGCCTTGTGGGTCCCCTCCCTGACTGGGGATCCAACTAGTGCTGCAGTGGCTGTGGATACTTCATAGTGCAGTGCTTAACCCCCTGAGTCACTAGGGAGGCCCAATGGTTGATACTTTTTATTAGTCCACATAGGACTGGTGTCTTTTCCAAAAGCATTGGATGATGTCCTGAATGCAACTTAAATTGTTTGAAACCATTTCTAATAGAGATAATGGGTTGGCTAAGGGGATTATCAGGTAGGAATGAATGTCCAAGGGAAAGGGAAATGCCTACTTTTGTTCAAAGTTAGCTGACTCTCCAGGATACACTAGGCATATCCCACTGCTAAGGATGCATAACCGACAAGGTGGCTTAAACAACAAAAATGTATTGTGTAGTACTTCTGGAGGCTGGAAGTCCAAAATGAAGGTATTGGCAGGGTTGGTTCGTTCTGAGGACTGTGGGGGAAGGGTATGTTCTGGGCCCCTTTCCTTAGTTTACAGATGACTGCCTGTCCCCTATAGCTCACCATGTCTTTGTCCCTCCATGTCTCTGACTCTGCATCTAAATTTCCCGTTTTAATAAAGACACCAGTCATACTGAATTAGTCCGCCCTAGTGACCTCTCCTTTATTACCTCTATAAAGATCCTATTTCCAAATAAGCTCACAATCTACAATACTGGGATTAGGATTTCAACATGAGAATTTGTAGGTCAGGAGGGTAGGGGGAGAAAAGAGGGGAGCGGGAGCAGCGCAATTCTACTCAGAACACTAGGTAAGCCCAAGTAAGAGAGACTAGCTTTCTTAATCTCAGTGTTATACACCTACATGGTATACTCACAGGTTTTAAAGCCGATGAACATCTGATTAGGAAACATAGGATTTAAAAAACTGACAATAGCAACCTGATGCTTCGCAAGAATAAAGAAAATGCAGAGCACTTCCTGCAGCGTGTGGAAGCCAAGATGCCCACTGTTTCCGGTTTTGAACGCTGAAGTCTTGCCACCAGGTGCACAGTCCTGTCACTCCTGATCAGCAATTCTCAAATGAAGACTCTTCCGACCTTGTATTGGTAACAATTCCCTGGCGGTACATTTTAGACCAACCATCCCAAGTGACCTTTCCAAATATCCCCTCTTGAGAGTGTCATAGAATTTTCATTTTCTTTTTCTCTCTCTTTTTTTTTAAAAATTTATTTATTTATGCATACAAGCACTGGGGTACAGGCCAGAGGTGTGGGGGGGGGTGAGAGGATTCACCACAGAGAGTGGGGAGCAGAACAGGTAGATCAACAGAAGTACACTGTGAGGGGAGCAGCGGGCACAGCAGGAGAGGTCTGCCGCACCATGTGGGTCCCCTCCCTGGCTGGCAGCAGGGATCAAACTCGTGCTGCAGTGGCTGTGGTTTGCTTCATAGTGTGTTGCTTAACCCACTGTGCCACCAGGGAGGCCCTTCTTTTTCTCTTTACCCATCAAATCTCTGCATGGGCTCTTAACTCTAAAATGGACAGTCTACAATGGGGCAAAAGCTTCTCTACAAGTGAAAGATGAGCTGGACTTTCAGTCAAGGGAAAAAATGTCTGTGTTTTGGGTTTATAGTAATTCATTGGGAATTATCCTGGCAGATACAGTCCCTTTGTAGCTGAAATATTACAGCATGTAGGATTTACCCAAGAGCCTTGTTCCACAGCAGGTTGTGCTAGCACTGGATTTGAAGATTAGGGATGACTTTAGCCCCTCATTACATGAGAACCCTGTGATGTGGAATTTCTCATGAAAAGCCACACTTCAATACAATATGTCATGGCTTATTATCTTTGTGAGAGTATTTTCTCTTCACCAAACTGTGATTGTAACCTTTTCTCTTGGGTCATCTGTGCCCTCTCCCTGTGTCTCAAGCTCCTAAAATAATATTTTGGGTTGTCAGAAGACTAGCCACCCAGCTAAATGGGAAAAAAGATATTGGAATGCTTTATTCTGGCTTTGCTTTCCAGCAAGTGACAGGTTTTCTTCTCTGGGATTTATGTTATTGTTTTAGAAAATTATATTCATTTAAATCTAAACACAGTCAAAGCAAGTAAAATATAACCCTGTTACTTTTCACTCATGGGTAACCATGGTTGTAAATAATGAGGTCATCTTCCTCTTGACTCATACTTGTAAGTTAACTATGCTGGAAGCTATACCACCTCTGGCTACAAGTTCATTAGAATTTGCAATTTGAGTAGCTTTTAGTAAAATCAACTCTAGGATGGGACCCTGCAATAACAAAAACCCTAGATGTCTCAGAGAGGAATAAAGAACATAAGGTAGGGTTGACGGAGTCCCTAATACACTAGCAGCAGATCCTGCAACCATCATGGTATGGAGCGTTTCCACTATGCATGGCCCTACCTAAAATGTGCAGGCCTACAGACCCCTGCTCACGGAAATCACACCAGACCTATGCTCGACCCCATGACTGCTTCACAAAACCCCATTCCCAAATTCAAGGAATCTTCTGAGTCAGTCCTTGTTAAACAGTTAATATTAAAAATTAAATTATATAAGCTTTGAGTTCAAATGATACCAAATGTAAAGGTGATACTCAAAATTCATTTCTTGTGAATCGTCACTATATTTTCCTTCATCTGTGATCATGAGGTTCCATCTGAATCTGAATACAGAAGTACTATGTCAAGGTTTCCCACTGCCATTTCTCCACAACTCCACATTCAGTGACATCACTTTGGTACCTCAAACTCTATCATAGTACAGTAGCTGTGTCATGGAAGCCTGCAAATACTGCCCCTATGGCTTCCTCCACAGGTCAGTTGTTAAGCATTTGCTGGCATCCTCTTCTCCCTGCATTTGTAATAGAAGAGGATAACTCTCCTCTTACAGCTGTGCAATGCCCTGAATTTTCTTCATGTGACTTCATTTTGCTGTTGGCTTCTTGCAGTGGAGTACATAAGTCATTGTTCTCAACTTGGGCAGAAGAGTGGCATTGGTTCTTGAGCAAAGAGCCTGGATCCTTAGTTGGATCAGAGAACTGAGCATTTTCTCTCAAACAGGAAAGTGGAGTTTGGTGATAGATTTAGCAGGGGGTAGTGGTTTTGAACCAGGAAGAGAAGGAAGTCAGCTTGGGGCTGTTGTAGATATCAGATGGAATGCAGAGAGAATTCTGGAATAACCACAGTAGCATGAGGCTGCATGACTACACAACAGCTTAAAACAGGATCCCACATACTGTCCTTAAAAACATTTTTATGAATCATGAAGATAAGGACAATATAAGAAGATTAATCTTTAAAAAGGACAGTGGAGAGTTTTTTATGAGAAAAGTTTTTAATAGAACTATTCTTTATTCTGGGTTCATGGGTCAATCATCTCAAGAGCAATAAAAACAACTATTAAACATCAGGCTTCTAATATTCTGTCTAATCAAGTACGGATAGTTTATATCTTAAAAACTCTTTTGTCCCCCAAAGTCCCTTTTATGTCTATTTCACCTGCTTATCTGAGAGAATACTCCTTTTTTTCTTAAGAAGATATTAATGTCATATGTGGTGATTAGGTTCCCAGGATAGCCCAAAAAGCAAACACATTCCCAAGCAGAGTTGAGTCATAACATCAACCTTGTTAGTCTGAAGTCTGAATGGTAGGAAAAGAGGTAGTCTTTGCAGGAATAAAGAAGGATGGAAGAGAAGAAAGAGCTTATTTTTTTCCTTATGGTTTTCTAGGAAAATCCACACCAGTCAAATTTGTCCTCATCTATCCTCTCATCTCCCTTTGTGCCTCGCTCTCTCGATATCTGTGTCCCTTCTCACCAGGCTCATATTCCCTCATGGCATGCTATATGCCCCACCATGGTATCTTCTGAAGTCTGTCTAAATTCCTGAAGTGCTCCAAGTTCCAAAGATTACTTGTTCCTCCCTCCTCTCAGTTGCAGCCCATCTATCTTTTTTTTTTTCTAACACAACTGGTTTCATGTGTCATTGAACAAGTTTATCCAAATGTTGAATGAATGATAGCTCTGAATTTTCCATAATTATTTGAAATTTTAGGAAACTTTTTCAAATACAACTTATCTCCAGTTTCCAAACATGAGTTATCTCTAATCTTGTTCATTTAAAAATATGCAAAAATACTCCCTAGTAAGAACTGGGGGAGAAAGCTAAAATGGGCCAGGTCCCGCTGAAGCAGAGTATAAGAGTTGCTTAATTCTTTCAAATATGTTGTGACTATCACAGCTTCTCCCTTTGACCCACAGATTTTCCTGAGCTGGTCAAAGTTGGATTTTAGTTCATTCTTGTTTTAGTAAATGCCACTGGTACAAGCAACCCCAGTATAATAAATATTTCAAGATTGAAATTATAATCCTATAAAATTTTTCAGATACATACTTGAAAAAAGTCCTCATTTCCCACAAAAGAGTTTTGTGGGAATAAAATCTTCCAGCCAGGAAAAGGTGATGGTGCGAGGTGAAGTGTGTGTGTGTGTGTGTGTATACCCACAAACGTGCTGGAGTGAGTCACACTTATACGTATGCATGCCTGAGCTAGTTTTCATTTTATAAGAGCTCAATGTGTAATTAAACACAAAGAGTCACAACAATTCTAGCTTAGCCTAGTTTCAGAGACAAGTCTTAATAAGCTCTAAAATCCAAACTCACCTCTAAAGTCCCTTCTGTCCAGCTATTCTCTCCCTGCTGTGGTCGCTGGTTGTATATTCTATCTACAAGCATAACTTCACTTTCCCCCTCTTTAAACATATACTTACTTCCTTGTACTTTGCACAAAACAGGTGTCCTTTGATTGAATTATCTTTTGACCTATTGCTTGTAGTTTGCCAGAACTCTAGTATCATCTCTCAGTCAGCTTTCACTCAATAGCAACACAGGTTCATTCATCAGCGGTAGCCATTCACCCATAAACCTGAACACCAAACACAGATGAAGAACCATCAAGTGTAAACAATAGAAGGAGCCTGCACAGATGGTGATCATAGTGGGTCAAACCTTTATCTTGTATTCTTGGGGGTGAGGAGCCCTGCAAAATACAGAATACCTGACCTTGAGAAAGTGAGTCTGAAAAAATGAATTGTGCCTTTCTTGTGTCACTATGAAAACATTACGAGAGAGAGCAGGAGAAAGTCCTTTGTGATTTGAGTGAAGATCAGAGAAGCACAGTAGGGGCCTGTGCTTCTGTTGGGCTAGGGTGAAAGGCTCCATAGTAACCTCTTGCTTAGATTTTTTGATCAGCAGCATCTGCTTACTTTTTCATTCTAGAGTATGACTGTTAGAAATAAAAGAGCCACATGTCCTCTAAGAGGATCTAGTAACCACACGAAAAAAATTACAAAGACACAGGTGAAATCAATTATAATCATACGCTTTATTTAACCAAATAAATCTGAAATACCACTTGAACATTTTATCAACATAAAAATGATTCATTAACATTCTTTTTTTCTCACACTAAGGCTTCAGAGTCAGTATTTTACACTTACAGCCTTTTTCAATTCAACCTAGCTACATTTCAAGTGCTCAATAGGTGGCCAGTGGCTGCAGAGAGGACAGCACAGATCTAGAACATTCCACGCCAGAGGGGGCTCCATCTGTGCTAATGTTCAGATTCACTAAGGATGGGGTGCTTTGCTTCCTTGTTCACTTTCCACCTCTTACAGTCAGAAATTGGTTGGAAGCAGGAAGGGATGGAATAAATCACTTGAAAATTTTCCAAGGAGCAGTTTAGCAATGCTTGTGTTCATCCTGAGGTGCTTAGGGACGAAAGAAGGTCTTTTGTCAAAAGCAGACTTTCTTGGTAATGCATCAGAAGCATTCCCTGCATTCTAGGGTGTTTGATTTATATCCTTGCACTCTCATCACCTACATGATAGGCCTGGCCCTTGCTGTTTGCAGTCTCCTCTGCGGTTTAGCTCAAGAGGCATTCCCGACCCAGGCTATCTTCCCTATCGAGGACTACCTAGAGATAATTCAGTCTGGAAGTGTTTCCTTCTGTTTCTGGTCCTCTTTAAAATGCCAGCGGGCTGCCTCTGGGGGAGAGTGACTGATAACAATAGCTTCTACCTCTGGCATTGGGACTTCTCAAAGCACAATCAAGGGCATTGTGGGGCCTTATTCTCAGGGCCATTTTATTTGTTTTTTTTTTTTTTACACTTTAATTTTAGAATTTTTATTAGTTTTTTTATCATTATATATTTCTGCTGAAATTCTCAGCATATATTCATATAAATATATAAAATGCATTTATTTTTAGTTAATATTTCTCTGTAAATCCAGATAATTTTATAATAGCTATTTTTTTATTAAAATATTTTAAAATTTACATATACTTGCCATTAATTGTAATCCCCATGTATTCCCCATCACCATCTCACCAGTGCACCATCACC
>JAGFMF010011823.1:8017540-8058300 GCA_019455555.1 Galemys pyrenaicus
TCGAGGTCTTTTGTGTCTCCATATGAATTTTATCAATTTTTTTTCTATTTCTTTGAAGAATGACATTGCAATTTTTATTGGAATAGCGTTGAATCTGTAAGGGCCATTTTATTTGGACTAGCACTTCAATGAAGAATTCAAGTTGCTGAAAAATCAGTGATTTGGTGATTAATTCTGGCAAATGTTTTCAAATTTTAGTAAGCATAAAATCTTCCAGGTGTGTTTGTACTGAAGATACCAAGGCCTCTCTTATTCCTCACCCCAACAGGTGGACTTTTTGAGGGGTTCACTTTTCACAAGCACCCCAGGTCCTTCTGAGGCAGCTGGCCTGACACTCTCAGGTTGAGAAACACTGGCAGCTACAAAAACTGTTCCTAAGTGGAGCTCACTGCTCTGTGTCCTCAGCAAGCCTCCTTCCTCCACAGGAAGTGACACAATGTACTAGTGAATTTTCATATGAAATTACATTTCAAATCCTTTTACCTATTATGAATTTTCCCGGGCAGTAGGAAATTCTGAGTGTCTTTTTGAACAGTTGCTGCTGCACAGTTGTTTTTCAATGATTATTAAAGGGACATACAGATGCTAAATAGGTACTGAATATCACAAAGGATGATGCTAAATTTGTCTTGATTTATCCTTCTTCTGTGTCCTTACTAGACCGCCCCACCTTTTATCAGCCTTATTATTAGGTTAGTAAGACTCTCTTTATTAGAAAAGTTAGAAAATGCAGCTAAATAAATAAAAAGCTACCCACACTTATTCTCTTCTTTTTTTGCAAAATGGTTTCCTAAAAAATTCAGTTTGTACTTGCTTTTTAAAAAACTTTAATCCTACATTTTGTTGTAAGTTTTAAAATGGCTTCAGCCATATTATTTTTTAATGATCGTCTCTTCTATGGCATTTCATAATTTCATCAACTCTCCACATTAGAACTTTTAATTTGACTTACTTTATTTTATTTTTAAAGATTTATTTATTTATGCGTTCAAAAGCTGGGGTGCAGGCCAGAGTGGCAGGAGGTGAGGATTCACCAGAGACAGAGTGGGGAGCAGAACAGGCAGATGGACTGAAATACACTGCTGAGGGGAGCAGCAGGTGAGGCAGGAGAGGTCTGCTGCACCATGTGGGTCACTTCCCCAGCCGGTGGCAGGGATCGAACTTGTGCTGCCCTGGCTGTGGTTTGCTTCATGGTGTGGGCTCTACACACTGTGCCACCAGGGAGGCCCTTAAGTTGACTTCTTTTAAACAAAATTTAACTTTCAGAGCAGTTTTAGATTCATAGCAAAATTCAGAGGAAAGTACACAGATTTGCCATATGTCCCTTGCCTTCTCCATTACAATATCCCACCCCCAGCCCCCAAGAGAGTGGTACATATATACACATCATCACCCAAGGTCCACAATTTAGTTTAGAACTTATTCTCAGTGTAGTAAATTCTATAGGTTGAACATATGTTTAATAACACACATCTGTCATAGTACCACACAGTAACTTCGCTGCCCCAGAATCATCTATGTTCCTATAATTCATCTGTCTCATTTTCCCCTCACCCCAGGCAACCACTGATCTTTTTCTGTCTCCATAGTTTAGATTTTTTAAGAATGTCTTATAATTGAAATCATATACTATATAGGCTTGCAGATCTTTAATTTCTTCCCTCTTTTTTAAGCAAAACTATTCATGGTAAAGATTCTTTATATGCATTTCATTTGGAGAAGAGCTTGAATTTAAAAAAAAAACTATTTTTGCATACAAGAAATTGGGGTGTAAGCTAGAGGGTGCGGAGGGGTGTGTGTGTGTGTGAAAGAGAGGATTCACTAGACAGAGAGGGGAGCAGAACAGACAGATCAACTGAAATACGCTGCTGAGGGGAGCAGCAGGGGAGACAGGAGAGGTCTGCTGTACCATGTGGGTCAGCTCTCTGAACTCAGAAGTAGTGCTGCAGTGGCTGGCAAGAGCTTGATAGTGCTGTGTCTTTAACCTCTGCACATTAGGAAGGCCTCAGAACTTGAATTTTTAATAAATAAAACTGTAGAAAGCAGAAGCAAACACACACCCAGAATTAACTGGTAATGATATTTCCCAGCTTTTCCATGTATATAAGCCTTTTAAAAACATTCAAATTTCTCCTTAAAACAAGATGAGACTGGTCCAAGTAAAATGAAAATTTCCTTTAGCTACCACCTTCTTTGCAGAGGAAATAACTATAAGTTTGGGGTATCTTGTAATCCATTTTTGTATATTAATATATGTACCAAAAACATTTAGTGATGTCTTGTGCTTTTTTTACATAAATAATATTGTTCTGGATATACCATCCTGAATTTTGCTCTCATTCAGCAATAAGTTTTTGAGATTCATTGCAAAGTAGTTGTATATAACTCCCATTCATTACTTCATGTAATGCCTTATTCATATATCTGTTCCCGCTGTATGAAAATTTAGGCTGCTCCCCTCTCCTTTCTCTTTTTAGTCTATTACAAATTTTATGTAAACATGCACGACCAAATATGTCTGTCTTAATGAATGTGTATATTTTTCTCTATGTTAAATACCAAAAAGTAGAATTGGCAGGTTACAGAGTAAATAAAGCACCTTCTAAATTGATAGTGTCAAATTTATCTTCCATCTGCATGGACAAAGTTAGCTTCCTACCAGTAATTGGGATCTGTATTTTTAGAATCCTGCCAATGCTCCATATTAGAAAAAACATTTTAATTTGACAGGCTCATGGATAAATGATGCAATATTATTTTAATTTGTGTCTCTCAGAATTGTCGTGATGTTAAGGTTTTCAATATTTATTAGCTAAACATACACGTAGATATAAATTATATGACTATAGTCTTAGGAAAAATTCCTATCTAGTCAAAGGTTATATTTTAAGACTTCAGAACTTACTTTGAAATTTCCATGTGTAAATTTTGTGACTTTTATATTCTTGTTGAAACGATGATAAAATATCCTTTTTCCACACTCTCATAAAACTCTGGCGTATTCATTTCAATCTTTGCCAATCAGACGAGTAAAACATATACCTTGTTTTAGTTTATTACTTTGATTATGGGCAAGATTAAATATATTTTTTAAACATTCAAATTTCTTTTATAGATTGTGGTTTATGACTTTATCTGACTTTCATATTGGGGTGTTCTTTTTCTCATTAATCGGAATAATATAATTCAAAAATGTCTTCTCAGTTTGATCTCTTTTAACTTTGTTTATGGTAATTCAGTTCCATATATTTTTAACATTTAAAATACTTAAACATTTCCATTGTATTTTCCTCTTTATCTTTTATTGTAAACAACCTTTATTTCTTACCTGAAAATTCATGTTCATTACAAAAAAATATTAAAATACCTACCAGTTAAAAGAAATTTAGAAGTTAATACTTGGAGCATACTCCTTTAGATTATGTCTATGTAATGTTCCATTACATGTTGTTAGGAATCGTCAAGTATAATGCTATATAGTATTGCATTGGAAGATATTCTATCATTTTAATTTTGAATATTTAGATTATTTCCAAATAGGATTATTTATGAAAGAACATCTGGTTCCTTCATAGGACAAGCAATCTTTCATTAAATAACTCCTTCATAAAGGGAGAAAATGGGCTCTTTTAACAAATATCAATATATTCTAGGACTGAAGATTTGCCTCATTTAATAGATCCTTCCCTTTAGGCTGAGGCTTGCTCCTGGAAATCATAATCAGTAAGAAAACATATGGCCCCATAATATCTTCTCCCACTAATCCAAGTCCATGTTTAGCAGGGCCACAATAATCTGTCTGAGTGGTGTTGTCTAGAAATACCAATCTGTGCAGTTGAACATGGTGGTCATAAGCCAAGACACACTCTTATTTAAGATAGGTGTTATTTAGGACTTTCCCATTTTCCTTAGCCCATGTCAACCACTGATCTACTTTCCTTTTCTATACTTTTGCCTATTCTAGACATCCCACATAAATGGACTCATACAATGTATGGTTTTTGTGACTAGTTTCTTTCATTTTATACAATGTTTTTAAGAATTATTCATGTTGTAGCATTACTTAATTCTGTTTTATGACCATAATATCCTATTATATGGACATGTCACATTTTGTTTATCCATTCATCAGTTGATGAATATTTGGTCTGTTTCTACTTTTTGGCTACTATTGCTGTCAAATGCTCTGCCCTTGAGCTACACCCCCCTCTTTGTTATTATAAACAATGCTGGTATGAACATTCATACCTACACACATACTATACAAGATTTTGTATATAAAATTTTTTCAATTCTCTTGGGTATATCCATGAGAATGGAAATTCTGGGTTATATTGCAGTGCTACAGTTAACATTTTGAGGAACTTTGAAAGTGTTTTCTAAGTGGTTATACTATTTTACATTCCTATCAGCAGTACCAACTTTAAAGGTTCCAACTTTCTCACAGCCTCTTTAACAGTTGTTATTGTACTATTTTAATTATACTACTCTAGTTTGTAGGATGCGGTATCTGATTGTGGTTTTGATTTGCATTTCCCTAATGACTAAAGACATTAAGCATCTTTCCATGTGTTCTTTATATCAATACAGGTCCCTGGATACAAGTTCCTTGTCAGATATATGATTTGCAAATATTTGCCCTTATTGTTTGTTTTAATTTTTTTGATGGAAGGACACTTTCTTGATGGTGTCCTTCGAAAGAGAAAAAAAATTCATAATTTTTATGAAATCCAACTTAAGGTTTTTTCTTTCATTGCTTATGCTTTTGTTTCTACAGTTAATAAACCATTGCTTAACACAAGTAACAAAAATTTGCCCCTATGTTTTCTTCTGAATTTTAGTTTGCTTTTATATTTAGATCTTTGATTTATTTTCAGTTAATTTTGTATATGGTGTGAAGTATACATCCAACTTAATTTTTTTACATGTGACTGTCTAGTGGTCCCAGTAATTGTTTGAAAAGTTTTCTTTACCCTATTGAACTGTCTTGGGCCTCTTCTTAAAAGTCAAATCAACATAAAGTTGAGAGTTTCTGGTATTTTTAAAATATAGATTTACCATAGTAAATTGACCTAATTTAATAGAACATAATTCCTGAGTCAAAGAATTGACCATGTCTGATGCTATAGATCTCAGCTTATACTCCAGAATTTAAATAAAGTTTAATGTCTTCTTCTGGGAAAGTACAATATTGAGTCCTTATTAAAGAACTTATCAGACTAGTGGCACAATGTGTTAAGTAGTGCACTAGGAAGCAAACCACAGCCACTGCAGCACGAGTTAAATCCCTGCAGCTGGCCAGGGAGATGGCCCACATGGCTCAGCAGACCTCTCCTGCCTTGCCCACTGCTCCCCGCAGCAGTGTGTTTCCATCCATCTGCCTGTTCTGCTCCCCACTCTGTCTCTGGTGAATCCTCTCACCTCCCGTGACTTGGGCCTAGACCCCAGCTCTTGTATGCGTAAATAATTTTTTTTTAAAGAATTTATCAGTTTAAGAGACAACAGGAATCCTGGAGGTACAGGACAGATAGATTTTGAAGGAAGACTAAGGAGAAGGCAGTATCTTCAGCACTAGTTTTTCCTGGTAAGGAAATAACCTGGTGTTGGGGCCATGGTATGAGAAAAAAATAGATATTAGAATGCACTAAGAAGAGCCAAGAAAGAATTCACTCAATTAACAATTTTGTGGCAATAAAGCATTTAAAAACAAATAGAACATATGATTTGAAACAACTATAGCACTATCATAATTGAGGAAGCTTTTTACATTTATATTTTGAACATCAATAATAAAAAATCTAATAAGGTCAACATGGAGCACAGAAAACTTTTCTGTTAAGGCATAGAACTTTTGCTTCTCAGGCAAAGTATACTCAAAGAATAACTCTTTATTCTGCAAGAAAAGGGATTAATCAGAAGCCCTCAAAAAACAAAAGCTATCCAAAATTGAGCAAACATTACAAAGCCTTTAAATCTACATTATGGTTATTTTTTAGACTTAGAGTTTAAAAATTAAGGCAAATAAAATTCACTTTTTAACTTGTGTCCTTCAAATTCATGTCAGCATTTTTTTCCTTACTACTAATGTGTGGTACTTTCAGTTATCTTCTGAACATATTATGATATCTTCCTGGTTTCCACATTAACAAATGACTCCCATAAAACTTTTCACAGTGCTTATATTTGTAGGAGAGCTATTATTTTATCCTCTCGTTAAAATTATTCTTTAATAGATGAAAAAAAAGGGAAGAGTGTTCTATCCCTTTTTATCACATTATTTTGTGACCAAGAACACTCACAGGATTAGGAAATAGTCATTTACTCTCCAGATTGAGGAATTAAATGTTTTAATCCTTCTCAGTACCCATTCTTCCTAGAGGAATCATTATTTATCTCACAGTTTTTTGAATATTTGAAATAACTACTGTGTAAATTTTTATGGGTGGGAATGAAAATCCATAACATATTTTTTTTTAAGATTTTTATTTTCATTTATACATACAAGAGCTGAGGTACAGGCCAGAGTCTAGGGTGGTGAGAGGATTCACCAGAGACAGAACAGGATGCAGAATAGGCAGATGGACTGAAACACACTTATGCGGGGAGCAGCGGGCGAGGCAGGAGAGGTCTGCTGTGCCATGTGGGGTCCCCTCCCTGGCTGGCGGCAGGGATCAAACTGGTGCTGCAGTGGCTGGGATCCGATCCACTTCATAGTGTATTGCTTAACCCACTGCACCACAAGGGAGTCCCCAAAATCCATAACATATTAACAGACTTCAGTTTTACCCAGCTTCAAAATAAGATTATCATTTAACTCCTTAACTTCTCTGCATTTCAGCTATCTTGATTTTGTTTTCAAGATTTTAAATTTTAATAGTTTTTATTTTTGATCCTCTTTTTCTTACGGTATTCTGTTCTTGTTTCATGGGTATGTCACTAATGATATTAATAATCAGTCTTTAAAAGAGTTTTCTTTGCATTATTTTTATTTCCTTAAAGGATTTTCTTGCTCTGATTTTTTTTTTCAGTTTGGGTTTCAATGTTTAATTTTCATTAATAGCTTTCCTCAGAGAGCAGCAATCCCTGAGTATTTATGTTTGAAAGTAGGAAACTGAAAAATGTGTTGGAGTTCTAATCATATATTTACCTGGGTCGTCTTCCCTTCTCCCCTGTTTTAAAAACACACCTTCCCCACTACCCCCTACTCCTTATCTGACTGCCTTCTTTTCTTTCAAGATTCAACACAAGCATTGCCTCATTTTCGGAAGTGGTTTTGGTGTCTTATTCAGCCACAATACTTTTCCTTACCTCTAACCATCCCTTAAAGGGTGGCTTCCCCTTTGTGTCCCATATTGTTGGGCACAGTCACCTACAGCAAGTATTCTTAAAAAGAATGAATGTATGAGTGCCCACCTCCAATGTGCCCTTTCTGTGCATTCCCTGTTTTCATCATAATGATTCGATGCTGCCCTGTTTTCTACAAATATCTCTTTCAGTTCTGGAAAAATCACTGGTGTATGCGTTATTCAGTGTTAGAATTCTCAATTCTGGAAAAATTAAAAGAAAAGACCAACAAAATATCAAGCAAGTGAATATATTCATAAACAAAACTTTCACAGTGCTATGTGGTTTAAAGCAGAGAAGTAAATAACAGGGAAGTGAGATTGATAATGAGGGGGAAGGCCTAATGTGTACCTGGCACTCTGCTAAGTAAGCACTTTGTGTATTTTATCAAAGTTACTTTTCAAAACAACCCATCGATGAGAAGTTGAGGCTCAGAGAGATTAAACAATTTGTCCAAGTTCACAGATCTTCTGGTTCTCTAAAACTTAAGCTCTACAGTGTCTCTGGGGAGTCAAGACAGGAAGGTTTGGTGTTGGTTTTGGTGGGACTTTAGTTTCAGGCAAGATGGCCTCTCACTGCTCCCTCCCCCTTTAACTTCTCCTTTGCTCCCCCACCCCCAACTCCCTCCTGCGTGCCTGCCCTTAGTGCACTTACAGACCCTTTATTCAGAAGATCAATGTACTTTTGGAGCTAAGCTTTCAAAAGAGCCAGACAAGCAACCCCACTAAATCTCTGGTTTGGTTCCTTATTTGTACCCTGGTGAATGTCTGAACTGCTTAGGGCATAATGCCTTATAAATGTCGATTTTGTATTTATCAGCACAATTATTGGACATCACAATCAATAAGACATATCCTTCTTTTGCTAATGGTTGCATTAAATGGCATCTGTCCCTTTGCATTAAGAAATCCCATTATACTTGTCTGACAATTGACCGAAATAAAAAGCATCTGTAACAGCTGCACCTCTTTAACTGCTGCCGCTCTTTTTTGAACTCAGCACTAAAAAGGCAGATAAGATTAAACAGAATGAGACACCTAGTTACCTCACCTTACTCACTCCTTTCATGGGCACACCACAAAACTATCAATACATTTAAAAAGTGAGCATTTGAGGCCAAAATATCATGTAGGACTTGGTGCATGCAGGGAGATCTAGAGCTCTTGTGTGGGAGCCATTCTCCACTTAGCAGTGTCAGAGAACTCACTCAACGGATGTGACTGAGCTCAGGAGCCTGAGGAAATGGAACATTTGTGTTATAGGTCATAACATTTAATGTTTATCACTAGGTCAATGAGTTTAGGTCCAACTTGATTTGAGTATGTCCAAGACTAGTTTAAATATTCATTAGCAAAGCAATAACATATATTTCCCCACATCTGATGAACGGATTCTTACCTTATATGTATTTTAACTGTCTCTACCTTTTTCAAGCCATTAATCATTTAAACTTTCCCTCAGGCATGACTAGCCTTTAGTTTGTGCTTAATATTTTTTTTGACAGAGTAAGTCATAAAAGCATAAAATGTATTATTCATTTTTCTTCACTTTGTGGCTCTGTTCCACCATAAAGCATTCTGACTACATGAAAAAGGAACTGTGTAGAAAGTAAGCATTATTAATGTAATACTTGCCCTGGGCATATTTCCCAAACAAAATATTAAAGTCTTTTTAAAGATCTGCTTGGGTGTTACTAGTTTGTCCTTCAGTTAAGTGTGTAAAAATACTCCAACCAAGGGTAGTATGACCTGCAATGTAATGTTATATATAGTCTTCCAAAAGACATATTAGGGTGTCTGTGATTGCTTAATTTCTGGAATGCAAAGAACTGTGCTTTCAATGTTTGGGGCTAAATCTTATATACAATTGTCAGCATCCCTCTATGTTGAAAATATAAATGCCCAAACGGAATAGTTTCTATTTAATTACACTATTACTTACACTACTATTCTATTAATCTCACTTTTCTATTTAAATGTGTCATCTATATCTGCTACAAAGATAAATGAAAAAAGAAATGTTTATTGAAACTGAAGTGAAAATCACCGGTTCAATATTTGTTCATAAATGTTCAGAATATTAATTCTAGCTTAGCCTTCCTCTCCCACCCTGCTCCCTCTCCCTTTCTTTGCTTTGAACTCAACACTTGAAAAATCATCCTGTCCTTTTCTGGTCTAGAAATGGAAGCCATGTTCCCACCCCACCCCCTGCCCGAGCAAGGTTATGGTGAGTTTGTGGCCAGGCAACGCAGGCCCTGACCCCTTCTGTGCTCCTGGAGGGGCTGGATGAGCGCTGCCTGCAACAATGCAACAGCTGTCACACACCAGCCTCTCGCTTTCCCAGCAGAGCTCCAAGGGGGCTGGATCTCAATAACTGCACTGGACATCTACATTTTTTCCTCTGAAAAAGCAGGTGGACCTAATGCAGTTTATCTCTAGCCCACCCTTCTCCCCCTAGCCTGCCCAGCCCCATGCTAGTCACTCATGGCTTTAGAGTGAAATATGATGCAAGAACAGGCAAGGAAATCTTAGACATGGAACAGAGCCATTTGAGACTGTCTCATCAGTTTAGGACTTTGATTTTGTGTGTTTGTGTACTAAATGCTAATTCCTATAGCTATAGTGAACAAAAGAACAAAAGACAAAAATGATAAAGGAGCCAGGCAGTGGCTTTTCAGGAGGAATGTATTTTGCTTTTTCTTCTAGAGCTTTTCTTGCACTGCATGTTAAGTCAAGGACACCACTTTAATGAATGGTTAATTGGAACTGAACATGAATCATAATTAGCCACGTGATGTTTATCTGTAACCTCAGAGTAGAATTTTCAATACTCCAGTTTGCTGCCAGATGTGGACATAGGCATGTGATAGAGAACTAATCAGGAAGACAGTTGCAAAAGCCCACATTTAAGACTTATTAACGTTGTTACTTATTCAGATTTAATGACCAAGATCAGATTTGTCCCACTAAGTTTAATTTAAAGAAACAATTGATAGCAATCAACCTTCTCTCTTCTCTTCTGAAATGATTACATGAGCATTTTTCGGTACATTAGACATTGTGAAGATTCTGGGTGTGAACCAGAGTCTCACATAGATGTTACAAGGACTCCTTACAAAAGCTGAAGACCAACTTAACAACAATACGGTATTTCTCTGCTTATAATCGAGTTCTTTTCCATGGCCTGCATAATGTGTCGAGCCATTATGAAATCTTAATTTCCTTTTGACTGAATTACCCAAAGACCAGGCTCTCATGGAAAGTTTGCTTTAGCGAAGCCAGAACTGCAAAACCAAACAAAACAGCAACTTGTAAAAGATCCTCTCAAACTTAACAGAGAAGCAAAATAGCTCACTGCTCCTGATGGAAATCATTACCAATTTGAGATTACCCACAGAGAAGCCTCTCTCCATGATGCATGGAAAAGTTTCCAGAACATAATCTAATAATAGCAAAATAAATAGAAATACTAAATAAATACTCCAATAAACTCAGCTCCTATCACTAGTGGTAATCCAGAGTGCTGACAGTGTGTGGGTTTTTCCTGTGACCCCGAGCCTGCTAGAATGCCCCCAATCTCAGGGGTATCACATGGAGGTATGGAATCTCACTGTGCTTTTCCATGCGGAAAAAGTGATGTACAGAAAAAGGATGTGCTTTGCCCAAGGTTATCTTGCACAAAGGCGAATTTCTTATGGATGCAAGCATCCTGGTGTTCAGCTGAGGCTTGGTCTTCCATTTATTCTTTCACCCCAACACTCATTGTATCTTCCTTACATCTTTATTTTTTAAGATTTATTTTTTAATTTATGCATACAGGAATTGGGGTGTAGGCCAGAGATTTGGAGTGGGGGTGGGTGAGAGGATTCACCAGAGACAAGAGTGGGGAGCAGAACAGGCAGATCCATGGAAATACACCACTGAGGGGAGCAGCGGGGGTAGGCAAGGTCTGCTGTCCCATGTGGGTCAACTCCCTGGCTGGGGACTGAACTCAGGTAGTGGTGGCTGGTGAAAGTCCGAGCTGAGACTTCCTTGCAGCTCATTGAGCCTAGTGTGGTGATCAGAAAATAATTACTATTTTAATGATAACTTTCAAAATGTATGCTGGATGCGAGGGTGATCTGGCTGGGACATCTGTCACCCCATTGATCGCCAGGGTTGATTCGGCTGATCTGGCTGGCTAGGCGGGTGTCGCCTTCCTCCCTCACCACTCCATGTACGTCCCTCCCGAATTGCGTGCTTGGTTGAAGAGGTCTTCCTTCCCAGAATAGAGACTGACCAGTCTTCGGTCGAGGGTATAGGAGTAGGGGTGCTCCTCTGCTAGAACCTCCAAACAAGCTCTCAAAATGTATGCTAGTAATATGTGCTCATTAGAGGAAAGCAGACACTACAGTCAAGAAAAAAAGAAAATAAAAATAAATCTATCACATCCACTTTAGTGTATACTCTTTTAGATATTTTCCTTGGCATATTCATAGCATACATCTAGTATACGAATATGCAGTTTTAATTTTTACCAAGATGGGATTGTACAAACTTCGGGGGTTCCTAGATGCATAATTTTTTACTTTTATTTTTGGGGTAGATTACTAACATAAATATGTTAATAAATATACTCCTCTAACTTTACTTTTAGTGGCTAGTGTTATGTAATATAGAATTCTATTAATTCTTTCCTTATGGGTCGAGCATTTAGTTTGTTCCTACTTTTTTATGAATTATTATTTCATGAAATGCTGGAAAACAATGGAGTAAACATTATTTATGATTCATGTTTGCACACATCTTTCATTACAAATGCCTAATTACTGTTTGATTAGTATCAGTCTAAGGATGCTTTTAAGTTCAGAAACTATAGATCATGTGCAGCATAAAAGCATGCTCTTTCTGAAGGATCTATAATCTCCCTCCCCTTGGCACCACAGAAAACACTGTTGAAAATGACCTTGAACTCCACAGTCCCTTCTGCCTTGACAATACAGGCAGGCAGGATTTTGGCATTAGGGAGAAAAGAGAGATGAGTTGAAAGCTCTAACTAAATAAATAAGACTCTTCATTAGTGAAAAGTCCAGCTCCATCCCACAAGGCAAATTCTGAATAGAAATGTTCTTTAAATGCCAAAGTGCTAGAAACTGGACCCCGTGCACAGGACAAATTGTGGGGAATAAACTGTGAAGGTCAGGTTATCTTCTAAGAAGCCACATGGAGAAAGAAAACTCCTGATGACAGAATCCCATCAAGCAGCAGATCAGTCTTGAAATATGAACTTTCATGGGATATCATGAATCCTTCTAGGAACTGCAAATCTCCTTAATCTTTCCGCCTGCAGTGTTTTGGAGATGTTTACAGTAAAATGGTAACCTAAGACTTGCCTTTCAGGAAAGGAATAACTAGTAATCTGATCCTAGAAAGCTTTCTGCACTGGGCTTTTTAAATAGTGAGTAAGTGGAGGGATTTCTCTTGCCCCAAGCCCCACAAAGGGAAAGGGGTTGAGAGCAGTGTTTGCTCTCCTGGAGGGGAAGAGATTGTGCTGTGATGACTTCTCTATAAGGCGTCATCTCATTGCTTCTTCCCAACAATCTCATGAGTGATTCTCTATTGTTTCTCGTTATATGACAGGGAAACTGAAATCCAGAAAGATTAAAAATTCATCTCAAATCATATAATTGTTTAGTATCAAAGACTAAATTAAAAAAAAATTTTTAAGACTTATTTATATGTGCATATAAGAGCTGGGGTACAGGCCAGAGTTGCAGGAGGTTAGAAAATTCACTAGAGACAGAGTGGGGAGCAGAACAGGCAGACTGACTGAAATATACTGCTAAGGGGAGCAGCAGGCAAGGCAGGAGAGGTCTGCTGCGCCATGTGGGTCCCCTCCCTGACCAGGGATCGAACTCGTACTGCTGTGCCACAGATGCTTCATAGTGCAGCGCTCAACCCGCTGCACCACCAGGGAGGCTCTCAAAGACTAAATTTGAACACACTCTTTAAACTACCTGTCACACTTCTGTCATGCTACCTACCACAATTTAATGTGTTTTTAAAAATCTTCCTCAAATCTCACCCATATTTGGTAATTCCTCTTTGCCATAAATCACATGCCTGGGCCAGCCAGGCCAGGGAACCTGTGAGTTAGGGTGTCTCATAGCGGTGGCCTGCAGAGTATATGCATGGGGTCACCTCTAGTTTAAATAAAACAGTTTCCTTCAGATGACTCAAATTCCAAAGGACTCACAAGCCTGTGTACTTAAGTGGCACTCATGTGGGAGCCTTTAAACTTGTGTGCTATGAAGGTGGTTTTTGTTGCTTGTCTGAGGAAAGGCTAAGAGGTTGTACCAGATTATTTTCTCTGACATGGTAGCAATATCAGGCCTGCATATCAACTTTCTATTGGGAGATAGGTATATATCAAGGAAAACACTTACTAAAATTTGATGATAAGGATAGCAGAATAATAGTGAAATATTTCATTATCAATAGGATTCCAGTGATTCTTGGATAATAAGGAAGAAGAAAAGAAGGAAGAGGAGAAACACTAGCACTTAGTCTTTTTTGATTTCTCACATTCTAGGTACTTATAAGCATCTTATACTACTCTCACTCCAATCAAAGTTTCCTTCCTGGCTTCAGCATGTTCACCAGTTCTGAAGATCCATGGAACTCTGATGTCCATAGTTTTTAGTGAGACTTCACTATATACTGCATTACTGGTCATGTGACTGAACTCAATCTCTAGCCACACTCAGTGAGCATAAGTCAGGAGGTTGGTCTGGTATTACATGGCCCAACACTCCAACTCTCTAACCACATGGTCAGTCTGCTAAGCAGTCCCCATCTGGAGTCTTCGTCTTGTTAGCACAAACTCAGGATGACCCAAGGCGCTCATGAGTAACAAAGACACACTCATCATCTGGGACATTTCAAGGTTTGAGAAGCTCCATTACAACAACCCAGGACAAGGACCAGACAAATCCTCCATTATCTGGTAATACACATTATTTAATTTGTTCCTCATTTTTATTTGGTAAGAATTATTTTTATTTTATAGATAAAAAAATGAATGTTTAGATGATCTATATACATCTATATACCTATACATCAGTGAGAAAGCCAAGAGTCGGGTATCTCTGGCTTCAAAATCACCCTCTGAGTTATCTTAACCATTAAGTCATTCTATTTTCCATGTGAACCCCTAATCACTCTTAAGAATGTATGAGTGTATGTATGTGTATATATATATATCTATGAGTATATGTATACACACACACATAGCATATTCTGAGGCTTGTCTTTTAACAACTGTGAGAAAATTCTAATTAAATTCCAATATCTAGTCTCTTTTGAGCAAAAAAACTTCTTGAGTTTTAGATTTTTCTAGATTCTTCTGCATATTGTTATAAGGACATGTGATACGTGCAATTTCTGGTGCACACCCCTGAAAAAGAGGTTGCCATTTTCTTATTCCCTGCTTCCAAGAGCTGAACATGGTCTGGTACTGATGAACCACCACTGACTGTGAGAATGAATGTAATATCTTAGCGGAAGGCGAGGCAACAAAATAAAAGCAACCTTGTTCTCTGTCTGGCCTGGAAGCAGAGCTACCTACTTATCCCAGAACACTCAACTACCTCTGTACAGCAATGTTTGAAAGAAATACACTTCCATCTTACTGAAGATACTGTATTGTTGGGTGTCCTTCTTACCACATCTTGACTTGTTTTCTAACTATGGCTCCTAAATGTTTTCCTGTAGACGTCTAGCATTGTGTAATGGTGGGGACAGCGTTGCCAGTCAGCTTACCTTCAAATGTTACTCCTCAGCTTCTGTATCAGGCTCTTTCCTACCTGTGCTTCAGGGCTTAGTTGTGGATTCCTCTTGATCTACCCTCCTTTTAGCAGCCTGAAATGTTTATGCATTGAATTGGTTGTCTGCATGATAAAGCCAATTATTCTTTCTGTACAAATGCATTCTGCTATTATATGACAATTGTATTTTCTCCCCATTGTAAAGCATCATTAACAAATCTCAAAATGGAAGGAAAAATACTATAAACTTTCTTTCCCACAGTAATTCAGACTTGAGCTCAAAATGGTGCTTTATGAAATGTCATTCGCGCAGTTATAATTCTGCATCATGGCACTATTCTAAGTGGAGCTTGGTCTGATGTTAAGTTTAACCAGCTTGGTGGATTTTGATTTTGGAGGCTGAAAAGCAAGACTGGAACCGGTATTCTGGGCCTTTGCTAAATGTCTTCTCTATAGATTCAGATACACTGAAAAATAGAATTTAACTCAAATGTCTCATTAGAAAAAAAATAAGAAATGTAAAGGACAGTAGCTGACAATTTTTAAAATATGAAATTTGTAACTGCTAAGAAATATTACCTTGTCCTTTTAAAACTCAACTTTGTCCCAGTGAGTTCTTTTAAGGCTGCCCATTATGTACAAATGCTAATAACCTTCCATCGAGAGGTTTAGGCCTATTTCCCCTTATTTTCAAAGCTGGCCTCTGCTTTCCAAAAGTCTTTTAAGGAAGTAGCTTAATTTATATATAGCTGAAACCTAGAGCAGGGTGTGGCTATTTACATAGCCTGGGATCCTTGAATTACCTACAGTATCTAAAAACAGACTGTTCTGTGTAGAGAGAAGATGGAATGATGTAAAAGGCAAAGCTTTCTTCTTATAGCCCGTTTAGGTTTCAGAGGGAACACTTTGCGGTGGTTGATGGAAAAGTAACTCCTCCTGAGGTCTACTTGCAAGGTCATCAGAGCATGGTCATACTTCTATTTGAGGGACTGAGACCAGCCAGCGAGAGGATAGGGAGATGGCAGCGCACAGTAAACAGGAAGGTGGGGTGGCATCCTTTCAAAGATGGGGGCATCCCCTTATTCCTCCTGTTTATTTATGTAGAGCCCTGGAGAGTGCTGCTGACTCTCACATCAATGTCAGTGACTTTCATCAGCTAAAACTTCTTAATTTATAGCTCAGGAAGGCACTTTGAAATGCCTGGAGAAAAGAGACTAGCAGCATTTTGTGTTTATTTTACAGGGTACTCGATGAGGGTGGTGGAGTATTAAACCTAAGTGCCAATTCAGTAAAGAACATTTTTTTTGAATTATGAAGCAGGATTTATAACAGGTTAATGAGCAAATGTCAGTGTTGTATAGGTGGGTTGGTGTTAATTTTAGAAAAGCAAGTTTGCTGAATTTAAAAAATTAAGCAGAAATAGCCTTTCTTTTAAAGTTAAAATATAACTTTGGTGGATGAATTTTATGAAATGAGCAAGTGAAGTAAATGATATCACAATTTGATAGAAATATTCAGGAAATGAAATTGAAGTCCAAATCAGTTCATTGAGATAATCTATTTGAATCATCACTTTAGTTCTTTCTTTACTTTAAATGTGATACCCGTCATTCCATCAATCAGAGCATTGCTTTGGAGTTTCTCAATTCTACTTTACACACTGAAGGATTTATTTACAAATAACTAGCAGGCATCTGTGCTTAAGTAACCCCTCTACCATTATACCATTCAGTGTTATTAACAAGTAAAAAGCCTGATCTAAGTCTTACGTACAAAGAACAGACCATTAAGTAGTGATGACTTGACAATCATGAAATACATATTTGGTACCCGCAGGAGCGTTCTTTCTGCACTGAATCCAATGCCAACTCTCTTCTGGTGGTTAAAAAGTCTTGAAACCTCAGTCTTTCAAAGAAAACTGTAAGATCAAATATGTGAACTCACTTAAAAAATTTAACATTTTTACCTACTTATAGCTATTGCTTAGTTCACTTATACTATAGCCAACCCCTACAATTCCAAAACTTTAGACGCATCAAGGATAAGATAGATTTTCTCTTTTAAACTATTATCAGGTGATTCAGAACTTTCTGACTCTGGAGTGGAATGGGGATGAGGTTTTGAGATTGAGAGAAGCAGGCAGAACTCTAGTTTGCTTTTATCTCCACTATTTTAAACACACACACACACACACACACACATACAAGTAACCTTTCAATGATTCTGTTGTAAATATTTATCCATCATTTTAAATTTTCTTGGGTATTCTTAGAGTCCTTATATAACTTTTCTCTCATCTCATCCTCATCAGTTGTATGTACTTACATGTCTTTACCAGGCTAAATGACACTCCAACACTTGGGTCTCCAGAGGATATTTTATCTCAGAATTACTCTTCCCCTCTGGTTGAGAGATCTAAATTGGTGGTTCAGAAGAGTTGGTTTAGCCAAGATGGTATGGGGCCATGTGGAAAAGGAAGAAGGCCTAGAATTAGCTTTACCTCCTGAAACAGTGCCTACACTGGCGGTGCACCTGCAGCTGGGGCAGGGCAGAAGCCAGGTGAGCGGGCACACACTGTAGAGTAGTGATCCTCACACCTGTGTGTTCATGAAAACTACTAAGACTGATAGTGACATGGACTCTTTGACCCCCACAGCAAGAGGTTCTGACTCAGTGGGCAAAAATAAGATATTTCGAACAGTATTCCTGGGTGATCTGCAGGTGACCTGTGAACCACACTCTGAGAAACACTGATATAGTGGGATTGCAAAACGATAACAGTGGATCATTGAGGGTGATTATTGGCAAAAGGAAAGCTGCCTCCTGGGAATGGAGTGTTGTGGAGGGCAGACAGGCTAAGGAATTATGAGAGCTGAACTGACGAGCAATGGCAAGAATGTCCCAAAGATCCCATTTCCTAGGCTGACATAAGAACAAGGCAGGGTTGCATCCTGAGGGACAGGGCTGCAGGCCAGGGAAGAAAGCACCCAGGGCATCCAGTGGAGACTGCCACTTGGAGTAAGAAAGAACCTCTGTCAGGGGTAGAATTGTGTTCCTCAAAAAGATATGTTAAAATCTAAATCCCCAGTAACTCACTGAGAATATTTTTTGAAAGAGGGTCTTTACAGTGTAATCACATTAAAATGAGATGATACGGGTGGGCTTGAATGGAATAAACCTGGTGTCTTAGAAGAAGGTGAAGGTGGACACAGAGATGGACATGCAGAGGGAAGAAGACAGGAAGACGTGGGGAGACGGCCAAGAGAGCCGTGCGGGCATCTCCAAGCTAGTGACTACTGGCACATGTGGAAGCTAGCAGGGTCCAGGAAGAACTCTCTGCTACAGCCGTCAGAGGAAGTATGTCCCTGCCAACATCTCCATTTCAAAAATTTGCCCTCCAGAATGGTGGGATTAGACATTACTGTCATTTTAAGCTACCCAGTTTATGGTACTTGACTGCTGTACCTTCACACAGTACCTGCTGGTCCTTCACACTTCCCCTTCCCATCACTGCTACCCTAGCTCCAGCCACATGGCCATGTCACCGGGATGCCTCCAGCAGCTTCCTGATGTTGACCATCTCTTCAGCTTTCCCCCCTCCATTCTCGGCCCTGTGGCCAGACTGGTCTCGTGAACTGAATGCAAGCTGCTCAGATCGTGTACATGTTCCCAGCATACATGATCTGTACGTTGGCTTCCCACTTCTTTCAAGAGAGAGCCCATCCCCATGTCATGTCTCACATCCCTTTTCCATCGGCTCTCCCTACTTTCCCATCCTCATATCTTGTGGTTTATGCAGGTTTTCTTCGCCTTCACCCATTCTATCCTGGTAAGACTATGTCAGTATTTTCTTCCTTCTATCTTTTGTAAATATTATGTCCTCCACATAGGACTTGTACTTTTGCCTCGTTTGCTACCCAAGTCATATCATGGTTTAGTCTCTTCTTGGATGTCACTTCCATGACATGTGAGTTCAGTGTCCTTCTTGAGTATCCACACACCAATTAGTGGCCCCCGTCAGACTACACATTTTACTCACTGCTTGCTTGGGGCCGGTCATTGAGTAGGGCAGGGACCAGACCTTTGGTGACTCCACAATTTCCACAGGAGAGGATCTGAGTGCAGCCTGGCCATTGAAGGGCTAGGAACTTATTTGGAGTGGCGAGCTAAAGAAGGTTGTGGAGTGTTTGAAACCTCCCCAAACTATTCCTTATATTGCCTCTGACAGGCATCTTACCTGTCTTTTCACTACAGTGTTGGGTGCATAATAGGTTCTCAAAAATGTTGAGTAAGTGACTGACTGGCTGTATATGTGGAGCTTAACATCAGAACCAGAAAAGATATACTGAATCTTCCATGAACTAGAACATACGAAAATCCTTTCTGCCTGAGGTAAGGGTTGGTTGTTGGGGGCCCATATTTTCAGGAGAGATGCAGAGACTAGGAGGCAGGCTAAGCTCCCTCCTGGGAGAGACTGACTAGTCACTCCTCATCACTTCCTCTGGCCTGTTCTTCCTGCTTCTCATCAAAAGTGCAGCTCTCCTTATCGACCCCTTACCAGCTTTTTCCCTCTTGAGCAGCAAAAGAAGGGCATCAGACTACTTGATTACTCATTGTTTACTTGGTGCCAGTTATTGAGTAAGTTCCCTTAGGGCAGGGACCAGATCACTGCTCTTTTAAAGACCTATCAAATGTTAAAGATTAAAAAAAAAAAAAGAACCAGCAGTACTTGAGAAAATTCAGGGAATACAGATATACAATATTGTCCAAAGTACAATTTGGTATAATCCACTTGAAAAGCCATTAGGGAATATATATCAAAAGCCCGGAATGTTTAGATCCTTTTATTTGGTGATTTTAATGCTCCAAATTTATCTTAACCACATAATTAATTAGATGCAATAATTCATGTTTAAATAAAGACATTTAATGCCCCTTACTTTTTAATGCCAAGAAGTTGAAAGTAATTTAAATACCTAATATGAGGTTGATAAAATAAATGATAAGTGCATTCAATAGACTATGGAAGCTATCAAAAATTTATTTTTAGAAAATTGATATGATTTATTAAGTGAAAAATGCAGCTACAAAGTCTACATATGGTATGATCATAATTTACTAAAGATATAGTGTGTGTATTAATTTGTGGGCATGTGTGTGTGTGGACATACATGACTGAAAGTAAATGCTCCAAATGTCAATAGTAACATTTAGATTTATGGGTGAATTTCAATTATTTTATTTTTTTGTGCTTCCCCATTTTTTCACATTGAAATATGAAACAGGGAAAGAAGGTGACTGTTTCTTAAATTCACTCACACTCAGGGTGGTCAAGCCTATCAACTTATCTCCAACTTTGGCTGGACAGAATTCTTTATTGTAGTTTGTTATTTCAGCATGTATTGTACAAAGCAGGCTACAAGTGATTTTCCTCCTGATTTCTACAGACAAAGAGACTGAAACACTGGAAGGGGAAAAGGGGCATAAATAATTAGGGTAAAGTCAGGCTGAAAGTCATTGGCAAGACCTTAAAGAAAACTTGAGACTCCAGTTTCTTAGCCTCAAACTTAAATCCTTCCACTATACTCTATGTCATTGTTCAAGCCCATTTGGCTGTCACAAGCCCTCTAATCAGTCAGGATTCAGTCTTTGCAGAATTGGATCATGAATGGAAAGTTATTTCTTTAGTCTTGACTACGGTTGTTGAAGTCTATTCCTCTGAGGCCCCTACACTAAATGGATTTTCAACTGAAAGAGACCCTCCTATTTTCTGTGCCCATGGGATGTTTGTAACTGGACTTACTGCATGAAGTCATTCTTTCCCAGTCAACATCAATGGTAACTTTTTAACATGTGAATATTGACCTAACATATATTATTTATCATCGGTATTTATAATTTTGAGGGAACATATATTTCTAAGTCTGGAGATTATAAAGTTATTATTTTACTAGTAACTAAAACTGAAAATGACAAAACAAGGACTTTGAAAAATCTAAACAACACTATTAGTTCCATCAAATTGGTAGAGCTGTTTGTAGGTTTAGAGGCAGCCTAATTGTGGTGTAACAAAGAAGGAAAGAACAGGCTTGGAAGCACAGATATCTGTCTATTCTTTGTCTGATTTAATCTCTGACTTGCTCATAATTCAAGCTGTTTTTTTTCCTCCACTTTCTCAGAGGCCCACTGTCTCAACTGTAAAAGAGAATAATTTATGCCCGTCACATAAAGTATAGGGATGGGTTAGTAGCCCATTCACAGTAGAGATTAGTTCAAAGCAACACAAACACCTTGCAAGTTCCGTCAACTTCTTAAAAGAATATATTTAACAGTCAGATGTTAAATATAGAAATATATTAGAATACTAATATACCTTAAATTTGCATAGAAATTATTTACAATGTAACCTGGTAAAATAAAAATGTAGTCTCAGTTAAATTTGTGACTTCTTAATTTCTAAAAAGCTTATTTGGATATTTGATATAAAAAGGAACATTGTTTATGCTAACCAGTGTGCTGGTTTTTATGTGAATTTTAATTGTTTGCATTGAACATAGTACAAGTAAAAATTAATTATAAATACTGAAATTTATTTAAATATGTAATATTTAAATTACATAAATTATGTACATAAATTAAAAATTAATGTACAAATATTGAGATGAAAACCAAGGATGGTCCAACATTTGAAAATCAGTGTAGTTCACCACATCAACAAAAGGAAAGATAAAAATTTTGTATCATGACAATAGATGTATATCTAAAAAAAGTACCAAAAAGGGAAAAGGGGGGGTTAGAAGGAAAATATCTAAACATAATAAAAGTCATATATGACAAACACATATGTCATATATGACATCATACTAAATGGCTAGAAATTGAAAACTTGCCCTCTAAGATCAGATACCCAAAAAGGATGTTCACTTTCACCAACACTTTTCAACACAGTGTTGGAAATCCTAGGAAGAAAAATTAAGCAAGGGAAAGAAATAATAGGAATCCAAGTTGGTTAAGATGAAGTAAAACAACCACCACTTACAGATGACATGATATCACAGAAATCCCTAAAGATTTCACCGAAAATTTATTAGAAACAATAAATTTATAAAGTGACAGGCTTACAAAATCAGTTGCATTCCTACAATGAACAAGAACAGAAAGAAAAAAATCCCATTTATTAGTACATCAAAAAGTATTAAATACCTAGAAATGCACTTAAAAAAAGAGGTAAAGAACCTGTACAAATAAAACTATAAGACACTGTTAAAAGGAATTTCTTTTCTTCACAAAGAAATGAAAAGATATTCCCTTTGTTAAAATGGCTATTTTACACAAAGCAATATATAGATTCAACACAAGTCCTATCAAGGCTTCAATGGCATTCTTCAAAGAAACAGAACAAACATTACTGAAATTTGTATAGCACCACAAAATGCTCCAAATAGCCAAAGAAATTCTTTGAATTATTTTTTTTTTTGCACAGTGAAGGAAACTATCTTGAAAATGAAAAGACATCTTAGAAAATATTTGTATATCATACATCTAAATGGAACTAACATTCAAGAGCTACAAAGAACTCACACAACTGATCAACAACAACAAAACCCAATCAAAAAGAAGCAGCAACCTAAATAGACACTTCTCGAAAGAAGATACACAGATGGCCAACAGGCACATGAAAAATACTCATTGTTACTTATCACGTGGGAAATGTAAATCAAAAGCAATGAGATACCATCATATTTGTGAAAATGGCCCATATCAAGAAGACCAGAAACAACAAATATTAGCAAGGGTGTGGAGAAAAAGGAAAGCTTGTACACTGTTGGTGGGAATGTAGACTAACTCCTCTGGAAAAGTGTGGTGTTTTCTCAAAATATTAAAAATCGATTTATCATAGGACCAAACAATTCCACTCCTAGGTATCCACTGAAAGAGTGCCAAAATACTAACCCTCTAGGCTACATACACTCCTTTGTTCATTGCAGTACTGTTTGCAATAACCAAGTTACAGAAATAACCTAAGTGCCCCACAAAAGATGAGTGGATTAAAAAGATGTGGTATATAGTTTCACAATGGAATACTACTCAGCTATTAAAAAAAGATGAACCCCCTCTTGACCTTATCACCTAAAAACGAAAAGAAAAACAAAAAGAAATAAAAACATATGAACTCTTGCCATTAAGGACAACATGGATGGAAATGGATTATGTTAAGCAGAAAAAGCCAGAGGAAGGAGGACAAATATTGGATGGTCTCACTCATATGTGGAATGTGGAGAATAAGAACAAAGAGTCAAACAAACAAAACAAAAGCAAACCCTAAGAATCTGACTGCAAAACTGAGCCTACCTGAGGGGAGGAGGAAAAGGTAGAGAGCAAACAGGAGGGGCCCACTGGACTATGGGCTTTGGTGGTGGGTATATGTGGTAACACACACACTAAGAGGTGTGGTCCTATACCTCTGATCCTATACCTCTGCCACATACTCTGCATAAACCAGTATTACCTCAATAAGAAACAGAACTACCACAAATCACGTAATTTCCAAACTGGTGGGCTGGGTAGATCACTGGTGATGTTGCCTGGTATGTGATGCCTTCATTTTAATCATTTATGTAAACAAAAATACACACTCCCATTAGGATTAGTCCTAAATAATTACCGTTTTTTTTGTATTACATGCTCCTGTTCCTTATATTAAAACAATGATGGGATCCTGAACCTTCATTATCTTGAAGGACTCTCATTTTAACTTGGAATTAAAATTAAAAATCAGATCAAACAATACCAGTGTTTTGAATCCAGTTAAACATATAGTTCTAAATTTGTAGGGACACCTAATGCCTGGCTATACTTTTTTAAAAAGCTATAATAATATACCCACAACCTTCTTCCATCAGGAAAGTAGTTTATTCCTAATCTCAAACAGGCTCTTATAACTCTAAAATGACATTGAGTTCCACTACTCCATTTACCTTGGACTGATAGCATTTTAATGGCTACAGTCAAAGATCTACATTTGGATCTTTAGCTTGGCTCCCAGTTATCATCCCTTTCTTGAAAGCTCTCCCTTTGCTTCTTGAATATTATTCTCTACATTCTCCTACCACTTAGATCTCTACTTCTGGATGTTTTCTGCTTGTTCCTCTTTCTCTGCGCATGCCTGGTGTTTTTACAGGGTTACAGCTATTGAAGTTTTCCTTTTGTAATTCTATAGACTCTTGCTGAGCAACTTGCCTACTGCCTTGATGTTAACCTCTATCCATATGACAATGCCCCCTACCTGTAAGTACCTTTGGCTCTGCACATATAATTCAATTACCTTATCATCAAAGTGGAATTAATTTTCTGTCCTTGGCCTTTTTTTAAAAAATTTATTTATATTTGCACCCCAGAAGAAGGAGTACAGGCCAGAGGTGTAGGGGGTGAGAGTATTCACCAGAGACAGAGTGGGGAGCAGAATAGGCAGATCGACTGAAACACATTGCTGAGGGGAGCAGCTGGTGAGGCAGGAGAGGTCTGCTGTGCCATGTGGGTCACCTACCCCCGCTGGCAGCAGGGATCGAACTCATGCTGCAGTGACTGCAATCTGCTTCACAGTGTGTTGCTTAACTCATTGTGCTACCAGGGATGCCCCTGTTCTTGGCCTTTTTGATCTTTCTATATTACCTCTACCAAATATGCCATCACTTATACTCCACGCTAGAAGACAGTCATCCTCAATAACCCCTTTTTTCTCACTCCTCCTCTATCCATTTTCTCACCTACCATTACTAATTTTCTAACAAAGCTGTACCTGAAGTTAAATTTCTCTTTTTCCATAGCTACAGCTCCTGCCTAAGTGGTGGGTTTTTTCCACTGGCCATATCACTGAAATCATATCCTAAACTGTAATCTCACCACCAGTCTCTTCCTGCACATAAGTTATCCCTCACGCCACTGCTAGAATGAGCTTCTTAAAAGCAAGTCTGGTCATGCTTCCAAGCTTCCATAGCTTTTCTGATCAACAGAAGTGTTTGAATGGACAATGGCTCTCTTTAATAGACACTTAATATTGCACAATGATCTAGAGGCCAAATTCAGGAGTTAGGTATACAGCCTGATATGAATTTTTCTTATTATCTGAGTGACCTTGGGCAGCATCTTGAAACCTTAGTTTAGGCACTGCTTCATCAATTGATTTTCAAAAGTAAAAGGTAGTTTGCAGATGAATGAAATAAATTGAAAACTTCAATCATAAAATTACTCACTTCCAAAAGACTGATGAAGATGAAAAATGCTCATCTGTTTGGTTCTAACCTTTTAAAAAGGTTTAGCTCTTTCTCAGTGAGTTACAAGCACTTATTGAGACCTTGTTCATCTTTCTTTATTCTATTTCCGAATAAATTTCTCCTACATAGTTCTATAGTCATAAATCATTTCAAGTATTCTTGGCCTGGACCCTTCAGAGCTATAGATCATCACCTGGACATCATTTTTAAATCTCTGGGTGCCACTCAGCGTGGTACAGTTCTGCATTACTTTGGCCTCTTCCTTGATATCCATATGTCGTGCCTCCACGTGTACATCCTCAGGGACTCCTTGTTTATATTCTGGACAGATTTCTTAATTGCACTGCTTTTCCAGCAATTTTTATTCATGAGATATTATGCGGCCAACACAGTTCTGGCATAATCTTTCAATGCACTTAAATAAGATCATAAAATTCTAGAAGGGGTCTTACGAGACCACCTGCCCCAACCCTCTGCCTATGAGCAATTGTCACAGACATTTCTCTTTTGGGAATACTGGATGATTCACTGGTTTTCACCATACCTGAGAAGCATGTGTTTAGTGTAAAAAAGGTTCAAACTAGTTTATGATGAGATGGACTTTGGTGAAAGAAAAGGTCATACTCTTCATGTCAAAGGAAATGGACACCGGGAGTAGGAGAGCATATATCACAGAGTCTGAACAACAGCCTTCCCCAGGGTGGACAGGAATTCCAGTGGTTCATGATCCTGTCAAAATCAAGTGTAGACAGAAATGGACTTCAGATTCCTTCCACTGCAACTAAACTCGCAGATGCTGGTCGGAGCTAAAAATGAGAAGTTGGAAGACCTTCATTTTCTCTCATATACATTAATATTCACCAAGGAAAATAAAGATTACTGACCACTAGGCTCCACCTTCAAAAGGAACAGGTGTTCTGTGGAGAAAGCAGTTTGGTTTTGTGTGGAAAAACAGGCCATCCTGGGAGCGGTGGTGATAATACCTGCTAAGCCTCATGGTAAAAGACAGCAAATTCGTTAGCCATATGGGATCAGTCAAGGGAATCTCATTGTTTTATAAAGGTCTTGGTGTCAGTCCGGGACTATCCGATAGGGCCTCTGGTACTTGAGACCGAGGTCTTTTATGCATTTCTTGCACATTTACCATCTGCTTGAGGCTGTGTTTTTAGAGTTAATTTATTTCACATTTTATTAAACCTGGAAGAAACATTAACCATCACCTGGCCTCTTGCTGGCCAATTTATGTACTTCCAGGGGTCAGATACTAACATAACTCACCTATGCCACTGGGTATAGATGAGGGAGAAGGGAGGATTTAGGTTGGACCGGAGTGGAACACACACAGGTTCAGACAGTCACATATAAATACTATTTCTGCCTGTCAAAGTAGCAAATGGGGCCAGATTTAAATCACCAGTCACAACTTTGCGACTGTTAAGTCTCTTATTTTATAGTGAGGGAGACTGAGGTCCCCTCAATGATGGATAGTAAAGGTGGGAATAGAATCTGGGTCTCCAAATCCCAACCTGAGTTTGTAGGGGAGTATGTTCCTAGATCCAAGATGTGCACCAGATGGCCAGGAAAGCATGTGATGACAAAGAAACGCCATGGCTTGGTGTGGCTGGAGTGCAGGCTGGAGGGGCGTGGGAGGGGAAGGGAAGAGGGCGAGCGGAAAGCAATAGGAGATGGAGGTGACGATGGAGCCTGTGACAAAACTGAGAAGAACCTTCTCTGCCACTCCAAGGAATTTGGATCGAATCCTAGAAAAACAATAAATAAAACCCACGACTTGGGGAGCCACTACATTACCACAGAGCAACTTGTCCTTAAGGGAATGTTGCAAGGAGCCACGCCTTCACTGTCAGAGAACCCTGTAAAGTATGTCAGGCAAAGTCCCATGAGCCAGGCTAGAGGTCAGCACTTAGTGGTGTTCTAGGCTCAGCAGAGTCTTTGCTTGGCCTGCTAGGTTACCTTCTCTGGGAGCTGAGTCAGACACTGAAACCATTCTGTGAGTGATCTTCTATCTTATAGGATTTCTTATAGAAAGGTTGCTGGAAGATGAGAATATCAACACGCATAGCCAATATTCTTGAAATTGGAAGCAGGCAACTTTAAAGACTGATTGAGATGATCTGCTTAAATAATTCATTAACCAGAGATAAAATTCTCCTAAATTTATTTCTTATGGCCCTCGTTATTCCAAGTCTTCTTTCTGTCTCCATTCTGAAATGATGTCCCCTCCTTTTTAGCAATCATGCTATTAATTTAAAGAGAATTATAAAGGTGAATTTTTAGGAAAACAGCAAATCGCCTAAGGTCACAGTGTTTGTGCTTCTTTAGTGTGACTCTCTTACAGTCTGGATTACAAGAATCCTTGGCTTGTGGGGATAGAACTGAAGGGCCTCAGCTGCTCCAGCTGCCAGTGTAGGGACAGCCCCTTCTCCTCACGGCTTCCTCCTTCAGTGATTAAAGTGTGTTGTCGCTTTGTTCTTCATCACTGTGGGAAGACGTCTCTGCATAATGGTGGAGGTGCTTATGTAAGGCAACATCATATGACCTAACTTGCCTCTGGAAGTTTCAGTGTTTAATTAGAATCAAAGAAGTGACAAGCCTTTCTGGGCCATCACTGACAAGAAAATAAAACCTCATGGGAAATTACAGGTTATTTTTTTCCTAAAAAGCTTAAAGTTGGAATGAAAATGTACTCTAAATTTGCTTAATCCGAAACCTGCTATCAGCAATGTTTCTATACTGAACATGCTTTTTGACTTAATTGGGACCTCCTCTCTATTGATCTTTGCGATATCTTGAGACCCTCTGCCTTTATTCTCTGCCTAACCAGTTTAGATTTGACTGATCATCATTCTGATCTACCCCCTGTGAATTCCTGACTTTGGTTTCACCCAACTGGCTGAGTGAATCCTCACTGGGCTCCTACACATCACTGGGGAACTTCCTTTAGACAGAAATGTCCAGACCAACTGTCTGGTTTGGTATTGTAGTTGTATACAACCATCTTTGTATTGTAGCACGTGAGTGTGTGTGTGTTTAGTTATAGAAACTCAGGGGTGAAAAATTATAATCTCAGAAAGAACATTTCTGATGTTTACATTTCTGCGAGTGTGCTAATCACGCACTCTGACTCAGGGGCTCTCCACCTCACTACTACTCACGTTTGGTGCAGGAGAATTCTTTGTTGGGAGGGCGCGCTGCAGGAGGGCTAGCTGTCTACCTGGTCTCTGCCGACTAGATAGCAGTAACTAAACCTCCCTCTCCCCACAAAAGAAAATGTCTCCAAACATTTTGCAAATGTCTCTGGAAGGGGAAAACCGCCCCTTACTGAGAATATTGTATTTAGATTGTACCTTCTCCTGAGGGTACAATCATTTCCTGGCTCATCTCTTTTTCCTTGGTCCAGCTCACCTCTGATGTTGGCCTCCCATCTTTACCTCTACTGGGGGGGTTCCTGTCCCTCCTCTGCATTCAGACATTTCATTCTGTCTGTGCTCACTGAGTCCTTGATCACTCTGGGGGATGCCTTCAGGTGCCACAGGGACAGAAGCCCCAAGGAGGCATCTGTGTGAGGAGGGCCTGTCTCACCTCCCTTCTCTCCTATTCCTGCTATGTCCCCCCCAATCTACTGTGGCCCCTCCATGTTGATTAGGGTAATATGAAGGGTCTTCTCCCAATATTTCAGACAAGACACTGGGCAGAACTCCCTATCCTTTTTACCTCTCAAAACATTCTGGGGCTTTCTATCACCTTGTCCCTCCTAGGATTTGGCACAGTGTAAGGAGCCCTATCATAGACTCACATCATTAATCCCCTTTAAGTCTTTTCACTCTCCCAAGTCTCTTTAGCTCCCTCCCTCAAGTGTTCTTATCTTCTCTCTGTGTTTCAGGAAACCTACTTTTGCAATCACACACCAGACTTCAAGATGTAAACACTATGTTATGAGCACTTCATGTACTTTTCCTTCTGAAGCTCAAGAAGTCTTTTTTTTTCTTTTCTGCTTGACCTGCTCTGCTATAGGTTTAAGAGCTGTCTGCATTCATTACAGACTTTGAGCCTATGACCTGAGTCTTTGACTCTTACTGGGATTTTGTCTTCTCTTTACTGGGGCAAAAAGCTTCAGCTGTAAGGTTCCATATAAATGACAGAAGAACTGAAGATGAAAAAGTTAACAAGAAGAAAAAAAATATTTGCACTACATATGTCTGATTGAGTAACTTTTGCACTTCATTTTGCAAAGACACTTTACAGGACCCACCAAACGTTTCATTTTCACTGGAGCTTCATCTCCTCAGAGGTAAATAGTGTTACCTGTAACTGGCTTTGAAAGGGGGTTAGAGATACGGGTTCATGAAGAGTTGACAACTCTCCCATCCTTTAAACTTTGGAGTAGAAAATGCCCTAACACAATTTGAGTAATGAGGAATCTGCTTTGTGAGGTACCACTGGTATAGAACCTTCAATCTATGTGGACATAACTAATAAACATTTTGAAGGGAGTTTAAAATGTGTATATATGTTCTTAAAAATTATTGGCAATGTCTAGTTGTTTCACTGCCAGTAATTGTCATTCATTTTTTTCCCCCATATAATTTCACTCAGCTTCATTTCAGGCCAATTCAAAGAGGAAGCCAACATGATGATATCTACCAAAAATCACTTTAATCTCCAAGTCCTATATAACAATATAAGACAACTCACTTTCCTGGAACAAAGGCTACAGCAACTAAAGTGCTTCCAATTTTATTTTTAGAAACTCGTTCATGCATTTTACCCTGACTTAATTCTAGCTCCTTTCTGTGACAGTTGGGGAGTTGTTTTAAATCTTAGTGAGAAAGGGGTAATTTGTTTCTGATCTACTTTTTTGCTTTGAAGAGACCATTGACGCTCTTAAAACAAATGCTGGTTTTGTTTCCTTGAGAACTCACAACCTACACAAACTTTGCTTGATAGTATGAGACAGAAATGAATTGTGATAAAATGGGTTCTGGTCCTGAAAGTGACAATTACATTTACTGCATTCTGGAGTCGTAAGTGTTTCATGGTTCCTGCTTAAAAGAGCTTCTGCATGTAATTTCCAGACCCTTGTAGATCTATATTAAATCTTTCACAATCATTCTATACCTCATCTGGTTCCCAAACCTTAAATTTACTGCTCAAAGACAAGTGTATAATTTAGAAAAGAAAATTCCATAGAAACACACAAATGAAATGTAGGTTGAAAACAGTATATTCTAGCAGTGTATTACTGGTGGATGAAGAGTTTGCTCTGATTAAAGTAATAATAAATCTTCGAGGCGAGGACTTAAATAATTCTTAAAAGACAAAGAGAGTTAACGAGGCTTTCTATGTCTCACTAAGAAATATTTAAAAGCACATTTGTGCGAGAGGTACATTTTTAAAGCTCCTCTAAAGACAGGATAAACATTGATAATCGTTTTTGCTTCAAATGTGGAGATCAAATAACAAGTAAATCTTTGGTAAACCCTTTGCAGTCTGGAATTGGCTCGGAAATAACACAAAGAAAAACTCAGAAAAGCCACAAGGATAAGAGCTGTGGGCTCTTATGACAACCCCCCAAGACTAACTACAAAAGAGGTTTATGTGCAAACCTCAAACCACTTGTATTAACTGATTGACCCTCAGCATGTGCTACCAATCCATCATTTATATCCTGCCTGACAGCTTCTTTTTAAATTACTGTTCTTAGGTTTGTATTTATTTCCCTTAACTTTTTATCTTGAGAATTTCAACACTACAGAATAATTGAATGAATAGTGGGAATAAACATCCTGGTAGCCTTCACCTAGACCCCTTAGTTGCTAACATTTTAGCACATTTGTTATCAATTTATGTTTTCTTTGCATACATCTCCCCAGGCATTTGCAAAAGTTGCAGTATTTGTATCTCCTAAGACAAAGGATGCTCTCCCACACAACCACAGTACCATTAACACACCAGGAAATTTAACATTTAACATTGTAATAGAAATAGGATCTGATTTCACAGAACATACTCACATATCCCAAACTGTTTCCAAAATGTCCTTCATAGCTTTTTTCCCCTTAATCTTGGGCCTATTAAGAATCAAGTCGCGGTCGTGGCTGCTCTCCCAAGATGGCGGCTATTCCAGCAGGTCCTTGTCAAGTCCTGCTGGTTATGCCAGGAGCTGAGACAGCAAGTCGAGGCTGTAGCCTTTGCCTGCTTGTTCAAAATGCAGACTTTCAAACGTCCCTCTTCCTGGTGGAAGGTCCTACTGAAACAGAGGCTTCTCCATAAAAGGGGGAGCTATCGTGTTCCCTGCCCCACTTTACAGGCAGCCACTTTGCACTAGCTACTTGGAACTGGGAGGGAGGAGCTTTAGAGCATACAAATTTGGGGGTCTCAGGTGGAACTGAGTGACCAGGTGAAGCCAGTAAAGACCAAAGTATGTGTGCTCAGAGGAGAGACAGGTGGAGGGGGGGAGGGGCACTTATATGCACCAGGCACTTGGAGAGCTCAGAGGACACATATGAAGGAGAGACAGGTAGAGACACTTGAAAGAGACACAGGGGTGAGAGACATGTAGGGAGGCTGACAGTGGCAGCTCTCATCTTGATTTGTACTTTAATTTTGTGCCTTTGTCCTAAACTTGTCTGGCCAACTTTGCCCCTTTCCTATGGTTCTCTGGCAGAGGGTGCTTTCAACTTGTGGCAAGTTTTTGGGCCTCAGTAGCTCTTCCTTGGGCCAACCTTGTTTGGCTGGGCATTTACCTAAGAGAGGATGGGTAATTTTGGACGTTTTACGGGGAAAAGAATATCCTTTCCCCACCTCTCTCTTTATGCTCATTAACCCTATTCAATTTCTTTTACACTAAGATTATGCTTGTCTTTGTGTGCGTGGATGGCAGGCCCCTTTAGAGCATGCGAATTTGGGGGTCTCAGGGTGCCCCTCAGTCTGTACACTGACAGACCTGGCAGACATCTAAAGTGGAAAGGTCCAAACACAAACCTCTCCTCTCCTAGCTTCACTTAATGTTGGCAAACTTGCCAGCAACCACTAACAGAAAATAAGTTGGACCAAACCTCTGCAGTCACTTTGGGTGTCTCCCTCAGGGGCCAGCAGCTCTTCCAGACCATTAAAGACTTTAAAAATGCATGGAAAAAACAAAAGCCCAAAGCCAAAAACCAAACACATCTTAGTTATGGAAGAAACTGCAATTATATCTCCACATCAAGTGGACAGCTGTAGAGGCAAAGAGGGGAATGCACTGAGCCATGGATGCAATCACAGTTGAAAACATTTTAGAGATGTGGAAAGTCAAAAGATGCTGCAGTGTTCACAGGCCTGGAAGCTACAGGGGGAGACTGCCCTCTCATCCCGAGCCCACACCCAGGAAGGGTTCTTCCAGCATCAAGCTCCGGAGGCCAACACGGTGGTGGCTTCAGCCAAAGCAGAACCAGGAAGGGGAGGGATCCCACAGACCTGAACAAACAAAACACCCAACAAAAAAGAACAAGCGAATAAATTTCTTTAAAAAAAGATCCTCCCTGTATTTGGTTATCTTCTGTATTTTTGCTGTCTCTGTAGATCTAGAACAAGGTGGAGAACAAGGGTCAGCAAACATTTTCTGTAAAATATAAATATGTATACATAATGTAAATAATATAACCATTTTAGCTTCTTCAGGTCATGGTTCTCTTTCACAACTGCTCCACTGTGCTGCCGGAGCACAAAACAACCAAAGACAACATGTGAAGGACCGGATATGGCAGTTTTAATAATATCTCCTTTATAGACACTGAAATTTCAAATTTATAATTTTCATAAGCCACAAAATATTTTCTGACCACTTAAAAATGTATGAGTCATTCATAGCTCACGGTTTATAAAAACAGTAGGTGGCAGGATTATTTTGTTTTATATTAATTTCCATGGTGACAATTCATCATATTTTAACATGCCTTTTCCTAATGATTAGGAATACTGAACATCTTTTGTGTGCTTATTGTATGTCTCTGTGTCTTTTGCCCATTTTTTAACTGAATTTTTAAAGTACTGAATGAAACCTGCTTTTAAAAAATTTCTTTACTGAAGTGTTATGGTTTATAACATTAGGTAGGCTTCAGATATAGAGAATGATGAATCAACATCTGTATCACTATTTTGTCCCAAAGCCGGGTTTCTGTCCATCATCATATAATTGACCTCTTTTATTTATTATATATATAATATATATTAGAATAAATCTTTGATTTATTAACTCCCCTTCCCATTTGATAACAACTATTTTGTTTTTATAGTCTGCTTTTTTTTTTTAAATCTGGTGATTAACTTTGTTTCTTTATCTTCTGCATAGTAGTGAAATCATATAGTATATGTCTTCCTCTGACTTATTTTGTTTAGCATCATCCCGTCTAGGTCCATCCATGTTGTTGCATATGACGGGAATTCTTTTTTTTTTTTTAAATTGTTTCATAAGTCAGGAGTAGTATTCCACTGCATATCTACACCACATCTTCTTTATCCACTCATTTGCTAAGGGGCGTTCAGGTCATTTCCTACTCTTGGCTGTTAAGAATAGTACTGTGATAGACATGGGGGTGCCCATGCAATATGTCTTTGAACCAAATATTTTATTCTTGACCACAGTCTGCCTGTTGGGCCAACCCAGCTAATCTGCAGCAGCCCCTTTGGAGCTGTTGCAGAAGGCATGACAGCATCTGCAGCCTCCATTAACTGCCTCACCCCTTCTTATCTAGCTCTCCTCCAGTTCAATGTACCACTTCAGAGGGTGTCCAGAGCAGGAAGGTACTATTTTAAGAGTGTGCTTGACAAAAGGTAGAGATCAGCATGGCCCCAAACTGTTAGGTCTGGGCTAAGTGAAGTTCACCTTTATCAGCAAACCTGCTCTGAATATCTGGAATCAGGACAGAGTCTGGCTGGAGGAAAGCTATCATTCCCGGAGGGTAACTGTCACATGAGCCTCTTAAAGCCCTTACTGTATCCTGTGTGCTGCATTCTGTTGACCATGGGTGCACAATCTCTTGGCTTTGTAAAGTCAAAACATTGAAAGGCTGCTTTAGACATGGGAATGGTCATGAGTGACTCACGGGATCTCCTGAAACAGAAATAAGCTGCCTCATGAGGTCCTAGTTTTCCTATTTACTCCAGGCGCTTACAATATTTCCAGGGATTATTCCATGTGTGAAACGGGGATTACGCATTCTTTCGGGACACCGATGCAAGGATCAGACTTCGTTTCTCTGAAGATGACAGAACTGTTTAGATGACTGCTTAGGACACTACCTTAATGTGACAGATGTACAATCAGCTAAACAGGGGTCCAGCCTGAGCCTCAGCACATGGCTCAGTCCCTCCTTTTTATACTGACCAATTTGTTTGCAGAACTCATCCCCCAGGCAACCTCCTCTACAGACCTTTAATATTCTCCTTGGGAACCTCAAACTCACATTCCAAAATAAAAGACTACATTTGAGAGGCCCGGACATCCACACTAAAGAACTGAACAGACTGGGGGTCGGTTTCACTTGTGGGGTTCTCAAGCCTTTCCTTTTTTTCCAAGCTCCAACCTAATTTTATGTTAATCTCCAGCTCATTTCACAATGCCTCCTTCCCCATCCCCCTACCCCCCAGGTATTTTCATTGGGTTGAAGGTATTTAGTTATTAGCTCTTCAATTTTATTAAAAACATTTCTTTCCTATGTTCACATTCCAAATAATAAAATGGTGCAATTAAACAGAACAACATGGTAAAGATCTCCTAGTGAGAAAAGAAACCAATCAGACATTACATATTAGGGAATTCCAGGCTGGGAAGATTAAAAAAACATGCAGTTTTGTGGTTGTTTTCTTTTTTCCTTTTTAAAGTTTATCATAATGCAGCTAGAAGAGATGATGGGCTTTCTTCTTTTTATTTATGATAGGATAAGACTGCTGGTTGGTAAGTAAATCCCATTCTCTGGCTTTCCCATCTAGCTCATGTTCCCAGCTCAGAGCATCATAAATAACCAATGAAGAAAAACACTGTCTAAACATAAGAGAAGATTTCCATAAATGTTCACATTAAAAATGCATGATTGGTATGAAGACTTCATTTTAACCATGGCGTAGTTTCTGTCTTTTACCATGATCACATTCTCTTTGCATTGTCTGTCTCAGCTATTTAACTTTGGAGTACACTAGAGACGAAAAATGGGTAATTATGTAGCAGGCTCATGGGGATCCAGAGGCTCGGCTGCTGGCATTTCCCCCTTTGTAGCATAAGCCCTTGTGTACTCAGCAATGAACTTTAACAAATCAGCCTTGAACCTGAGTGGTGGTAGCGAAAAGAAAACTGGATGTTCAGTGACCATCTCTACTGTGACTTTATTATAATCTCTTTTGTCTATAACAATGGTAAGGATAGATGAGCACACAACTAATTGCCCTTCATCTCTGGCTGTGTGAATTCTATGTTATGCAAAGTTGTGTCAGAGACACACACTGATATTAATGAGTTTTTTGAGTCAGAGGCTAGTAACACAGATACAACGGTCAGGCAGTGACTTTTATTTCACGGAAACTGAGTAACAAAATAGAAAGACCTGGAACTGCCTGTTAATTTCTATTAATAGTGTTGCTTAAACAAGTTGAGAAGCTTCTGGCTAATGGATGTTTTGTCATAGCATGTTAGTGAGTATCCTGAGGTGTAGCTGGTGAAATGGTTAAAACTGGGAATATAAACAATGTTAGTCTTTTTTCCTTTTAAAATTCTTGGCTACTAAACTTTTGTTAAGTGTGGGTAGACTGCTGTGGTTTCTGTGGAGAGTATCATGTTGGCCTTGGAGAATTGCAAGGCATCACCCCAGATTTTGGAGTTCAGAGCTATTTGGCTGTTTGGGAAACAAGGCTGAGAAGTGTTCCCTTCCTTTCCTCTGAGAAAGGGCCATTCCCACTTTCTTTTGCTTTCTAGCACCAAAAATGTACAGTACGGATATCTTTCAAGTCAAGCAATTGAATGTGATGAAGAAGACATAGTAGGCAAGGATGAAGAAAGATGGATGGTCAGACAGGAAACAACCAGTTTCGTCTCAGGGGAGGAAAGAGACAGAAACACCTTCTAGATTGAATTCAGAATAATTGAGATTCCTTTAAAAGAAAAATTCTGATGGGTCTATGAACGTAATTCTTTTCAACTATATTTCAAATTTCTTAAGGGTTGAGGTAATTTACTTCCCTTTCTCTCTCTCTCTCTCTTTTTTTTTGCATAGAATTCCTCACTCCCAACTCAGACTGTACTTTAAAAGTCTTCTCTGTGTATGTGGTCAGTACCACTATGATGGTGAACTTGTAGGCAGAGCTGGTCACGTTCTTTTCTCATACAAAAATCCTTTCTGATCTGAGATGTTTGTAAAAGCAACACTGCCACCTGCTGGTACTGGCATGTCAAATTTCTTGTAGCCGGCAGATGGCATTTCCGCCCATCCACAGTTTCCACCAATACAGATCTAATATGCTTTGAAGCTATCCAAACTTTAAAGCAAGTCTAACTAATATCTTCTATAATAGGGTCAAATATCAAAGGACTTGAAGTAAGGCCCTTGATTGTACTTTTGTATCTGAAATAATTGTATATTTATAATCTGACCCTAGATTTACCATGACATCAACTTTTAAGATCTGTTACTTTCCTGGGGTATTCTAACAGACTTTTGACATGACAAGAATGTTCTGGCATTAGAACTGAAGATAACAGGAAAGCGTGGAAGGAGGGTATGGTGAAGAATTCGAAGACAAGCTGTGTCAGTCATGAAATTAAAAAGGATGAACAAGCTGGTCAGACTGTCTGCCTAAATGGTGAACAGGTAAATGGAGTTTTCCACACTGTATCTTCAGACTTCTAGTTTATTTTATTCAGAGTTAAATGTTTTCACTTATGGTAACTTGAGATTTTTGTTCCTGGAAACTAAAGTGGTCTCATGTTTTTCCTTGAACTGGGTATATAGTAGGTGTCAAATAAAAATCAGTTGCATGACTGAATGTGAAGATACCTTTGCTTTTATGATTAATCTCTAAATACTCTGTTGGGACTCTTGAAGAGTATAGCGTTGACTTTCCTAACCTTTCTTCATGCTTCTTCCATCAAAATCCACTGGTAGGGCCTCCCTGGTGGCGCAGTGGGTTAAGCAACGCACTATGAAGTAAACCGCAGCCACTGCAGCACAAGTTCGATCCCTGCTGCTGGCCAGGGAGGGGACCCACATGGTGCAGCAGACCTCTCCTGCTGTGCCCGCTGCTCCCCTCAGCAGTGTTCTCCTGTTGATCTGCCTGTTCTGCTCCCCACTCTCTGTGGTGAATCCTCTCACTGCCCTGGACTCTGGCCTGTACCCCAGTGCTTGTATGCATAAATAAATAAATCTTTAAAAAAAATCCACTGGTAACTGCTCATAAGGGAAGGAAAGTGCTCATGGATAAATCCTCTTCATTTTCTTCCACTTGATCCTTGCAAGACATTGACAGCATTGAAATAAGCAAACATGACTAATATATTTTCAAGAGAATGCTGTAACCACTTGGGATTATCTGTCTAGAGTAATCTGCACTTTTGCCTTCGACTAGGATATTTTTTTTTTATTCTAAAGAGATCAGAGTTGATTTATAAAACACTGGTAGCAATGCACATATGTCAATAGACATATAAATACATTCTGCCCAGTGAAGGTTAATTGCTTTCTCCCTGCGGTCCCTCCCCTCAAACCATACTAGTTCTGTTTCCATTTGCAAATTTGTTTTGGTATTCCTGACTTACAAATATCTGGTGTTGTTGTTGTTTTTAAGTCTCTTTTGAACTAGCTGTTAATGTAGACTCAATCTCTCAATACCCAAACAGTTGTGTAGTATCAGTTAAATGGAATTTCCTGTTGAGTTCCTAGAGGCCCTCGTTTTACCAGTTGACACATATTTGTATTATATTTTATATGAGTCAAGAATTGTTTCTGAAGTTTGTCATTTAGTAGTTAAAAGGAATCTGGGCCTCTTACTTTGGCTTCTATGAGAATTGCACCACAGATAATCCAAAGACAAGTGCCCCCCTCCCAACCTCTTGAAGCAGAGGGTGCAACAGAGAGGCACTGAGTCTATATGAAAACAAATTTAGGAGTCTGTCCACCTTCCTGTAAGCCCTACACACTGCATAGCTCTGTATGCTTTCTGGTGAACTTCCTTTGGGTAAATCACTTCTGGAACTTTTCTGCTGGAAGTGCCTTCAGAGTCTGCCTCACATCTTTGTCCTTAGGTTTGCAGCACTGATGAATTTCATTGGTTTATAACTTTGGTATTGGTCAGATGTGCTTTGAATTCTAGCTCCCTCATGCACTAATTAGCTATGGGGTCTTGTGGGAATCACTAGTTTCTAGGTTTCCCAATCTGTATAAATTAAGGCTGTTGCCAGGAGGAACTAAAATAACACATAGGGTGCCTAACACGTGCTCTTTAAATCTCACCTATTATTGCTGTGTAAGGACAAAACCACAGGCTGGATGCTGGCAACCTCATACTGGTTTCCTCCTTGACCCTGATGGATATGTGCTAGCACCATGAGAATGATGTTTGAAGGCCACAGATAACTCAGACAGCTCTGCAACTAGGTGGACCTGCAGAGAGCTTGAAGGACCTAAGGGGTTGCCTGGACTGGATGACACAACTTTCTGAAGTGAGCAAAGCAAGCCCTTAGCCTTTCAATTATTTGATTTCAGAACATCCCAGGATTGGGTAAGAGGTCAAGTTGTGGTTGGTGGTAATTGATAGTCAAAGGCAGTGACCTTGGGCCAAGAGCTGAGAAGTAGTTAATAATTTGTATGTCTCCACTGAGTATAAGGAATTGGTGGGTGCATTGCCCCAGATATTCCTACCGTATTCTCAGTAGGGATGGTCCTAGACAGCTGGTGACCAAGTCAAGTACTTCAGTGCTTTTCTTCTGATGGAGTCTACGTGAGCAATGGAGCATCTAATATGGAGAGTTTCTCCAGTGGGGGGCTGGCTGACCACGCCACCCCTCTGAGTTCAAGTGCCAGTAGATCTTACTGGACCAAGATAGCAAATATCACAAGTCTTCTTAAATATCACAATGACACTGTAACTTTTTTATAAAAATTTTTTCCTTTAATTTATATATTTGATGTCAATTGTAATCCCCATGTATTCCCCATCACCATATCACCAGTGCACCATCACCTCAGTCCCCCGTGCTCCCATCTTCCCTCAACCCTCCCTCTCCCCCTCCTACCTCCCCACCAAGTGTCCCCAATTTGTCCTTCTCTTTTCATTTTTGGTTTTTGTGTATTTATTGTTATTATTATTATTGTTCTTATTCATTTCCTTGATCCTTATTTGGTTCCCTTATGTTCCTCCTAGGGGAGGAACCATCTGGTATTTTTCTTTTGCCTTCTGACTTACTTCGCTGAGCATAATCCCTTCCAGTTCCATCCATGCTCCTATGACTGCATCTAGTTTTTCTTTTTTGATCACTGAATAGTATTCCATCATGTATATGTACCACAGCTTCCTGATCCACTCATCTGTTTTCATTTAGGTTGTTTCCAGGTCTTACCTATTGTAAAGAGTGCTGCTATAAGCATAGGGGTGCAGGTATTCTTTTGAATCAGTGTATTTGTGTCTTTTGAGTATATTCCTAGGAGTGGGATTGCTGGATCATATGGAAGTTCCATTCTTAGTAGCTTGAGGAACCGCGATACTGCTTTCCATAATGGTTGGGCCAGCTTGCATTCCCACCAGCAGTGTAAGAGAGTTGATGTCTCCAAGGTAGTAGTGACACAGATCTCATCTATTCACTCCCACTCAACGAATACTTTCTATGTAAAAGGAATAGCTGACTCTGAAATCTGCATTTCATGCACAGAAAAGAAATTCTGACATCAGTGAGCTGATGTGACTGAATTTTAATTTTAAAAATCTGTAAATGAAGTTTTGATTATCATGTGTATTCCTACTTCAGTGTCTTTGCAGTGTTAATTATGTTTAACTTCAAATATCCAGTAGAGGGCGTGAAAGGAATTCTTTAGCTCAGAAATTTGCAGACAGGATAAAAACAGCAAAAATGAAAGTGTAAATGGGTTGCAGTTTTCAGGTAGGAAAAAATAAAAGCCCTTTAAACATCAACCTGAAATATTTCACTACCTTTGCTTTTTCTTTTTCTTTTTAAAAACGATTTATTTATTGGGGCCTCCCTGGTGGCGCAGTGGGTTAAGCAACCACTATGAAGCAAACCTCAGCCACTGCAGCACGAGTTCGATCCCTGCCGCCGGCCAGGGAGGGGACCCACATGG
>JAGFMF010011823.1:8058336-8106039 GCA_019455555.1 Galemys pyrenaicus
TCAGCAGTGTGTTTCAGTCCATCTGCCTGTTCTGCTCCCCACTCTGTCTCTGGTGGATCCTCTCACCTCCCGCGATTCTGGCCTGTACCCCAGCTATAAATAAATAAAAATCTTTTAAAAAAAAAAGAATAATCTAAGGTGAAGACTTAGATTAAAAAAAAAAAGATTTATTTATTTATGCATACAGGAGCTGAGCTGGGGCACAGGCCAGAGTCGTGGAAGGTGAGAGGATTCACCAGTCAGAGTGGGGAGCAGAACAGGCAGACGGACCAAAACACACTGCTGAGGGGAGCAGCGGGCGAGGCAAGAGAGGTCTGCTGCGCCATGTGGGTCCCCTCCCTGGCCAGGGGCAGGGATCAAACTCGTGTCGCAGTGGCTGAGGTCTGCTTCACAGTGCGTTGCCCAACCCACCGCGCCACCAGGGAGGCCTCCTTTGCTTTTTCTTATTTCTACTTATCCTACTTATATCACTTAAAATATTTGTCTCATTTCTCTAGATTGAAACTACTATATTTGTAAAACATGAAATTTTTAGACAAAATATTAATGATTTGAATTCAGATCTAGTAGAGACAGACTTGAAAAATTATAAAACTTTTGCACAGATACTATATTAAACATTTGAAAAATAATTTTAATCTTTATGGCAACCCCAACAAGCTAACTTTATTACTTCCATTTTCCTGAGACTCAGAGAGGCTCACAGCATTTCTCTGGCCTGCCTGTCTTCACTATTTCTCATAAAAACTTTGAGAAGTATGAAGTGAATTATTCTTATGAATAGAACAGTATCTAGAATCCTCAATCCAGAACTTGAAATAGCCAGTAGGATCACTTTTGTTTTTACCTATTTTGGATATTATCTTTTCCTGTTTTTTTCCTAGTCAAATCTCACAGATGGTTAATTTTTGCTTTTTTTTATATTTCCTTCTGTTTAACTTCTTAGTAGCTCTTCAAATTAATAAGCCTTCTCACATTTGCAAAACTGTAATCTGTTTGACAGTGACAATGAAGAGAAATCTGGTCAGTGATGCCAATGTGTGTGTGTGTGTTTGTGTGTTTGTGTGTGTGTGTGTCTCCACCAACAAGCAATTCTCCAATTGCATATCCTACGCTTCAATGCAATTCTGACATTATATGTCTGGATTTAGCATTGGATCCTACAGGTGACGTGTTCAGTTCGACACAACTGCCCTCTACTTCAGTGCCAATCACAAACCAAAGCTGTCACTGCGCTTCTGACCACCTGGTTACTAACTGGAGGTCCGGTGACCCCCTCCTTGGGTTACAGGCTGAGGACTCCGTCCTATAAGACTGTTCCGCTTCTACTTCAGACACCAAGAGAAGTTCAGATAGTCCCTGAGCTGACCAGGTGACTATGAACTAGGGGTCTCCATGACCCTTTCCTTGGGTTTGATGAATTTGCTGGTGTGGTTCACCGAACTCAGAAAAACCTTGTACTTACTGGATAACTGGGTTATTAAAAAGGAATATAACTCAGTAATAGATGGGAGAGATGCAAGGGGAAGTAAGGTAAGTAGCTGCTCTAAGCTTGCCACCCTCCCCGAATCTCCCCCGGTGTCCAACCAAACTCGAAGCTCCCAGTAACCTGTCCTTTTGGTTTTTATGGAAGGCTGCATTACATAGGCAGAATTAATTAAATCAGGGTTGTTGGTGATTGAACTCCATCTCCACACCTCCTCCCTCCCCTTAAGGAGCGAATGTGGTGTGATGGGAATGGAAGCTGAAGTGGAGATTCCAACCTTCTAATGCCAAGATCATCCCAGAGGCAAACACCCCCACATCAGGTCCAAAATCACCTCATTAACATAACAAAAGACAATTCTATAGCTCTGTCACTTAAGAAATTCCAAGGGGTTTAGGAGTTCTGTGGCAAAAAAAAAAAAACGGCTAAAGACCAAGTAAACATTTCTTTTTCAAGTGCCAATATCACAGCAAAGTTGTCTTATTCTATTCATAGCTTGCAGTTTCAGTGTGTCTCAGATGAGGACTATCTATATTAAAATATTTTGAAGAGTTTGTTGAAAATAGAGATTGTGCCACAACAAAGATTAATTTATAATCAGTTTCTTGGATTGAGGCTTAAGAATCTGCATCGCCATATCATTCTTAGTTATTGTTCACATGTCTTGAAAAGTGATGCTCTGGCTTAGACATTGAGCATGACTGGTGTTCAAGCAGCAACTGGTGAGCTTTGTCAATGGCTGTTCCTTAGGCCTCAGGCCACACCACCCCACTCAAGGGATTTGTTGGCTACTAAGTCAACCAACCATACAGGTTAGTGGGAGAGCATGGCTTTAGGAAGCAGAGGTACCCTGATCTTGATTTATTTAGCTTCAGTTTCCAACATCTATAAAATAATGTCTACCTGTAGTATTTTTGAAGACAAAATGAGATAATAAAGTTCAAGCACAGATCAAGGACAGTGTCTGGTCCATATTAGCGCCTGAAATAAAAGTAGATGCTAGTGCAACAAGAAATTACATTTAATAGATATAATAGTAGTACTTGGTAAGTATTTTGAATGGAATTATTTCTTAGGTTCACCTCCTAGTTTTGTACCCCTGACACCATCCACCCCAAACACAGTCTATCTTAGTTAAGAACAAGGCTCCTATAAAGTGTGAAGCTTAAAGGAAACAGCATGAAATGATTTGCATTAAATTTGATTTATAAGAAAGATCACAAGTAAACCTTCTAGAAATTGTTTTCCAAGTAAAATGATATATTTGTGTGATATACTTCTTTATACAGGGTGCCAAATTCTGGGAGACAATTCTCTACAGGTATCATATTTTTGCATATCTTTTGAGGTAGGCTTTGATTACCTCTTGTTCTAGACCATCTTTTCAATAATACATGTACAGTAAACAATATTGGAAAATGAAATGCTTCCTTCTGGGACAAAGATGGGCCTGATTATTGCCCATTCTAAAAGATTCTGGTTCCCTAAACTCAGGGTTCCTACCCTGAAATGCAACCAAAATGTCTGAAAGCTTCCTTCTGGACCTTTCTGTGTCATTACCATGCAAAGGGAAACAAAAAGAACCGACCCAGATCCATGGGTTCCCAGGCTGTTGCTGTGTCATGGTACTGATGCCCTTGGTCCATGGACCAAGCGAGCCCAGGTTTTTGCCATCGTCCATGAAATCATGGCATGAGATTTCAAGCTGGGTATAATCTCACACCTTTCAGTTTTTGACACTATATAAAAGTGCCTTCAGCACAGGTTGGATACATTTTATTTTTGCTTAGCTCAAGTAGTTGTCTGGTGAAATTAACAGTGACAGAAGTAAGTTATTTCACCAAGATGCAGGATGGAACCTGAACTCATTGCTTCTAGCCCTCTGCTCTTTTTTTCGGACACTGACACTTGGCTAAATATCCAGGCAAAAATATGCTAAGTGAACATGATTTTATCAGAACAATTAGACATTCTATCATGGAAAGGGATGCTTTCTATTGGGCCATTGAGGATTGAATAAAGTTATCTTTAAGTCATTTCTTCTACCATATTTCCATAGACAGATTGATGGATTAGGCTGTATCAGTGGTTTTACCATAGAAATTTCCAGTTCCTGGATTTTTCAGGGTTGTACAGCATGTTTGAAGGAAAGCAGAGTCAAAATGACATTGCCGATAAGCCTTGAGATAGATGGTTGTGCTGAGCGAATGCATAAAAAGGGAATTCTGGGTCACTCTGGAATGTAAGGTGATGGAATTCTCAGATAGCTAGTGAAGTTAGACTGTGTTTGGATGAATGGTGTCAGGGGTACAAAACTGGGAGTTGAACCTAAGAAATAATTCTATTCAAAATACTTTCTTATAAGCTGTTCAATGCTTTTTAGTACATGGATGAAAAATGTAGATGCTTGGAAGTGAAAACAGCTGAAGACCATTAAGCAGTCTCCAAGAGTTAACAAACAAAGGCAGCAAGCAATGGGGATAGATTCTCAAAAAACCCAGAACACTGGATTTAAAGTCCTGTCAGGATACTTGGCTTTGCTTTAGACATTGTTCCAACTTAGGTATCAGAGTTCTAGTCAATAAAATGCAAGCATATTCTTTAACTTGGAGTATTCCTGTGCCAATAACATTCTCTAGGGAACACAGAGTCCTTTCTTTAGTTAAGTTCAGGATAATTGGTTCATCAGGCAACTACAAGGTCAAGCCAGAACAAACACAGAGTGTACAAATGGTGCAAAATGTCTCTGCCCTTAAATAGTTTACAATCCAGTTGTGGAGACAGATACTTTAAAAATAACCAAAAAACCAAACCAAACAACTACATCAGAGTGAGATATGTGTACTAATATAAATTTTATGAGATCCAGGCAAGGGTCACAGGAAACATTAATTTTATCTTGCAGTAGAGAGGAATGAAAATGTTCACAGAGGAGATGACATCTATGCTACCCTGGTACTATGACATACGACACTATGACATATGATGACATGGTGACCTTTGGCTCTTTCTTTTAGCAAAATCTAAAGTGTCCTGGTTTCCCCTGTCCTTTTTATAAAAAAAAAAATGGATAAAAATGGATGATCTCTTTCTTTATCCCACCTCCTGGAGGAAATTGTTTAAAAACAAAGCTAGTGACTTGCTGCTTTGAAGTGTTTTCAAACTGGGTAGCTTTAAATCAAATCCTTTTTGCAAGTCATGGCAGAGGTCTTGAACTATTGTGTCAAGAGAAACTATCAAGACAATTTGCTTCTTGATTTTGTCATAATGATGCCGAGGACCAGATTTGAGTTGAGCTTCACAGTTAACCTCTGAAGACAGGACGGGGACACCGTAGCACTGCTCTCATCATGGGCACCTCAGAGCGAAGATAGACGTCAATTTGGGGTCTACAAAACAGAGTAGCTGCTAGCTTTACTTCCCACTGCAGTCCTTGTTATTTCATCTACTAGAACTTTTTAAAAGATTTTTTTGGTGTGATCATGCTTAACTTAGTATTTTCATAATAACCTTTCTCTTTGTTTATAGAAATATCATCTTGGCAAACGCTCAAACCCTTGGACTTCACTCCTTCAAAGTTCTTTTACTTTTTCCAGAGGATCTCAGCAGAGCAGAAACATTACTTTTTATTCACTTCTTTCTCTTTTTTGTTATTTATTATTTTTCACAATCACAAATTTACTCTGTAATCCAGTTAGACTGGGAAGGGGATAAAGAAAAATCCAAAGAACTGTAGGCAGAGCATAAAACTTATAGTATATTTCAGGCATGTGGGGATGAATGGGTGCTCTTACGAGCTATATAGAAGGGATCTCGTGGTTAAAATAAAGCACAAGTCAAATCCATGAGATTTGCCCATACTTGGCAGTGGTGATCTTCTTGATGGTCTTGCCATTCCTGGACCAAGGGCTTCATGGCTTCTACAATTTTCATGCCCTCTTAATGTAGCATAAATAATTAAGGGAAATGGAGTTCATCCTACTCCTTCTTCCCAGTGAGATACTTTTGTCCTGTATTGACCCACATATATTATTATGGTAACACAATAGTAAATTTCCCTGTTGGAATTCGATTGGGTGAACCTCCATCTCTAGTATGAAACAATGCAATGAAGACACTTGGAAGAGTAGGTTAAGAGAGAAGGCAGAGTTTGCTTCTTTATGCTCTGCAGCTCTGCGGGTGAGTCACCTGTACACACTTTTATTGCAGTTTGTAGGTACAGAGTAGATGACGCATTCATTTCTATGCCTCTCCCATGATATGCAGATCTTATTCTTCCTTGCCTCAATGGCATTGATCAACATGTCCAGGATATTGGCTGGTGCTCAAAATACTTGTGAAACTGAACTGAAGATGAGGCTTTGAAAAACATTTTAAGGGTGAACTAAGGAAGAACAAATAAGTCCACAGAGCAGTAGCGGTAGATGGGAAATCAGAAAGGCATGTCTGGCGGGTGTGAGAGTATCAACAGGAGTGGTCAAAGGACCACCAAACAATGTGGGTTAAAAAGTACTGAATAGATGTATTAGTGGTTTTACTCCAGAGGCAGAAGGAAAGATCATATTGCTGACAACTGAGGAGGAAGAATCAGCAGGGACAGATCATATTCATAGTTATCACAGAATAGGGTGATATTACTGACTTTCCACAATCAAATATCACAAACTTCCATTCACATATCACTATGAACCAAACAATAGATCCTTGGTCACTGAAAGAGATTCACAATACTTTCTATAAATAAACAAATAAGATGTTAAAGCTTCAGTGTGTACTCTTTTATATGTATGCTCATATGGTTTTTATTTTTTTTTTAAAGATTTCTTTATTTATGCATACAAGCACTGGGGTACAGGCCAGAGGTGTGGGGTGGGGTGAGAGGATTCACCACAGAGAGCGGGGAGCAGAACAGGCAGATCAACAGGAGAACACTGCTGAGGGGAGCAGCGGGCACAGCAGGAGAGGTCACCATGTGGGTCCCCTCCCCCCAGCCGGCAGCAGGGATCGAACTCGTGCTGCAGTGGCTGCGATTTGCTTCGTAGTGCGTTGCTTAACCCACTGCGCACCATGTGGGTCCCCTCCCCCCAGCCGGCAGCAGGGATCGAACTCGTGCTGCAGTGGCTGCGATTTGCTTCGTAGTGCGTTGCTTAACCCACTGCGCCACCAGGGGAGGCCCTCATATGGTTTTTAAAAAGGAAGAATAACTGTCTCTCACTTCACAGAGTGAACATTTGCAACATTTCTGGAGAGTATGAAAGCATCAACCTGTTAAAAGTACAAAGTTTTGCACCTGAGTTTCACTTAGAGAAGCATGTAACACATACACCATACATCAATTAGCAAAACATGTAGATCAAAATGTATATTTTCAGCTTTCACGTGAAATGCTCTTTTTGCTTCCTAGCGTTGCTGTGACACGATGACCAAAATTTTAGTGACTAAGAGAAACAAGGAGTTTATTCTTTCACAGTTTTGGAAGTCAGAAATCTGAAACAAGGTGTCAGCAGGGTTAATTTCTTCCAGAAGCCCTGAGAGAAAATCTGTACCATACCTCTCTCCCCACTTTAGGTGGTTGCCAGCAATCCTTGCCTCATAGACACATCACTTCCATATCTGCCTCTGTCTTCACATGGTGTTCTCCTCTGTGTGTGCAGGAAAGTCTTCATAGAATGAAAACCTGAAAGTGATGGAAAGGATCCAGATATAGGTAAGAAAGGATAGAGAAGGACACTGTGTCACTGTGGCCAAATGTTCATCCTATCTCAAATCAACCCTGTGTCACAAGCATTATCATTATCCCCATGATTAAAAGCTGGGAAATTTCCAGAGCAGGGCTTGGAACTCTGTCAGACACTAACTCAGACTCTAAGACTCATTGGATAAAGTCCATGTACATGAAACTTAAACTTGTCCTGCCAGAGTGCCATCTGAATCTTTTGATGCACAAAATATCTAAAAGGAGTCTTTGCCCATTTCCTCCCTTGGGTTAGAAATCTAATAATCTTTGCACTCTGTTGGCAATTCTGAAAGTAACTGCATGAGACTCACTTGTAATTGAAAGTAGCGGAGGCTTGAAACTCAGTCCAACCACAGACAGCAAAGTGCTTTAGAGCTGAGCTTTCTTGCTGGACAGCTTCACTTATCTCAGATTTTCCATGGATGGTACTTGCAAATGTCCTCACCTAGGACTTAATTTATCTCACAGCTATTGCCAAATATGTAGGTTCACCTTGTACTGCCTATGGTTTGCTGCCAAGTAGGTAAGGAGCAAACCCCATTGCCTACTTGGAAGAATTTCTCTAATTTCTCCCAAAACAACACCAAGCTTTAAATTATCAGGTTCTGTTGGCTCAGTGAATTTCTGCTGCTACTACAGAAAATGATTTTTAAATATTTTTTTGAAAAATATTATAGGTTCCAGCATTATTCGAATATTACATTTTAGATGAAGCTACTAAATAATTGAGACAATTCTGAAGCCTTTACAGCAAATACCCCTGGCTTCTTTTACTTTAGAGATGCATGACGGTTGTGGTGATGAAACACAATATTAACATGGTTAGCTTTTTCCTTTCTGGCTTCAGAAGGTCTAGACATTTATTACTAGGGGTAGGGGAGAAAATAATTGAAAAGGACACTCTGTTCACTTCTTTATTTATAGTTGACAGAAAGCAGAGAAACAGCTATTAATAGAGCATTTAAGATGTTCTCATAGGAACAACTAACATCTTTATAATGTTAACTGTGGTATCAGTTGCCCTGAAGTCCCATGATGGGGTCTTTCCTTTGCTCTTTCCTCTGCTCGTTTGTTACAATTTCCCTCATCTTAGTACTTGTTTATTTTTACTTCTTTGGAACTAGAAGGGACAAACATCGAGAGCTTGTGCCTATTTTGTTATCTTACACCTGAAGTGTATCTTGCAAAATAGTTTTAAATAAGGCATTTATACTTTCTAAGTCAACCAATTTAGTCAGTATTTCAAGTCTTCTTTATATAAGCAAAGCACTAGCTACCTCACCATCCTTGACTGTCTGTCCCCCTTTCTCCTTTTTACCTATAAGTGATACCTTTACATTGATAACATACAGCCACACCTTAGAGATACTGCAAGTTGAGTTCCAGACTACCCCAATAAAGCAAATTGCATAACTAAGTGACTCACATGATGCTCTTGGCTTCCTACCTTATATAAAAGTTACATTTGCACTATATTGTGATCTATTAAGTGTGCAATAGTAGCATTATTCTTAAAACAACAACGCATGTGCTATAATTAAATATGACACAGAGACATGAAGTACTCCTTGCTTTTGGGAAAAGGCTGCTAGTAGACTTGCTCAATGTAGCTCAATGCCACAAACCTTCACTTTGTAAAAAAAACCACAATATCTTTAAGTTGTAATAAACTGAAGAGCAATAAAACAAGGTAAGTCTGTACAGGTTTCAAACCTCTATATTACCTTACAAGTCTCCACAGATGTTCATATCATTTGGAATGGAAAAGTAAAGAAGCAAACGATCAGTGAAATGAAGTGATTGTCTTTTAGTAGCCTTGGGTGTTCTACTTGCTGCAGCTTGTTTCTTTCTCTCACTGCCTGGCTACTTTCTATTCATTCTTCTTGTCTGAGCTGAACTGCATTTCTTCCAGGTGGCCCTTGAACAGGTTCTCAAAGTAACTTGTTCTCCCATGAACCACCCACCACACACTGCAGTTACATGCTTGCTGGTCTGCAGTTGACCTCTGTTCTTCCTGCTAAGCTGTCAACTCCACAAAAACAGTGATCCTTAGTAAACCCAGTATCCCCTTAGTTAACCTCAGTGTTTGGAATCCAAAAAATATACACTGAATAAATTAATTCTTTTTAAACAATTTGAACTATCATTGGGACTTAGCAAAGGGCTGTTGTTGAGAACATTATGACGGACACACCAGCATTTATTCTACCCTTTTGGCCATGGCGTCACAGCAATACAGTCTGAGGAATCAGTATCTGCTCCTGGATACATACTAACTGAAGAATCTCATACCTCTTGTCACACACGGCATGTCTTTGGTGACAACTGTTTGCTCAGCAGTATACAGTTCATGCCTTAATTTGGCCTATTCGAGTTGAAGGAAGAAATGCCATTCCTTAGCTGGGGAAGAACATCTGTTCTCTCTTCAACCAGATGTGAAAGAGGAACCATGTTGCCATCTCCTCCTGGCAGCCCCTTACTAGCTGAGCAGGAAACAGAAGTTGGACGAACAGCAGAGGGCATGAAGAACTTGGGTCTTCAGTGTTATTCATGAGGAACTGCCTCAGAAAGTCCTGATGCCTGAGCTTTTCAGAGAAACAGGGAGAGAATATTCCAGACAGAAGAAAATAGTGAGGAAAGACTATGTATTTGAGAAACAAGAACAGCACTGAATTATTAACCTAGGGAAGAGTTTCCTGAGATGAAGCTAGCATGGTGAGGGAAGACCAAATCACACAGGGGCTTGTGGTCATGCTAAGTGGCAGTTTATAATTCAGTTTGTTCTGGCATGGAGCAAACCTGAGCTCCATTCCTACTGGTTCAATTTCCAGCTGGGTAACCTTGGGAAATATACTCAATCTTTACCCTCAAACCCAGTTGCCTTTTTATAAGTGAATGGCAATATAGTAGTTTCTTTCTAGTGTTTTTGCAAGAGTAAATGCAATACTTACCCAGAACATAGCACAATAAGAGTTTCATAAATGAACCAAATAAATGAAATAAAAAGAGATTATGGTTGATTCTATTCTTATTAATGGACAGTATTAATGTGAGATTATATTAACTATAACGAGTTTGAACTTTTTAAGAGTTTAGGCAGAGAATAGTTGATAATGCATTAGAGAGGAGCAAGTGTAGAGGCAAGAGGATCAGATTGGAGAGGTTATTGAAAATTTCAGGCAAAGATACTGGAGGTTTAGGCTAAAGTAGAGACAGTAAGGATGGAGGAAAATAACAGATGGTTTAGAATTACTTAGGAGGTAGAACAAGATGACTGTGATCATTGATTATGAGGGATTAGGAAGAGGGAAAAGCTATAGATGGCTTCAAAAGTTCAGGCTTGGCTTATTTATTAAGCTAGGAACCCTGCAGCAGAAACAGGTTTATATGTGTTTCTACAGAGAGGAGACAGGAGTAGAAAATTTTAGTTTTGGATATGATGTGTTTTAGTTACCTTTGAGTCATCCAGGGGGAGATACTTAATCAGTAGTGGACATCTTATATGTTTAATGAATAGAGGAATGTTCTTGTCTAGACACATAATATTGATTATCAAAGTATAAAGGGTTACTGAGGCCATGAGAGAAATGAAAACTAGGGAGAGTAGAATGACCAGAGCTTAGAGGAAGTCCAAGATAAAAGACCAGTCAGTGAATCACAAACAATGAGTTTGATTGCAAATTACTGGACCAAACTAGACTTACTTGAACAATAAAAATTATGTGTGGGGAATTCCAGTAGCAACATGGGCTTCGGGGATGATTAGATTCAGCAGATTAATGATGTCATCAATTTCTTTCCATTTTGAGTACTGCTTTCTGTGGGGTTGGCTTCCTGTTAAGGCTGACAGCAGGATGACTGTCTACAGTTCCAAAGGCCCAGGCCTTCATTCCACACTAAGTAGAGTAGGTCTATTATTTTCTCATAAAAGGAGAAGGCTTTTATTTCAAAATAAAGTTCTTCTTCATGGGTTAGAATTGGGTCACATTCCCATCTCTCAATGGAATGGAATTATGGTGCTTCATTTGACCAACACCCCACAAATATGTTGAGATGAAGTCAAGTTCTCCATTGTTCATGGACAATGAACCTGTGGACTACAGCTCAAGGACCTGTACAACACTGGTTTAGTTATCAAAATAAAGTAGCCTGGGGATTGAAGAGGTAAGCATGGCATCCACTAAACCAAGCAGTGAGACTGAGAAATGGCTTGGGGATTAAGAAGAAAATGAAGAGAGTTACAATGTCACCTTCATGTTGCAGGATGGAAAGAATGGCCCACTGGGACAGATAATGCTGAAAGACCAAGTAAGATAAGAAGAGAAAGGAGATACTAGTTGGGAAGGGGCAGCTAGAGGAGCATATGAGGAAGCAAATAGCTGGGAATTAAGGAGAAAAGGGAGGTGAAGAAATAAAGGCAGAGAGTGTAAACATATTTACTGAGAAGCTAGGATAACAGAAATATAGCCTGGAATGGAGGGAGCATTTCTGTCTACTTACTTATGTTTATTTATTTTGAAGAGGATACTCTAACATAGTTGGATGCTTATTGAACAAATCTATTACAGAGGGAGAGGTTTCATATGAATGAGATGTCACACTTTAAAATACTAGAGGATGTCACATTGTTGCACCAATGTCCTTTGATATTCTGTCTGGAAGATTCCATTATGACAGTAAGTGTCCTTAGTCACAGCAAGGATAAGCTGCTCTGACAGGCCCTACACTGTGGTGAAGAGCTCTAGAATCCCTTGCTTGCTGTGGGACTCTGGGAAAAGAAAACAAAATACACCTGCTTAGAATTTTCTAAGCATTGAGAGAGATGGGCTCCTGAGCATGTGTGGAGGGACTGACTTTGAGGTATGCTTCCAGCCTTGTGATGGACAGAGAAGGGAATGAGTGTAGTTAAGCAGAGTCGGGGAGTTCTTGCCTAGCAATATATGTCAATACAAAAGAGTCTGTTGAGGGGAAAGGCAAATGGACACATTTTTAAAATCCCATCAGAGATATGAAATGAGGTGGCCAGAGGAACACAGCAGGATCACTAGACTCTGCTGCCCCCACAGGCAAAGCTGGAGACCTGGGTTTACAGAGGTACAGATCTCCTGGCCGTGTGATTTTCAGCATTATCCACCTGCTGGTTTTGAGGAAAGGGAGTGCTGAATAGTTAGATTCATTCCAGGTTGTGCTGTCAGGGTCAAGGAAAAGATGGAAGGTGAGTAGGTTCAGGGGAGTGAATAAGAAGATGATGGAAATCAAGGGCTCTGGAATCTAGTTAATATTGAGAAAAACGAAAAAAAGTACAGGGCATGGAGAGAAAGTGCCAGTTGTTGGAGGTCTCCTATCTGATAGTTGCAATGGTGATAAATGAACTAGCAGGCACGGTGGCCGGGAGAAGGGAAGAAAATAAAATTATTTAAGTTTGTGATTTGGGAAGAAAAGTTTTAACTAATGACAATATTCTGTGCCAGACTCTGACAGCCATTGGCTCAAGTGAGGCAAAGGCTCGTTGGAGATGAAGAAAGTCAAAATTGAGAGACCTGGTTGCTAAAGGGCTATCTACAAAGATTTCAAGTGCCTCTGACAGAGGCTGGCCCTATTCAAAACCAGCAGTAATGGAAAGATCACTGAATCTGAAGCCCAGAGAACTGAGTTCTTTCATCCCTCCTTGGTCATTAAGTATCTGAGTAACTTTGGACAAGTAGCTTCATGCTTTCAGGACTTTGTGCACAGAACCCAAGGGAATCATGTAGCACAGTCTCTAAGATTTCTCCCAGGTATAAAAATGCTACAATTCCATGATTCATGGTACTAATCTGTTGGTCTTGAGAGAATCATACTCTTCTCTCAAGTTCTGAGAAGACTGAGAAAGCATTGTAGGAATAAGAATGCAAATAATGCAGTATCAGAGGATGTAGCTTGGACTAGGTAGAGCTCAAGAGATGCTTCCTTTTCTTAAAGCTGAGGAATAATTGTTACGACATTGTATTAGTTTCTGTTGTAGTGTATCATTATGATTTGGTAATTGTTTTTATTGCAAAGTAATCACCACAATATGTCTCGTTAACATCCATCACCAGACATATTTACAGACTCTTCTTTTTCTCAAAAAAGATCTCTTGCCTTAAACTGCATTTATCAAACTGCTCTTGGCAAAGCCACTGGACAAGCTCAGACCTTTACCTCAGGGGGAACGGGCTTCCCCTGCAGGCTTACAAGGATGGAGGTTAGGTGGGTACAGGTAGGCGGTCTATATTCCTAGAGAGAGAAGGCCAGCGAGAAAGAGAGGCCACACACATGGACGGCCATTGCTGGGACATTGTTGACTCTGCCTGATGTGGGGCTCACTGGTTTTGGTCTCTCTTCTTCCCTAGGGAGAACAAATGTCAGAAAGGAAGTTGAAAGATTTTTCTCCGACACCACCGATTTAGTGGAAGCTTCTTTGTTTGAATCATCTGAGACAAAGAACTTGGGAAAAAGAAGAAAATATTTCTTCTTTTCTTCTCACCAATAACCAAAAATAAAGTCTTAAGTTACAGCTATGAGCTTGTACATATATGTATGAGAGAGACGCCGAGTTGACATGGAAAAAAGTTTCCTGAAGGATGGTAGAGTTCCAAGAACATTTTTTCAGAGTTTTCCAAATGTTCCATTTGTAACTTGGATTCAAGTCAAAATTATCAGGTTTCTAAGCAACATAACCAGAGACAGTAAACAGCGCTTGAGTCATTTTAAAGTCAATTAAAATAAACAGATTTCTTGTAGCCCCAGCTCTACCTAGGTCAGCGGCACTGTGGATCTCCTTTAGGTATGGCTGTCATTTCTGGAACCCACTTAGCAACAATCATATAAAAACTGGGCTGTGAGCCAGAGAGAAAAATGCAGTGAGCTCAGTTACTAGCCACCACCTTGGTTACACTGTACTCTGTGAAGCCTATATCTTTGCTGCTCCTGGTTGTGAGACTTTATGCATTAGCCAAATGAATCATAAACCCCAGAACAGTGGCAGCTACCTCTTAATATTGGGATTTGCAGCACAGGCCCCGCCTCATCAGGCAAGAATGGTGACAATTGTGGAATTTCAGGAAAATTCTATTTTCCCTTCATACTTTTTCCCTGGTGGGATTTCTAGAATTTCACCATTGGATGCTTCTATGGGAGGAGTTAAGAGAAGTGATTCACTGAGGAATGCAGTTTAAAGCTGTGCTTGCTACATGGGAGAGATTGCATGTTACTTGATTTAACAATCTCTAGAACCTTACTGCGCCTTAGCTCTTCTACAGGCTCTCAAGCTGAGAGCAGGCTCCTCTAAGAAAAGGCCGGGGACAAGAGCATTCAGAATGGCTGGGGCTTGGGCGTGAAGGAGTGGGGGAGGGAAAAGGGAAGCCAGGTTTAAAAGAAACCCCAAGGGAAGACGCCCAGGAGGGAAACAAAGACATAGGGGAATCACCAGGGATGAGAGAAAATATGCTGCCTGAGGAAACAGGAGGATACCAGCGAGCACCTCCACTTTCCTCCACCTCCACACTCCCTCCAGACACTCAGTTGGACAGCTGGCAATTCTGGCTCCAGCAGCAGCTCCACCCCTGCTTCAGGCCTGACCTTATTACTGTTCAGATTTGCAGAGTGGACATGCACCCACCCACATACATGTCTGTGCGTACGCAGACATGACAACCGCGTAGACACATGCACACACACAGACACCGGAGACATCCACAGACACACAGACCCACACAACACATATATGTATACACACAGACATGTAGACAGCACACACAGACATGCAGACAACGCACACAGAACTACAACCGTGAAAACAAGTACAATAGAATTAACAAAGATCTCTGTTTTAACAGATAAAAGAAGTTCCCTAGAATACCAAGTGGAAACTATGCAACGGAGGAAGACTCATTCATTTCAGAACCAAATTATGAATAATTCTTCTTTACTAAACTCGATACATACTCCCCTCCTGGTTCTCCCTTCTGACCACAACTTGGGAAACCCACCCCTTGGTCTTGTATGTCTTGTTCTACAAAGTGGAACCTGGAAAATTCAGCTAACTGGAGCTCAAGTAATGAGAGCTCTCATTTCAATGAATCATTTTTCTGTTGTTTCTGACAAACTACAAAAGAACCACTGATACATGAATGTGAACACTGAGGAAACATTTCCAGGGTAAGTGAAAAACTGTTTGGACATGCAATATAATTTCTGTGTGCTGGTTGGGAGGCATGAATGCCTTTCCTTGTGACCACTCCTCTTCAGAGAATTTTCTAGGCTGTGCTGGGAGTGAGCAGGAGCAGTAGGGTCAGATGAGTACCTTTATGCACTTAAACACAACCCAGTGTAACTTTTAGGGGTCTCTCTGGTGGCGCAGCAGGTAGAGCACAGCACTGTGAAGCACCTGCAGCACAGTAGCGTGAGTTCGATCCCTGGCCAGGGAGGTGACCCACAGCAGATCTCTTCCTGCCTCACCCACTGCTCCCCTCAGCAGTGTATTTCAGTTGATCTGCCTGTTCTGCTCCCCACTCTTGTCTCAGGTGAATCCTCTCACTTCCCACAACCCTGGCCTGTACCCCAGCTCTTGTATGCATAAATAAACAAATCTTTCTTAAAAACCCAAAAACAAAGAAACACAGCCCAGTGTAACTTTTATAACTTCTTGTTCTATTTTATCCTCCTATCCTCTTATTTATGTTCTGTGGAGAGTCTTATCGCCAGGAGTAGCTCATTGTTATTTTAAAAAGAAACTTATATTCTATTTACAATATATACTTACACTAATTAAATTAACATGGTAAGAAGTTGCATGTGATACGCAACTAATATATTTCTCTATTGATGAAAATAACCAATTTATATGATAAGTTCAAGTGTTATATTTATATTTTAAGGAAGAAGTCTATTTTCTGCTTACTGAGGCAGGAAAATGGACTCAGGGAGCCTAACACATCTCATAAATAATTCTCCGGGTTTTTACATAAAACTTTGTTATATACATACAGTCATGCTTGCTTATCAATGAGGATATGCTCTGAGAAGTGCATCGTGAGGTGATAGGTCATTGTGTGAATGACACAGAACGTCATGACACAAACCAGGATCTAGTGCCGACATCACACAAACCAGACTGTGCGGTGCAGCCTTTTGGGGCCACTGTTATGCAGCATGGTTTCCCTAAAGGTCAACATGATACATAACCATGTATGACGTTCTCTAGCATTTTATAGAGCAATCCCAGGAACCCCGAGGTAACATGCTATTTTGTTCTCCAAGCACTTCAGCTAATTGTGGTTTTACTCTACAAGCAAAATACAATATTTCTTTTCTTCAAGTTAGCACTGCTGGCAGCACATGCACAAATTATTTGTTTCTAGGACATCTCAGGGACGTCTCAGGAGACTAACAGCAGGCTGCAGAGAGAAAATTGGTGGTGCTGAATTTCGATGTGTCACTTAATTTTCTGAATTAGTTAATTTCATTTTTCAAATAGACAAATCATCACTCTCTTTGGATGACTCATGCAAGAAATCAGATCTCTCTGCTTCAGTTCGGTTTGTATTTTCCTCAATTTAATTATCTCAGTTGCATGTGGTCCTGCCCCAGTCTACTGTGGTGGTGTTTAATTAACAAGGTTACGGACAAGAGAGGTGCCGGCTGAGCTGCAGCAGGTTCTTCTGGGTTTGAAGATCCCAGAGGACACACGTGGGTTTTGTGTTTTTTTTAAGATTTATTTATTTATGCACACAAGAGTTGGGGTACAGGCCAGAGTTGTGGGAGGTGAGAGGATTCACCAGAGATAGAGTGGGGAGCAGAACAGGTAGATCGACCGAAATACTGCTAAGGGGAGCAGTGGGAGAGGCAGGAAGAGGTCTGCTGCGCCATGTGGGTCCCCTCTCTGGCCGGGGATCGAACTCGTGCTGCTGCGCCCCCGATGCTTCGCAGTGTGGCGCTCAACCCACTGCGCCACCAGGGAGGCCCATACATAGGGTTTGAACTCAGCATTTTGGGTGCTTTCCAGTTCTTATAGTTTGGAAATTTTTACATTCATTCAGTTATACCTAAAGTGTGTTAGGAAAGTAGAAAAAGGTCCAAGAGTAAATATTTATGTTTTCTCCCTTGATTTTACCTTCTTTCCAATTTGCTAAGAATACCTGGACCTGCTGAAAGGCTACCTCGAGATTGGTATAGCGAGGAAGAAGGAGCCCCAGAAACTTTTCTTCTCCTCCACAAAATGTCAAGGTCTGCAGAGACGATGCTGTGTGCCCAGAGAAGGGAGAAGAAAGAGTGAAGGTTCTTGCGAGAACAAGGGGGGAGAGAATTCTCAGTATTGGGAAGGGCTGAAGGACTGGGGATCCTGCATATTCCTCTCCACCCACCTGTGAGATGGGCTCGCAGAGACTGGCATCTGGCTCCAAGAAGTATTAGAAGGAGGCACACTCCAGATGGGGGCCAGGTTGAAACACCCTCTTCTGTCCTGAAAGGCTGTGGAGAAAATAAACAAAGAGGGGATCTCCTTCCACTCCTGGTCCTCTTCTCCACATCCCATTCCCATTCTGTGGAGAGTCTTCCAGTTACTAAGTTCTTACTCTGCCTTCATGGCCTGTTCCAATCCTTCCCTTTCTGATACACCAGTTCCATTCACCCTGGTCCTCCTAAGAATTCCTCCCACACTTAAAGATTGTCCCATGCTGGAAAGCATTTGATGATCTACTATCCCAGACACTTCTCTTATTCAATCATTCCACAGATATTGAACTCCTGCTGTAGCTACCAGGCTCTGTTCCAGGCATGGTGGAGGCTACTGTGTACCCTGGAATAAGGACCCTGCCCTCATGGTGCCTACATTATGGAGGGGGTAGAAGAAAGAATGATAATTTCCCCTCCAAAATTGTGTCATGCTCCTTGTCTCAATCTAATTATGGGTCATAGAGAGGGAAGAGTCACAGAACTTGTGGGCAGGCACGACTCCTTGAGAAGTGGAACATCACATACTCCCTAGAATACACCAGAATGACTATCTGGGCACACTGAGTAATTGAGGGAGGATGTTCCACAGATGTCAGGCAGGAGCCTATAAATCCCTAATCGCAGGCACAGTGAGATCTCAGATTTTTTTCAATCCTAAAATTTGTATTTCATTATTATTGTTGTTGCTAAAGACACATGCATGTAAATATTGACTTCTGGTGTATTTCCTTTAACTTTATAGTTCGACTTAGAATTCTCCTAGTGCTTGGTGGGAAAGGCAGTGGCCATTTCTAAGGCACCCGCAGAGCAGATGGCCTTCATTGTACCTCCATGCCCTCCTACTCCAGCTTAAATGTGCCCAGTTGGTTAAAGAAACTTCATTTGTTTTGCCTCTGGAGTCAGGAGTTGGCAGATCCATTGTGGCTAAATATCTTCCCAGGCCTAAGGGAGATGTTGGTTTGAAAATCTGTCTTCCCTGCCAGTAGAAAGATTAAAAAAAAGGAAGGCAAATTAAGTGGGTGGTCTTTTTCCAAATTACTGACATCGTCAAAAATTTTTCCTCTACAGTAGTAAAATCCAAATATGTCCTTGGAGAGAGGGGTCTTGGATCACATGGAATAGTAGAGATAGAACAATAGATTAATGGTTTCTTTTTAAAAAAAAAAAAAGCAATTATCTTACATTTGGTACTAGAATCATTTGGTTCAGTCCATTACTTATGAACCATTCTTCCTGTTGATGATTATCATTTTGGGAAGAAGAGATCTCAACCATGGAATTAGATATTGTCTTATTTATTTATCTTGCAATGGTGTGTCAACAGCAAAGAAACAAAAGTCTGGAAGAAGCAGGGTAGTGGGAAAGAGATATCTGAAATCATTAACATGGTAAAGAAATAATTATGGATCTCAAATAGACCCTAGAGGAATGCCAGATGTGATTAGCAGTTGAGAGGAAAGCTGGCTGGGTACGTATGTGAAATAGAATCTACCCTTGCCAATGCCACCCGTGGCAACTGACACTTCAAAAAGGAAAATTAGGGCTTTTAAAATTTCCTTGCAATTTGGCATGTAGTATTTTGTTTTAAAAAAGGGAGAGGGAGCTAATGAATGAGAAGACTCTCTTGTGTCTGTATTTTACATTACAGAAAATTTCCTACTAAGGAAATAAAGCTAGGGTTAACTTCCCATTCCAACCCCCCCCCAAAAAAAAACCCCCAAAACTATTATCTAAGATTATTTTTTAAAAAATGAAATTTTATCCTCTCCTGGAAAATTGACCAAGGCAAGCTATGCTTCAGCCACAGTCACACACTGGATAGAAGGACCCTAGAAGAATATCAACAATTAGCTTATGTCTATTCAACTTTATTTAATGTGATGATTTATGGTCACATTTGGAGATCCTTGAGCTTCCTTTGGCTCAATGTAGATTAAACCTTTAGAGAATTCATGGGACCTGTACTTTTCTTGGACTATTTTCCTATCAGATATTTTTAATTTTTCCCCGGGAAAGTGATTATTTAACATAAAGGGCTACACTTATCAGAGTTTTGTTGCTCAAGTATTTGTATCATTGAAAATTTTGTCCCTTATTGGAGACAAAAGTGGAGGGAGGGTGTCTGGATTCCCCTGTAAGTAAGATAGGGCTGCTGAAGTGGGTTAGACAGAGGCCAGAAAATGCCTACCATTCTGAAAGGTGCCATTCCCTATTCTGGTAAAATACTGCTAGCTCTTCTTGGGACATACTGTCACTCTTCTGCCTCTTCTGTGTGATATGGTGATTTCCTAATCTTTGCAGATTTCCCTCAGATACTGCTCCTATTTTAGCCAAAAGCTGTCACTTAAGTTTACTCTCTAATTACTGAGAACTATTTCCCCAAAATTGAATCAGCCATGAAAATTAGAGTGAGAACAGATGATATTAACTAAGAACAATATGAGTCACACAGTACAGAGATAAAGTGTGTTTTGTGAATAGTATTTGGAAACCTAAAATATAAAACAAATACACTTCATTTACTTGGGGAAAAATCAAAAGAAAGAGAAAAATTTTGTATCACTATAACTGTTACCTATGAAATTCTGGATTTCAACTATCTTGGGATTGCTAACATCCCACAAATAAGGTGAATTCCAAGAAAATCTGGTTAGAGACAGACTTTACTGTCTCCATAGCATATTATAAATGAATTATTTCTGTATGTTGCCCAGTCAATGTTCACAGCAGCAAAAGGACGTAGCTAATAAAATAACCAGCTGGACAAACACTCAAATGCTTCCTGGCTGTATTAGGACTGACTTGGCCATTTGAAATTCGCCCCTCCCTGGCACTGCCTCTAACACATCTTCCATCCCTAGATGTGTCTTGGATCCTTACTTGGTTATTAATGTTGAGTCTCACCATAGTCCATGCTAAATTAAGAATTTATATTTTATTTTTATTTCTGTCCTTCAAATCATCATTTGTGACTAATCTGAATGTGCCATTTTTTTTCTTAATTTCAAATCTTGCCTTTAAGTATCTGGTCAAAGGTAAATGACATACACTTATAAACCTTTAACTTCTTCCCCCTCATTCTGTCCTTGGTGTAATCCTTCCATAACACAAGGGGAACTTCTTACAGCTGGTGGGAACCTCACTCGGGGTTGGTGATAGATGGTCTGTGGGAGTCACAGGAGCAGCCTCTTTGTTTGAGAGTGCTACATCCGCTCCTGCTTCATGTAAGCACCTCCATAGATTTCCATATGCTTTGTTTCTAAAATCATTTTAGATGTTTTAACTGGATATGTGGGAATTTTACTGTTAATCCAGCTTTCACCTGGTTGTGATAACTATATAGGTTGAATCACATAGGATCAGAGGCTTGTATATGCTTTTGTTCTTACATACATATTAGGGATTCATGAGAATTAGGTAGTGATGGCCTCAGATTCCTCTGAGATAATCCAAAAGTCCATTCAAACATAAGTGTTTCTTTCTATCTTAGTAGGCAAGGAAAAATCCCAGAGCATTATAATTTGTGTGAGAAAAATCTACTTAGTAGATTTATTAGACTGTGCTTCTATATCCGTTGGTTTGGGCCTAAGTTCTAAAGTATAATTGGTTTGATTTAGACATGCATATACTTTGTTAATAACTATGGGCCATATGCTTTGTTATAAATGTTAATAAAAACAAACTATAATGAAACACAAATGATACTAAAGGTTCTTTCATGATTAGGATAATATTAATGAGTAGGAACAAATGATTCTAGGCCTGCAAGGACCTTGTTGTATCACCATTTCTTTCCAGAAGTATGGAGCAAGGTGAGTGACCACATAAGTCACTGGGCACTGGGTAAATATTGTGTGCCTTTCAGGATAACCTATCTCTGTCTAAATTCTAGATTCCCACAAGTTTTAAACAAAGATGTTTGTTTTAGTATTCTTCTGTGCTCCAAAAAAAAGCTACTGTAGACTGGCTTACTCCTGTAAACAGGAAATGCAAATCAAAACCACCTATGAGAAAGGCCCCTATCAAAAAGTCCATAAACAACAAGTATCAGCAAGGGTATGGAGAAAAAGGAACACTCATCCACTGCTAATGGGAATGTAGACTCATCTAGTCCCTATGGAAACAGTAGGGTAGTTTCTCAAAATATTAAAAATAAATCTACCATAGGATCCAGCATTCCATCTCTAGGTATCTGCTTGAATGCAGAAACACTAATTTGAAGACATATATTCACTCTTATGTTCACTGCAGCACTGTTTACACTACCTATGAAGAAGTTGCTATTGCTGTGTGGTGCTTTATGAATCAGTTAAAATGTGATAATGAGCCCAAAGTGCTCTAGCTGGGTAAGTCCTCCACTGGGTTTATGACAGGATTGAATGTGTTTGACCTGTAGGTGAAAACTCAAGGGTTACTGATTTTTAGAAGGGCTTTGTCTTTATGACAAGAAGATCAACTTGTACACTTTATTCTTAGGCTTAACAGGAATAATTTTGGGATTGAAAATGACACTTTAAAAATGGATTATTAGCTTCTAATGGATTACCCAAGGCAAAGTGCTTGGCTAGAAATTTAAAAAACAGTCGAAAGTAAACCAACATCTTTGTTCATTGGGTGATTAAAAAGATGCATTCCCTTTTGATCTGTTTCTGGAAAGGATATTATTAAGTGTTTTAAAAATAGACTTGTCCAGTACATTCCTTTAGGGAATACATCTGAAAAAATGGAGATTAAAAAAAATAAGATTTATGCACAAGACTTTTAGCTTTATTTATAATTTTACAGTCACACTTCTGTAGACAAATAATTTTAGAAAATTTGGATATAAATGATTTGCATATACATTAAATATTATAAAGGTAATGCAAATATTAAGTGAACATTGATTTAATTAATATGTTTAAAAATGGGTGTTAGAAGCATAAAAGTAAAATAAAGAAATACATCTAAATATTAATATCATTTATCTATGTCTGTGTAATTAACAATAATTGAAATGTTTCCTTCTTTGGACATTCTTTTACTGTATACATTCTTATTAAGAGCATACATTATTTTTAGAGTTAGAAAGAAAAGCTAATTATGTAGCAAGGTGCTTGTCCAGGCAGAAGTTGACATGTTTTTTTCTGTGAGAAGATATATGGGTAAAAGCAACATGAAATCACTAGGGAGGACATGGATAATTTGCCTGAGGATTCCCAGAGCATCAGGAAAAAGAAAAGACCCAGATTTCAGTCCCTTCCTCCTGAGGTTCAAAGTAATGAAATTGTTGGGTGGACTGGGCTAGCTCTCAGCATAACCCATGACAGGAACTGGGAATAAACCCACAATAAACTCACAATCATCAAGAGGACAGAAAGAGGCAAAGCAGAATGGTTAAGAGGACTGGATGTACTGGGTCCGAGTGGGTTTAAGACAGTAACCCTACCCCACAGCACAGCTTCCAGTTTTGGTCATCATGATCCCCTAGGGTGAAAAATGGCCTTCTAAGCCCATAAGTGTTAAAACTGATGGGGTCTCTCTGCTAAGGAGAAACATTCTTCCAGAAGTAAAGATGTAGATTTAAACCAGTTAGTTGATACTTTAAAAAGAGATGTGAACTTGTTTTATAACTTCAGTTTGGTAAAATGGGACTTAATTATAATTTTTTACAAAGAAAAGATAAAATGAACTAAGGACACATACAAACAAGATGTTGAGATAAAATGCTTAAGATGAAATGAAATAATATAATAAAAGCCAAGATAGAAAAAACCCTCAATAATAAAACAACTAGATTAAAGCTATTGTTATATCAATAACAATAAAAATAATTAGTTTAGAAATATTCTAGATAGATACTGTTATTATTTTGTTATATACCCTTTGAGATTCTCCACAAAGGGTATAATACCACAATTAATTGTTTACAACTTATTTAACTTGAAAATTTATCAGATATCTATTTGTACATTAATGAATATCCATCTACATCATCTCTTTTAATGGCTGACCTAGGATTCCATCGGTAGATTTCAATATTCTGAATGTGGTGGTCTAATTTGGGGGTTGAGAGATAGAATTCTTATGAAAATATAGCAACCAGATCCATAGTTATATTCAGAATTAAGAGAATGGGAATTCTCATGAATCAAAAGATGTATTTGTGAAGGACAGTAAGACCCAGGCAGAATAATATTCTGACTTGTTAGACTTATGTCCATCCCTATGTTAGATAAAACAGTTGAACCAATGTTAGTCTGACCTGTTCACAATTTCTGAGTCTTAAAGTAAAATATAAACCAAAGAGAGATACTGCCTTAGCCCTCTTTTGATGTAATAGCCTTGAACTGAGATAAAGAACTATTCTATTCTGGTGGACAGAAATCTGGAGAGACACTCTAACTCTCCAAGCCCTGGACACTTTGGAGTTACCTCTGTCCTATCTGTGAAATCCTGTCTGACATTTTTCCATACACATAACTCTAGGTTGGAAAACCATGGACTTATGTAGATGACCTATGAGCTAGGAGGTGTAAAATCTATCTATTCTGAAGGAAAACATAACTGAACTATGAAAGTCTTTCATTAGGACTAGGGTGAGAGGGCTTGGGATTAAGGTTAGGGTAGGGGATGTCACTAAACAATAGCTATTGCTTTCATTTAGCTCTTATATTCAATAATTAATTAGACTTATTTCTCTTTTGAAGTATCTAATAGTAAGAAGAGCTTAAAATAGCTGAAATATTCAAGGGGTCTAAAGAAAATTTAAACAGACTGAAAGCATCATTATTCATTTAGTCAATTCTTTGAAGACAGATGTTTCATTTATTTCTGGCTCTTTTTTAATTTTTTGCTTGTTCTTTGGACTCTAAGCACCCATGTACATGTGTCTTGTCACATTTATTTGATTATCCTCATGATAATTGCTTTAAAATGCAATTGCTGAGTAAGAGTTCATAAAGCTTTAGTGTTTTTGATATATATTGCTATGTGACCTTCCAAAAAGATAGCAAATTATATTTCTATAAAAGCATAAAAATAGTTGTTTTCTTAATATTTCTACCAACACTATATATTACCATTCTATAACAATAGTTTTTAAAACCTGCTTAATCTGAAATTTGAAAGATGGTAGATGATTGTTTTATTTTTAGATTATTCCTGAATACAATCATTATGACAATCATTTTCACTAGCATTTATTTAGGATGTGTAGTGTGATCAAGCACTGTAAAAATCATGTATCTTCTCAGAACAGTGCAAAAATATAAGTTCTATTAATTAATCTATTGATTGTATACAATTTGGGGGGGGTTAAACTTTGTTCTTGTCTTTTGTCTATCTTTTTCTTGGTGCAGAAGTGCACATTAACCTTTTAGGTAATCAACAAACCTTTAAGGAAATCAACATCTTCCTTATAATCTCATTTTGGGGGAGATTATGTCCTTATTGGTATTTCTGTGGGTCAAAATTAATTGAGAAATCAGAAAGGGTGGAGGCAAAATCTGAAATTAAATACAAATAGAAACAAATGAATTTCAAGGTATATCAAAATGACAACATAGTCACACAAAGCAAAAATAAAAAAGCCAAGGTGCTTTTGAACTCAGTACTCTGATGTACACATTTAGTGGGAGATAGTCCAAGGATAAGGACTATGAAGACATTGAACATTATATTATAAATTTGTTGTTAATAGGGGTATTGATGTAGGAATTCTAAAATTATTTTAGAATTGAGCAAATGAGGAGACAGATATAGATATTGGAAATAGGCTTTTAGCGAGGGTAAAGGTGGTGCAGAGTGGAACAAAGACGTGAAGAATTCTGTAGTGTCTGATTGGAATTGAAAGTATTAGTATGAACTTAGGATTTCATACTCACTAGATTTGTCTCTCTCAGCAATCTCTGGATTTGTAAATATGTTCCAACAAGCATCAGACTACACAGAAAAGCTGTGTGGTCCTTAAGGAACATTAACTTTTCAATGTCTTCAGATGTGTCCACAGAGACCAATGGATAAGAAATTACCTCCCAGAGCTCAGAATATTAGACACCAGGGAATTCCTCTCAGACAGCTAAACCAGGGATGTGCCTCCATTACTGGGACAGAGGTCTTCACAAACCCTGATTAGAAGGATTTGACTACTACTTATGGAAATAATGACTACAGTGTGTTTTTCTTTTCCCTTTTCAAAATATTCCAAATCTATCATTGTGAGTGGAAAAAGAAATTTCCCTTTGGCCGTTGGAGAGACGTGCCTATCACCAAGAGATCTTGAACTTTGAACTTGACATAACTGGATGGGACTTTGGGAGTATTTCCTGTGGGTAAAGGAAAAGCAAATAATATACATTTGGATATTTGGTACAAGTCTGTGAAAAAGACTGCTTGCTATTTGTCCCTAATAACCATTCTCTTCTTCCTCTTTAAAAGAAATTTTGAATATTTAGCAGACTCCCTTGTACCCAGTTGTTTCAGTCTAAATTTTGGTATACAAATGGTAATGTTGAGTACAAATTCAGGTTTGTGTCTTTAAAGTGGATGAGGCATGCCCTATATTTGTTTTTCTTCTACCTTGTTTCAAGTGTGGCTAAGTTGGTAAACCATTATGGACATGAGAATAAATGGAACATCCTAGAGATGGCACAACAATATAGGAGCCTAGGTCACTGAGTGACTTCATGGAGCAGATCCCTTAAACTGGCATTGCACAGTTTACTACCAGATGGTGAATGAGAGAGAAAAGACTTCTAACTAAATTATTTAAGACACTTATTTTAGACTAGTTATATACAAGTGAACCTATATTCCAATTTATGTATGTTTAATTATATCTTAATGTATTTTGGCATACTACAGTTCTGAAATGCATGAAATCAAAGAATATTTTTATATAAATTTTGTTGAGAAACAAAATTATTAGTTACAACAATTTCATTTATGATAGCATCATAGGTGAACTGATTAGGAATTTATATTAAAACTGAGAAAGCTATAATAATTTCTTAGTTTTTAATGCAAAAACATTTACACATATGCTTTCAAACAAAGTTTGAAAAAATGTTTGTTTTTGCTCCTTTTATAAATGGAAGCTTTATAGTCTCAAGTATTTTAATTGGTGACTTGGAAAATATCTTTTTCCAAACAGAAATATTTTTGAAGCATAGAGACCTCCAAACATCATTTAAAAATCCAAATGGTTTACATTAAATCTACGAATTCATCATTCTAAGTTTAGAGTTCTTTTAGAAAGCTCATAAACTTATTTTTAAAACTAGCATTAACACGGACACATTAAATATGTAAATTATTAAACGTGATGCCATACATATAGCTAATGAAGACGGGGAAATTTCCCCCCTTAATTTTGAAGTTTAATAACCATCTATTCTATCTTATCTTGAACAAACTGACATTTTCCTAATTGTACATTTTAGCAGCTGTTTGGCACCAGATTGACTAACTTCATTTTTTTGCCTAGGAGCTTTGGCAAATGGTTTAGATTCAACTGAGAGTCCTTACAACTTCTTTTTCCCCCCAGGGGCTTTGCAGCTTTCACACACAGTAAAAAATAAGAAATGGATTGGATTTTAATTAACTTTCTCCCTTACATCTCAAATTCATCCTTAAAAATGAACATACAAAATTAACATTGGTTCATCAGTTTTTATTTTTGAGGATCTATAATCTTTACAGGCATGTGAAATATGATGACATATGGATGGGTACTTCCATTTCACAACAGAGTAGAAAAAGTTAGATAATTAAAACTAAACTTAAGACTTGTTTGGCCAGGAGTGAGGAACAATGAGGATGTGTGTCTAATCGGAACATAGAAAGGACTGTCAACATGAGAACTTCGTCCAGAGCCCCAGTGCATATAGAACAAACACTACTTAAACTATCATTTCTGCCACTTGGTCCAATTAGGAACCGGTTAGGAAGGCGAGTCAGGACAGACAGATAGGTACTGTGCTCTTGATAATTCAGAAATTCTGAAACAGTTATTGTATCAATATGATCCTAATTCCTAGTCAAATTCACAGAGAAGAAGTAGATGCATCTCACTTTACAAGGTAAGAGAAGCTTTGCATTTGCATGTATACTTAACTGCCATACTTATTTTACCCAAGACTGTGCCTAGGAGATTTAGTTATAAAGACATGGGAAGCATGATCTTGGGTCTAGAGTTAGATGAATGACAGGTAGCTCTCACTGAAGGTTTCAAAAGTTTCTTGCCTTGGAGTTGGCATCAGATATGTAGAAAGAAGAATTCTGTTTCACTAGACAGTTATCAACATCAAACATCAGAAATGTAAATATAAAATCAGCACAATTTTTATAACCATCTCTATTTTACATATACATATCTCTTCATGACTTGTACAGACTTATTACATTTTTAAACATTTTCTAAAGATTCCATTTACCCATCAATATTTTTAACTAGGCTGTTTAATTTCTCACCCCAGTTTTTTTTTGGTGGGGTGGATCTCCCCACCCACCTCGCCAACATTTTTGGCTTTTCCAAGATTCTTAATAGACTACTCCCAAGAAGGATACCACGATTAAATTGATTGTCTACCTCCCTTAAGACTAAGGAAAAATAAGAAAAGACTAAGAAATCATTAGAATGTATTCTATCATTCTTGACACCCCAAATCCCTGTTGTCCTTTAACTCTGACTCTCCAAGAAGTTTAATCCTCTTAGATCATTCCTCATCACTCTGACTATTAGCTGGCAAAGTCTTATGAAGACCTACCTATGCTGTCAGTTATAGGAAACACCTTGTGTCCAAATGTTGGGGCCATGCTATGAAGTTGAACACAAGTAATTTGTTTGGGAGGTAGAGGCATGAAATACTGGTAAGGGGGGATGTGACTGAGATATGACTCTCATTTCACTGGTATTTACTTTAATTTTTTTTAATAAAAGATTTATTTGTATATGTATACAAGAACTGGGCTGTAGGCCAGAGATGTGGAAGGTGAAATGATTCATCAGAGACAGAGTAGGGAACAGAGCAGGCAGATCTACTGAAATACACTGCTGAGAGGAGCAGCGGGCATGACAGGAGAGGTCTCCTGTGTCATGTGGGTCACCTCCCTGACCCAGGATCAAACTCACATTGCGGTGGCTGGCAATAACTGGATAGCACTGTGTCTTTAACCCCTGTACCACCAAGGAGCCCCCCGTATTTGCTTTTTCAGTTGAGTTGGTTGTTTCTCAAGTAAGTACATAATGTTGGCTGATTTTTGTGGGCTACTACCTGATGGTTGAAAAGGTACATCAAGTTTTGGAGACAGACATTTGAGAAGAGTTGGAGGTCAGAGGTCAGAGAAGTTTTCATGAGTAAGTATGCTGACATAACTCCAAAAGAACTTGAAATATTTTTGTAGGTAAGAAATAAAGGGGTTCTAAGAATGATGTGTTTGCCAGTTGTGTGAAAGGGGTCTATAGATAGAAAATTTTATATAAAGCTTTCCTATACATTGCACTTAAACTTCTATAAATGATAGCAACAGTTTGATGCCATCTGAAGAGAGATGGATTCAAGATAAGCCATTATTGTGGTAAGAGATATGCCAGCAGTAAGAGAAGGCAAAGGGGTAGGACAGGTATGAGGGGAAGTGACAAAGCAGATATTGCAAGGACCCAGGAACTCTAAAAAAATACCCTGAGGGTCAAGAGAGAATAACTAATATAGGAATAGCCCTCCATTGTTATCAACTATGAAACAAAGCAAATATTACAAATAGCAATAACACCAGAGAAATACAAGCAAAACAGGCAGGATCCAAAGGGGAAGAGCCAACTAAGGAAAGCCCACGTTCTGAGTCCAACATTTACTTGACTTTTCCTCTGTGGACTAACTTAGCTTGGTGGGGTCAGTGATCCTAGCAGAAAGCAGCAGTCTAACTGACTCCAAGCAATAAGTCAGAACTGGGGGCTTCCAACAGTGGTGGAGATTCAAAGAGAACACCAGAAAGGAGCAATCCTCAGAGCGAGAAAGTCTCCAAATTCCTAATTTGCTGTGAATTCCTCTCAAGCTGTTGACTGATCCCTAGACTGTGCACATGCCTTTGTGAGACCTCAGAAAAGCAAAGGAAAGCAGCACCTGTGACTCCAAAAAGCTAGTTAGAGACTTGAGTAGTCATCAAGTTCTTGGGAGACAGAAATTGTCGCTCAAGTTTCAGTGAGTTAAAGGAATTTGGTAAACACTCTAACCCTTACGCTGAGATCCCAGACACACTGCACCCTAGAAGTAAAACTGAAAACAGAGACGCTCTAACAAAAACTAACATTAACTCTCACCAGGGTCTAGGTGATCTACTTGTATTCCATCTGCCCGCCGAACAAAACCCAAAGCCCTATTTGAAGGAAGATAACATTCTGCTGCTCTACGGATTTTCATACACAACGGCCAGCATTTAGGAAGTATGAATAAAAGTAGAATCAATTGGCTGGAATCTAAATGAAATGACAGACATTAAAAAGAAACTCACCAATGATTTCATGTAACTTTAAAGTAAGAATGGTTATGTTTTAAGAAATTCTAGGGAAAGATAATTCACATACTGTACAATTCCCTTATGTAAAGATTACAATTCAATGTTTTTCTCAGTATAATCAGAGTTGAGCAACAAATGATTTTATGCTGCTTTTGTCTGGTTTTACTATCAGTTATGCAAGTCTTATAGAAAGCCCTAGGAACAAAACGCACACCCCCTCCATCCCTCATTCTTCTCTCTTCATCCCTTCCTTCCTCTAACAGTTATGTGTATCAACTGGCCATAAATGATCCTGAGCTTGAAGTACTGTTGAGGTTTTTTTTTTAATGTGAACAGTATTATCCCCATGGTAGGTTGCCTCTATTTTTCTTTTGAGAATTGGGCTTTTGTCTATTTCTCCAGCAATCAATTTCATTTCTTTTATGTCCTTTAGAAAAATTTCACAATTCAGATTTAATGATTGTTCACACTTTTCAATATCATGACCTATTATTTTGCATTGTATGCTTTTAGTGTTGTTTTAATGGAATTTTAGGTGAGCAGGCAAGAAAAAAAGACCCCATTCCACTACTTTAAAGCATACGAGCCCTAATGTGGTTGCATACCATTCTTTATATACTACTTGAAATGACTACGGCATCCACCATTTCAATCAGCAAGCCACAGACATCCCTCCTATAGATTCACTTAAGCACATGACCATAATTAAATTTGTTCACACTCTGTCTTCATCTCATATACCCTATCAACAGTTGGTCCCTTCTTGACCTAATTTCTTCACATGATTTCCATGACACTACACTCTAATTCTGAATTTTCTCCTACTTGGTCAGTTGTCCTTTCTTACTTGCTTTTGTTGGTTCTTCTCTTCATGTTGAAGGGCCTGGGCCTCCTTGGTGGTGCAAGGGGTTAAGCACTGCACTATGAAGCATCCGCAGCCACTGCAACATGAGTTCGATCCTCTGGTAGGGAGGGGACCCACATAGCACAGCAGACCTCTCCTTCCTTGCCTGCTGCTCCTCTCAGCAGTGTGTTTCACTCATTCTGCCTGTTCTGCTCTCCACTCTGTCTCTGGTGAATCCTCTCACCACCTCCACACCTCTGGCCTGTATCCCAATGCTTGTACGCACAAATAAATAAATCTTTTAAAAAAGTGTTGAAGGGCTCCTGGGCTCTGCCCTCAGACCTTTTCCCTTTTATGCTCACTTCCTTATGGTCCATTTGTCTCAAGACCTTAAATACTATGGATAAGTTGATGACCCCCCAAATTTGTATTGCTAACTAAGGTCTTTCTCACAAATTTCAGGTTGTGTAGCTACTTGCTTTTTTTTTTTCTTTTGAAATTGCCAATGAATATCTAACAAACTGTTCAGATTCATCTTTCAAAAAATGAACAGTTGATTCATTCAGTTTCTAAAGGAAAACAGCCCTTTCTCCTTCCAGGTGATGGCAAACCTATACTTTTACAGGCTCAGGTAAGAAGCCTGGGATGATCCCTGAAAATACCCTCTCTCTTAGACTGAAGTAATGTCTCAGGAAACCCTGCTGGCTGCTTCTCCCCCTGCTTCTATCTGATTTCACTGAGCCACCATCCAGTACCTTGTGGAGTTTCTAGAGTTCTGCGGTTTCTTCTATAGATCTCCTTGCTCTTTCCTTTTGATGCACTGTTTCTTCTGCTTGGACTATTATTTCTTCAGATACATGTTTGCTAACTTTCTCAGTCTTTCAGGTCCTCACTTAGATCATATCTTCTTAATGAGCTTTGCCTCACTATTGTCCCTCCCAATACTTCAGTTCCACCTTACTTTACTCTATCACATTACCTCTTGACATACTATATAATGCTTACGTTTATTTCCTTCTGCCAGAATCTGAATTCCACAAAGGTGGATTTTTTTCTCTGTACTTTAATGGAAAAGTCATACATTGTATCCATTAATACATTTTCCTTCTTGCTTTAAATTGTACACATTGACTTTTCCTATAAAAAATAAAGTAGTTCCCTTAAGAAATGGAAATGTTTATGTTAATTGGAATTTTAAGAACTCTTTTATTTATGACATCCACATAAAGCACAGTAGGTAAGTAAGGAGCATTACTTCTTACTTTAATATAAATTTATGTTTTATTAGGATGACAATTGTTTACATTTTTATCATACATGGAACTTTGTTTATCTGGGTCAAACCTCTTCAACCTACAAATTTAGAACCTGCCTTAATGGTTAAGATGATGTGTCATCGGTATAAACAACTCCCTCTTAATTTTGTATTTTTAGATCATTTGTTTCTTCTATAACCAATTCTACATGATTCGTTTCTCTTTATAGCATTTCTCTATGGTCACATACCAGTGAGATTCCTAGCAAACCCAGAACCAGTCAGATTTTCTATTTTCTTATAGAGTTACTGTATCTATAAATTTCTCTGGAATTCAGCTAGAACATAGCTAAAGAATTTTGTTGTTTTGAAACAAAAAGCTACCTTAGGTTTCTGCTAAATTTTACACAATTCTAAGACATTTTGTTATTAACTAAGGCCATTAGGGTTTACAGAAAGAATAAGTATAACTTAAGATAGCTATTGCCATTTCCCAAGAGATTCCTGGGAAATACCGCTTAATATTGCCAGAGACTTCTGGCATGCCTACAGATTTTTTCCTTCTTATGGGAATAGAAAAGGTTATTAAGTGATGACTGTGATTCTCAAGTTTGGAATGTTAGATCTACTTTCCCTTACTAAAAATAGGGTGATATTCACATTTAGGTAGAGTAGGATGCCTGGAAATTCCTAGCAAAGTGTTTATTATGTCTCAACTGATTTTTGACAAGGGTGCCAAGATCATTTAATGAAGAAAGAATAATCTTACTAACCAATGGTGTTGGGTCAACTGATCTTCATGCAAAAAAAATAATTTGGACTCTTATCTCACACCACATACAACAATTAACTCAAAATGGATCAAAGACATAATATATGAGAACTAAAAAAAAACTCTCAGAAGAAAACATTTGAGTGATTTTTAGTGATCTCAGATTAAACAAGTTTTCTTAGATATGAAAACAAAGCTCAAACAACCAAAGAAAAATAAATTTAACTTGATCAAAATTTAAATCTTTGTTTATCAAAATATATTATCAAATGATAAAAGACATCCCAAATAATGGGCATAAGTACTAGTAAATGATATACCTGATAAGAGTCTAATATTTAGTATATAATAAAAAAAATCCATGGCAAGTCAGTAATGAAAAAAAGACCCATTTTAAAATGAGCAAGTTAATTTCTATAAACTTCTCCAAAGAAGATATAAAAGTGACCAGTAAATGTATGAAGAAACAGATTCATTAATCATCGGCGAAATGCAATCAAAACCATGAGATACCCCATTTCACACAGTAGGGTATCTATAATAATAAAAATTAAAGGATAAGAATAAGTCTCAGAAAGGATATGGAGAAAATAGAACCCACTTACTTTGTTGGTGGAACAATAAAATGGTGTAGCTGCTATAAAAAATTATGCAAACATTCCTGACAAAGTTAAATACAGAGTTAACATTGACCTAGCAGTTCTACTCCTTGGTTTATACTGAAAAGAAATGAAAACATTTGTCAAAAAACCCTAGTACATGAATGTTATAGCAGCATTATTCATAATAGTTACAGGGAAGAAACAGCCCAGATGCCTATCAAGTAATGAATGGATAAACTAAATGCAGCATACCCATACAGTAGACATTTTATTTTTTTTAATTTATATTTATTACATCATCCTTCATTTTTGTACAACACATGATTTCCCTGTAAAATTCCCACCACCAACTCACCCACGTGCCACCACCATAGTCCCTTGTGCTCTTCCCACCCCTGCCCTCATCCTTCACCCTTCTCCTCCCCTACAGAATGTCTCTGATTTATAGCTGCCTGATGGTTTTGATTTTTACTTTATTGTAGTTACTTTCTTCCTTCCTGATCCCTTATTTGGTTCCTCTACTTTCCTCCTGTAAGTGAAACCATTTGATATTTTTCTTTTTCTTTCTGGCTTACTTCACTGAGCATTCCCTTCCAGCTCCATCCATGTTGCTGCAAATGGCATGAATTTATCCTTTTTGATTGCTGAGTATAAATATACCACATCTTCTTGATCGAGTCATCTATTTTTGGGCATTTGGGTTGTTTCCATAGCTTACCTATTATAAATTGTGCTGAAATAAACATAAGGGTGCAGGTGTCCTTCTGAATTATAATGTTTTTGTGAAATAGACATTCTATTGTATGATATTCCTGTCCAACTCTTACAGTTCCCTGAATATACAACTGCATAAATTATAACTTGTGGTGAAATAGCTTAAATGTCTTACTGCTAGAGAACATTAATCTCACTAAATTGCGACACACAGAAAATTTCTCACTTCGAGTTCTTGAATTTTTCAATGACTAAACACAGTTAAAGCTTTTAATTCTGTTATGAATATATATGTACATATATATTTAATGTACTCATTTTTATTGAACCATTAGAGAAGTCCAAAATTCATTTCATCTAAATTTAAAAGAAATCTAGTCTTATATCATCATTCTGATCCACAGTTACAAAGTTTTCACCAGAAAGGAAGACTTGCTTTGGGGAAGAAGGTTCTGAAAGCAAAGATAAACATTCTCTTGGCTAAATTTTTCAAGTGCAGTTGTGGAATTATATAGCTGCACATCTAGGGAATTTGCAAGGTCATCTTTGGAGGCTCTCAGTTTATTAAAGAAAAATTTGAATACCAAAATAGAATTATAATTATAATAGATAAACTATAGTATATCTACACTTCATTAACTAACCCTTAATGCAGAAACTGAGTATAACTAAGTTATACTATTTAGAAAATAATTACAAAATTTTCAAAAGTAATGTATTGATAATACATGATAAGTTTGGACTATCTTTTAATGGGACACAAACAAAGTTTTATGATGAAAGGCATCTCTGAAAGTTGTCTGCACATCTCATTTGGAGATCCACATTTGAGACTCGTCACAAATGAGAGCTCAGATAAAATTGCATTTCAGGTCCCCGGCAAGGTAGTGCTGGACACAACTCACTTGACCTTGCAAAACACTTCACCAATAACCCTTAGTTGGCAATGATGATACTGTTCTGAGACGGTCCTACCCCCTCCTGCCAATTCTCAACTCAAGAAATACTGTTTTTCATTGCATATTTTGAGTGTTTATGACTTAGCAGGTTATGTAACTTTGCTCCTTGTGTAAATGACCCTGAGAGCTTCAGTCTTGACAGAGATTTCTTTTGGTGCCACACATGAATCTTGCTGAAGAGCCTTGGGTCTTGCCAAAGTACCCACTGGGCTGTGATTACAGTTCTGCTCTGCTATGACTGCTCAAGTGACCTTGAGAAATTATCAGTCACACTGAGCCTGCATCTCTGCTGTTAAACGGGGATAGTAATGGTCCCTACCTCACAGAGCTAAGAAGAAATGAATCGTGGCAAGGAAATCATTCGTGTTCTGCCTGACATTTAGCCAGCTTTCAGGAAATGTTAGCCACAGTTGCGGTTATTCTTTCCCTAAAGTTTTCTCAAACTTCCCAAACAACAGAGATTTATGTGGAAGATACAAAAAACATTCACAACAAACTTTTCAAACCACTTTTTGATTTTTCAAATATTTTAGATGTTTACCTTAGTGCCTGCGGGTTGGAGGCACTAATAGCTCACGTTTAATAGTTGTCATGTGGTTCCACACACAGCCTCCAGATGTCAGTATGAACTCAGCTGATAGAGGCAGTTACTCTTAGTCTCTCCAACTGGATGGCTAATGTTCCTCTACTCTTAACGCAGTAAATGGCAAAGCAAAGATATGGTAATTATCCTCTGGTTTTAGAAAACTAATAAATAAAACATCTTCTTTGACTTCAGAAGACATTGCAACATAAAAGCGGTAACGAAAATATGCAACAAGTGCATATATCTTTGTAGGAAAGCTGGACTCTTAAGGAAGCTGGAAACCTTTAGCACAAGGAAAAATATAGAAGGAGCTTAGAAGAAAATATTATTACATGATTGTGAAAGGTAGACTTTGAGTCATCAATGATTATTCATGGGCCTACAGCTAACATTCCTACATTTTACAGTATACTATACACATTTATTGTCATTTCTACTAGAAAGGTAAATTGGATAATCATTGCTCATGTCTATGAAAATCACATAAATGGAAATCACGCTATAAAATGGCCCAGATTTATTATGGGCGTTACTTCAAAAACTTCAAAGAGAAATTTGCTCATAGTGGATAGATACTGCTATTCATTTTATACTTAACGAGCACCTATTATGTTTCAAGCAACTGTTTGGTGCTGCGAACAAAGTGAACAAAAGCTCTGCCAAGTTTAAGGAAGAGCAAGATAATAAGCACAAAAATAAAGTAAAATAATGCATTAGAAAATGATAAATTTCACAGATCAAAAAAGGAAGGGATGGGAAACATTAAAATACAGAGGTCCATCTGGGCCACATTGAAAAGGTGGCAAGTACGTGAGGAATGGAGCAAGCTGGTGGGATATCTGGGGCAGAGCCTCCAGGTACAGGCTCCTGTAAAGGCCAGCTCTTCAGGACAACAGGAGACTAGTGGGACTGGCACAGAGTAGATGGGATTTTTTGTTTTAAAGATTTTTGAGAGTCATAACCATGATGGAGTTATGTTTTAATAGAATCTCTCTCATTGCTCTGTTGACAATAGACTGAAAGCGTGAAGTGGGCTGAAACCCATGTAGGAAGATGCTTTACTTAACTTAGACACTATGGTTGTTTGAAGGAAGAGTTAGATGGAGCATCTAAATGTCCAAAGATTGCTGAATGCTTCTGGTGCCTGGAAATTCTACTAGGTTAAATATAGAGCTGTTTTAAATTAAAGGCCATTCTAAAAGCCAAACAACCAACCAACAAATAAGTCTTTATTAGACATTTATGCTAATGGATTGCTTCTTGAGAGCAGATTATAGTTGGAAGAAGAGTCAGAAAATGTCAATATGGATAAAGAGGTTTTTATGGGAGACAAAAATGCAAGGTTTCTTCTGACCCTAGCAAAAATATTAGAACCAATTTTCACAAAAAAAATAAGGAATTTTCTATTTTCTCAGAATCCTAGCTTTTTAATACCACGCTAGTCTCAGAAATACCAATTGAGTGCTTTAAAAGAGTTATAGAATTTTTAAAAAATCTTAGGTTTGCAGAAAACACTGAGAATTTCCATAGACCTCTTCTTTCTCTTCTTCCCAAAGTAGTTTTCTGTATTATTAACATCTTGCATTCACACAGCATGCTTTTGTGCAATGACAAGCCATTATTGATATGTTATTATTAACAAGAATTCATAGTTTACATTAGGTTCACTTTATGTTGTAGAGTTCTGTGAGTTTGACAGTGCATAATACAGTGCATTCACCATCGCAGCACCATCCAGCACCCTTCCAATGCTCTGAAAATCCCCTGTGTTCACTACTCATCTCTCCCCCCATACTCTGAACCCCTTGCAATTACTGACCTTGTCTCTATAATTATGCCTTTCCCGAATGTCATATAATTGAAATCATACAGTATGTATAATCACTTTAGACTTTACTTAGTGATATACATTTCAAGTTCTTACATGTCTTTTCATGGTTTGATAGTTTAATTTATTGCTGACTAATATTCCACATATGGATATATGAGTTTCTTTACCATTCACTGATTTTAGTTTTGATGAAGCTGCAAATCAACATTTGATAAAGCTGCAAGTTTTTGTGTAGACATACAATTTCATCTCCTTTGGGTAAATACGGAGAAACACATGTTGGATAATATAGTAAGACAAAATTTACCTTTGTAAGAAACTGCCAACCTGTCTTTCTAGTTCATTGTATCATTTTTCATCTATAAATGAAAATTCCTATTGCTCTACAACTTCAACATATTTGATGTTTTCAGTGTTTTAAAGATTTTAAGCACCCTAACATGTAAAGCAGTATCTAACTATTGTTCTAATTTGCCATTCCCTAATGGCATTTAATGTTGAACATCTTTGCCTCAGCTTATTTGCCATCTGTATATATTCTTAGCTATGTTGAAATCTTTTGCCCATTTTTAAAAATGTTGAGTTTTAAGAATTCTTTGGATACAAATATGTTTTGGATATGTTTGTATATTTTGGATACAAGTGCTTTATTGGATCTAAGTTTTGCAAATATTTTCTTCCAGTCTATGGCTTGGTTTTTTCAGTCTCTTAACCAGAGCAGAAATTTTAATTTTAATGAAGTCCAACTTACCAATTTTTTTTTCAGAGTGTGAAGTTTGGTGTGTAAAAACTCATCACCAAACTTAAGACCACGTATATTTTTCCCTTTGTTACTATCTAAAAATTACATACTTTGCATTTTAGATTTAGATCTATGATCTAAAATGTATATGTTCTGTTTCTGGGCTCATTGTTCTATATGCGGATGTCCAGTTGTTTTAGTACCATTTAGTGAAAAGATTATTCTTTTGTTACTGAATTGCTTTTGTGTATTAGTCAAAAGATCAGTGTACTGTATTTTTGTGTGGGTCTATTTCTAGGCTTTCTATTCTGTTCCATGATCTATTTTCTATTTTCCAGTGTGACACTCTCTTGATTACTATAGTTTTGTAGTGTCTTGAAGTTGGGTAAAGTTAGTCTTCTGACTTGTTCTTTATTATTGTGTTGGTCGTTCTAAGTCTTTTTGCCTTTCCATATAAACTCAGATTGACATTCCATATAGAATCAGATTGATGATTTTCATAAAATAGCTTGTGGAGATTTTGACTGAGACTGGATTAAGTTTATAGATCAAATGGGGGAAGAATTGACATTCTTAACAAATATGAATCTTTCTATCCATGTATATGGAGTATTTTCCATTTATTTAGACTTTCTTTGATTTCTTTCATCACGGTTTTACAGTTCTCCTATATGTAACTCTTACACATACTTTGTTAGATTTGTACTTAAATTTTTCACTTTCAATTTAATTTTTAAGAGATTATGTATATGTATATATATACTATTTCTATAACATAATATTTACTAAATCTCAACTGATTGATAGTTTCCAAATTTGGAATTAAAACATAACAGAAAATATTGTCTCTAAAATCTAAAAAACAAGAAGTATTTGTGATAGTCAGAGCTTCTGTTGGGCTTCAGTGAAAGCTTTGCACAGTCAGTCTTTCTATTGTCAGCTCTACGGGCTGATGTAGTAGGACATAGTGCATTTCTGTTTTAAGCTCTGAGTGTATTAGGCATGAAACACTCATCCTGCTGCACTAGTAGGTGGGTGGACAGATTTCAACAGTGGCTTGCCACATTGCTTATAATGTGGAGTAGCCCATAAAGCTCCTTAATGTACAGGGCTTACACCTTTTCTTTAGGTAAAGGAGAGTGTGACTGAAGAGCAGTCACGTCCCCACTTGATTTTCTTGTTCCATTAAGGGCCTGGGTGTCCCTCCCTTTGTACGTGTGTACAGAAATATTTCACCTAGCCCAGGACTAATGTCTTTGTATGTGGAACTGCTCAACTCTAAATTTCACTAGACTTCTTGCTTGCCAGGCTTCATGATTGTAGTGACTAATGATAACTTTCTTAAAATTAGATATGTCTGTTTCTAGTAAGACATTTCTGTAAGCGAGACTATAATGTGTCCATGCAAAATGCTTCCAGTGCCACTGGTACCTGATCCTGTCCCAGTCTGTGACTTGGGTCCTAGTTTATGATCTGCTTTTGGAATTTCCCTCTTTGTGTATTTCAGGAAAGAAAATCGAGTTATTCTCTATACTCTACCCCCACTCTCTGCCAAAGAATGTATTAATACCACTTTATAATAGTAAAAATTTAGCTATTTTGCATATTACCAGGATTATATAATAGCCTCAATTAGGAAAATAAATATTTTTTGATGTTTAGCATCAAAATGCTCTCAGACTAAAGTACTTACCAGTGAAATAAGATGATGTTTGGGATTTTTTTCCCCAAAATACTCTAGGGAAAAATGTGTGGGGGTAGGAAAGAGTGGGAGAGAAAACATGATAGAGAAAATGGTGATGAATGTTGAAGCTGCGGATGGGTATAGGAGGGAATCACTACTTTACTTGCTTTTCTCTTTTTAAATATTCTAATTTCTAATCTAAAAGAGTTTTTAAAAGAAGGAAAGATGGACTTTTAAAAAAAAGTAGAAGAAACTTTCAAAGTAACAATGGTTGATGGTTAATATGTAAAAATTTCTTCATCTTTTTGCTATAAAAGATGTGCCTTTGGGAAGAATTCAGGAAAGTAAGGTATGGGTGACTGTAAACACAGTTTCAAAATGAAAATTGAAGAAGAATCAGGGATCTAACAAATGGAGGTTTAGTTTTGCCAGTGACTAAAAGAGTTAACGGTAAAAATTTCATCAGTCACAATAATAACAACAACAATAATAATGAGTTCAGAATAAATAATCTCTTTTATACATTGTTGGTGAAAAGATATATTGGTACAAGTTATAAAAAAAGGTAGAGGTCAGATTTAATGATTACTATGTATCAATTGCTGTGGTAAACATTTTCTATATTATTTCACACCAATTTATGAGACATGGTTGTTTTCATTAGTTTATAGATGAACAAACAGTGGTCCAGAAAGATTAAATAACTTGTCCAAGGCCACCCTCTGTAAGTAGTGAAGCTATATTTGGAAGCAAGGTCCATTCAGAGTTTGAATTAACATTATATTGTGCTATAAAATCTTTGTCTTAAAGTCTAAAATGTGAACTTTGGAAGTGAGCTGAAACTGCTATGAAAAACTTAACTTCACTGAAAATTAGAATAGCCTCATTTACTTAACTGGGATAAAGAGTACTCAATTCATTGGGAAAATATCTTGACAAAAGAAAAGCAATGATTAAAGATAGGTTGGAACAGAAATAGCTCTGTACGTTTTTGTTTCACAAAATCAGAAGGAAACATTTTACAACAGTGACTAATGTTGAGCAAAGATTTGTGATACTGTAATTCACCAAAGGGATGAAAGCAAGATGGAAAATCCCATAGTCCAAAAAGAAGCATGGTTCGAGTTAGCTGCACTGAGCTCTAAGCAAGTTCAAGGTTTTGGGCATGGGGACACTGAATATATGACTAACAGAAACCAGGAAACAGAAATGATCTCCCACAATTATTTAAAGTTGATTTTTCCCCTCACTTTTCTACTATGGTTCTCCTGGTCCTGCTGCTTCTAATAATGTCCAGTACTGTTCACAGGTGGAAGTATAATTTCATTTCCACAAGATCATTTCCTGTTTAGGAAACAAGGCAACTTCTAGCATGTGGGGACTGCCAGGACAAGGCTTTGCTGTCCATGGTGAGAGGAGTCATATTCAGACACTAGCTACAGACTTAAATTTTTATTAACTCCCAGATCATGTGCTTAGTAAGGAGAGGTCTGGGCCATTGGGATTATATTCATCAATGGAAGGGGTCAAATTATTACATATACATAGGTATGGGAAAAGTAATATTTGTTATGTACAATCCCCAGTTGAGCTCCCTTGTTACCACTTCCTAACTTTAGTCTTCTAAGTAAAGGACGCACATTGTTGAAAATAGGGGGGGAAAGGCCTTAGAGGGAGTCCTTCATGTTGGGTCCCTACCCAGATTTTGTACCAATTGCAGTTTCAAACTTTTCCAAAAGTGTCATCCTGAACCAGTCAATCTGGAGTTTCCTAACCAGCACCAGTGAGATAATCTGTGCTTATAACCTCCTCGCCTTCCTCTGAGGGAAGGTGAATTTGCCAAAAAGAATCTTTCCTTCTGCTAATGACCTCCTTCTGTCCATAAAAATCCTTATTATGTAACCAACATTTGCTTTCAATATCTACAGGAGATGCTGCCCAATTAATGAATCATTTAATAAAACCAAATAGATCTCTTGATTTGTCGATTTTTGTTTTTAACGATACCCATTGAAAAAAGAGTCCTAGAGAAATTTTACCTACTCCCCCTGAAGAGTAAATGACACCCTTGCCTAATGTATTAGGATTATTCAGGGAGATAGGTCTGGCACTTAATAATTAGAAAGTAGAAAGAAAGAGCTAGAAAGCAAGAGCCAGAAAGTAGAAAGAAAGATCACCTGAAATCTCAGCTTGGAGCTCAATAACTTATTAACATTGCATATCTAACTTCTTCCATGATGAATCCATTAAAATTTCTGAGAACTGTAATAACCTGAAACAGGACATTTCCCACTTAATGTCTTAATCTATTCTATCCTAAGGAAGGATGCAGGGGAAACTTGAAATTGAAAAGAACCCCTGAGAAATTTCCAGTGTGGTGCTATCAGGCAAGGCAAATAAAGGTGCTTTCCATAGAACAAGTGGGGTTACATTCCCTTTTCTGTCCTGACTTTTTCACTTTCCATTTCATTTTCCATTCGATGTCATTTTCCATGCTATCAAATATTATTTAAAGTGATAATTTTTAAGGATGCATAATATTCCAGTGGGTAGAGAGACATGAATTCATTCTCTTATTCTTGGTTATTTAGGTGGTTGTCAATTTTTCTGATCTATAAATAAACCTGTAATACAAATCATCATATAATTTTTATAACTTTATCCTTAGGATAAATAAATAAAAACTTAATATATCCTTAGGCTATATTACCTGTTCCCAAATAGGGGAACGGTCTATTTGACAATAGGTATATAAATACATTGACTATTTTTTTTATATAGAGAGAGAATGTAAAAGTAAATTCTACAGCACCACACACATAAGTTGTATCTTAGCAGTACTGACATCTGGGCCAGATAACTGTTGCTATATGAGACTTTCCTGTGCACTGTAGGATATTTAGCAGTACCTCTGGCATCTACCCATTAGATACCAATAGCTGTCCTCAGTTGGGACAACTAAAATTGTCTGTAGACTTTGCCAACATCCCCCAACGGGCAAAATAACTTCCAGAGTTGAGAACCACTGCTTAAGAAATAGGCTTTAGTTGAGAATTTAGCTCAATAGTAGGCATAGGTCCTTCAGTCCTTGCATATTACCCCCTCACAAGAGTGCTGGGGCCAGGCATTGGAAAACAGGGAATAATTTACAGTTGGGGATCCTACCCACCATTGCTCTCCATTCTGAGAGGCTGAATTTAAAGAAAGACAATAAATGGACTATGGACAATAAAACTCTGCGCCACGACCTTTGCAGCAATCAACCTAGGAAGCCAAACAACAATATCACAGCATCTGCAGCCACCTGCCCAGAGCGGCCAGGCCCTGATCAATGACTGTGAACTTCCCTAATTTTCACCTCTGCTTCTAACTCAGGACTGATAAAAGTAAGCCAAACGAGTTCCTCCAAAGCAATTACATTACATGCCCTGTTTCCAATTAACTTGCCTCCAGCTATCCCATGCCAACAACAACCATTCCATGCCAGCAACCTAAAGTTGTACCTTTTTTTTTTTTTTTAAACCTATAGAGCTTTTCCATTTTCTTTGCCTGGCCTTTCAGTCTCTGCCAAATAAAAGTAATGGTGGTTGATTCTATTGCTATATAGTAAGATCCTAGTAAACAACATTCACTTGTTTTTGGTTGTGTGGTCTTCACTTACTTCCACAATTTTTATTGGTCAGGTAAGAGATGGACTTTTAGTAGAAACAAGCAGAGTGTTGAGCTAGCAGGCATTCTGGCTTTAGATGTAGTGGTTTAGGGAGTTGTCTGGGAAAGAGCTGCCCAGCATGGAGAGATGTCGGGGCCTGTGGAAATTTGCAGCCCTTCCTGGGTGTGGAGTGAGTCATATGGGAGGGAAGCTCTGGCAGAAGCGGAGATCCCAGTGTCTCTGCCACCTTAATATCCACACCACCTGGGGTGAATTGCCAGGATTCATATTGGACAGCTTGCTGTTGCACCAGAGTTGTATTCTTCTCGTAAAAAGGTGGGCAAGGGAATAGGGCCCATTAAGCATTCTGAAGCAAAGGATACAAGTTGCTTATTGGCCCCACGTCCCCCTCTATCTTACCTGTAAATGCAGCTAAAAGTAAGACAGAGAAGCCTGAAGCACTCTTTCTTGCTCCCTCACTCCTGATCCTGAAGACAGGCTTCAACAAATAGATGTCCTGTTGGCACTCAGCTCAGATTGAATCGATGTGTCTCCATCCAGTTGTGCTGCTAAAAACAGAACACCAGAGACTGGGTGCCTTATAAACAACAGAAATTTATTTGTCACTGTTCTAGAGGTTGAAAGTCCAAGATCAGGGAGCCAGCATGGTCAGCTGGAGCTTCTCTTTCTGGTTCATAGCCTGTGTCTTCTCATTCTATCCTCACATGGTGGAAAGGGCCTGAGGAGCTTTGAGGTATCTCTATGAGATAATTCTAAATTCTAAAGCAAGCACCTACCAAAGGCCTCATCAACTAATACCATATTTGGGGCTAAGATTCCAACATATGAATTTGGGGGATGAGCGCACAAACATTCAGATTGTAGCACAATGATATTAAAAGTCATCAGTGAGGGTCAAACAAGGTCAGTGACCATGGTTGTACGCCAAGCCTAAAGGAAGAACAGGCACAATGAAAGCTAAAAAATAAACAAACAAAAATCCAGTGATACGCTCTTGAGCTCTGAGTTAAGGAAGCCAGAGAGTGTTTGGGATGTCTACCGTATCTCTCAACACCAGTGATTCCCTTGGGGCAGGAGAGGGGACCTGGATCCCAATATTAGCTTCTTTTCAGCCGAAGGAATCCATTTCCCACTAGAGAGACTTTCTGAACCCTGTACTGGAACCAGCCTCTGGGGCAGCACAGGAGGCAATGGGGAGGTCCTTCGAACAAAGTTAGCATTTTCCAACCATTCTCAGATGTTTTTGAGTCAGAGGACTTGTAGACTCTAGACTACGGTGTCTGGATGAACAGCGTCAGTCGGAATAGGGTTATTGACTGAATCCCCCTTCCCCAGGGCCTCTTGACCATGTGTTTTGGGCACCTTCTATCCCTCTTTGTTGATGTTCTGGAGTCTTTCCAAATGTTTTCTATTCCTGGAAGGTCTGACCTTCAACGACTCTTGTAGATCTAGTCCTGGTATCTGCATTAGGATTTTTATATCTCTGATCCACAGGGCATTGTTAGAAACCTAGGAAGATGTTGACCTATAGCCAGACACTTATCATCTCTTAGCTGTGTTCTAAGCAGGAGCTTCCTGCAAGCAGTTACACTTTTCTGTAGTTAGCTTACTTTTTACTGAGTCTTAGAAAAGACATGTTCATTCTCAAGCATATAGTTCAAGAATGGGACAGGCAGTTTTGCATCTTTTTGATAAGTCATTTTAGCAAGGAACCCTGCAATAAAGCCACATTATAACTGCCTTCCCCATTCAGCTTCACTCAGTTTCATGGATGTCACCCTTCTTTAAATAAGCAGTTAGAGACAGTAGTTATTTCTCAATTGTGTTAAAATCAACTTCAAAGGCAGTGAAATTCTCTCTGCCTACAAGACTAATTTTGTAATCTGTATGAGATCTACCCCTAAAATCCTCAGTTTAGTAGGTATCTAAATAATTGAAGCTTCCATGGTGCTCTGCATGAGGCCAAGTCTTTCTCTGGGATGTCATCCTGTATCTAAAATAGAATTTTAGATAAATTATACTTTACCTGGAGAGACCTTGCCAACTACCTAGTGGCAGGTCAATACTTTGCATCATAACATCACAGAAAATGCAGTAATTTATTTGCATAGAAATATACAACCTGAAATTTGACTTGATTTTTCATCTTCTTTTCTTTGTTATGCAGCTGTCAACAACTACTGAATACTTTATACTCCATTAAAGTATCACACATCACCAACTCTGACTATGGAAGTCATGTGCTGGTTAAAGAATAAGACAACAGGCTGATTGCTATGGGATGTGTTTATATCCTCACGTGTCTTTCATTCAGAAGCAGTGATCTATTAGAAAGGCAATGGTCTTTGGGTCTGGAGACTAGCTGGGAACAAATATTTTGTAAAGTTGGGGTACTGGTGTGCTGATGTGATGTGTGCTATGAAATCAAAATATTGCGTTCTTTCCCCTATAGACTAAAGACTGGGATCTAAGGGATGATGGTGACATTTCCGAAAATTATATGGAAGGACACTCATGAAATTTTTGCCTCTTATCCTCTTGATTCTGTGTTGGAATACAGGATGAATTCTTCCTGTAGGAATCACCTTCTTCCTGTTAACTGCTGCATTCATTCCTTTACTTACTCTTACATCTTAGAGGCTAATTCAGGCTTTTCCATTTTGCTCTGCACCTGTGACAGCTTTTCCATGCTTCTAAGAGCCACCCTGGTGGTGCGTTTGTTCTGTGCAAAGGCCTTTACTAGGGTGTGGTGATGGTTAGTTTAATGTGTAAATTTGACTGAACCACAGGGTGCCCAGATAGTTGATCAAATCTTATTCTAGGTGTGTCTGTGACGGTTTTTCTTGAGTCAGTAGACTAAATCCAATAAATTGTGTTCCCGATGTGGGTGGGCTTTAATTCATTGAAGGCCTGAATAGAAGAAAAAGACTGAGTAATTGAGAATTCATTCTCTCTGCCTGATTGACTTCAAGCTAGGATATCAGTCTTCTGCTGACTCAGACTCACTGACATTAGAACTTACACCACCAGATCTGGTTCTTAGGACCGAGATTGTAACATTGGCTCTCCTGAAACTCCAGCTTGTTGACTTTTGGTCATGAGACTTTTCAGGCTCTATAATCCTATGATGTGATTCCTTAAAACAAATCTCTTATCCTGTTGAAAATGAGCTGAAAATATTAAAAATGTTTAAAGGTTGAGCAAAAATCAGTTTGAGTAGGGCTTTGGTTTTGGTTGGCCTATGTGGGTCACCAAGGCATTAGCATCACTTCAGTTTAGACAGCCCCCGGGGAGGGTCTCTCTGGTGGTGCAGTGGGTTAAGCAACACACTGTGAAGCAAACCACAGCCACTGCAGCACGAGTTCGACCCCTGCTGCTGGCCAGGGAGAGGACCCACATGGCTCAGCAGACCTCTACTTCCTTGCTCGCCCACTGCTCCCCTCAGCAGTGTGTTTCAGTCAGTCTGCCTGTTCTGCTTCCCACTCTGTCTGGTGAATCCTCTCACCTCCCATGACTCTGGCTTGTACCCCAGCACTTGTATGCATAAATAAATAAATCTTTAAAAAAAATTTAGACAGCCCCCAAGGAGGAGGGGGGAGATGGAACAAAAGGGGTGGGAAGAGCACAGGGACCATGGTGATGGTGCACGGGTGAATTGGTGATGGGAATTTCATGGGGATGGGAAATTTACACTGTACAAAATGAAAAATAATGTAAAATAAATATAAAATTAAAAAAAAGAATCACGAGTGGGGAGAATTGCAGCGATACAGACAACCGAGGAAGTGCTCCAGACCTGGTGAGTTAAGTCTCTAACTTTAGGGATACTAGGGAAGGAGCGGGTAGT